>JPKZ01000317.1:95383-127840 GCA_000803305.1 Toxocara canis | reverse complement strand
TGATCCCGCATCCTTCTCGTACGCTTTCATGTTTTCATTTGCAAGGGTCGTCATAGCAGCAGTGCGCCTGCCATTATGTCTGCCTGTCTCGATCGGTTTATTGGTTGACTTCAACTACGGAACCATCCGATCATCAGGAGTTTTTTCTGTTAAACTTCAGATTAAAATTAATGAAAAACTTAGTTCCACCAATCAAATTTCATATTTGGCCAGCTGGGTCATAAGAGAGCTTTGCATCGTAATATGATTCTACATGCTCTTGGGGTCATTTAAGATATATATATATATCCAGTTGCGCTCAGCTCGGAGCCATCTGGCTATAGGCAAAAACTTCGCAACAAATACAAAATGGACCCGAGATGAATGTGAAAGGTTGCCCCGACCTTCCACAACAAATCCAAACCTCGATGTAAGGAAGGGGCGGAAGAAGGACCACGGACGAATCAGTTCTCACGTCGCCTCTCATAATGTCAGAACTCTATCGACGGAGGCTCTTGTGGATGTCTACCTTCAACAGGTGAGAAAAATTAAGGCAGGCGTCACAGGGTTATGCGAGACGAGAAGAGCAAAGGAAGTTTCCGCTAAATGGTTTAGCGGCGAAGAAGTGATATTAGGTAAAGCAGCTGAAAATCTCGGTCATAGGCGAAAGTATAATTGCAACCGGCTCCGATCATCGGCTCAACAGTTGTGTTCGATGTAAGAAAGGAATACCACATACTGCACGCGCAGAGGGTGCTTACGCGTCGAACCTTCAATGCTGACTTATTCATGGCCGAAATAGCATAATCGGACATGCAGATGGACCCGCAGAAAGCCATCGACGCAGATTATGAGGACCTCTGGGCAAATTTAAACAGGCGATGAATCTTTCCAGTGCGGCCGCAGTGCCGACAAAGCATCAACGGTTATCACCAGAGACAATTCGCATGATGACGAGAAGGGCGCGTATGAAAGCGGAAGGCAGATTGGGAAGTGATGATTACAAAACTCTGTGTACGATGATCAGGCAGAAAGTAAGAGAAGATTACGAGGGCTTCAGGCAGAAGAGGCTAAGGGAAGCAGCGATAAAGAGAGCAAGTCTGAAAGCGATGGAAAGAGATGTGCGCCTAAGGCAGGATATATCATCGGCACTCAAGGATGAAGGGGGTGTGAGAACTACAAATCGTTATGGGCCGGTCATGTGGCACGTATAAGAGACAACAGATGGACCACCCGGCTCACATGCTGGGACCCACTCGACCGAAAGAGGCCTCGAGGTAGGCCAAAAACGAGGTGGGCCGACCCGATGGTGAAGCTGTTTGGTCAGCGGTGGACGCGGCGTGCACAGGACCGGAAGAGTTGGAGCGAAGTCGACTTGCGCGGTTGGAGAATGCCGCGAGGGCGAGTCGGACCAAGGTGATCAAGGTGATATATATATATATATATATATATATATATAAGATATTTAAGGTTCAAGATAATGTTCAGTTTGAATATGAGCTGAAATCGGAGCAACATGTTGACAGAAAGGTGCCAAGATCAGCTGGAAGTCATTTGTGTACCACAGTTTTGGACAGTTAAGTAATACAACAGTTTTGGACTGTTAGGTTACTTCTGCCTATAAAATGAGCGTTTGATGGATATGAGCAGAGTACGACCGCATTAAGATTACGGTACTGAAATGCTGCCATTTTATTTTTCAAGCACACTTATTGTTCTCGTTTCACCTACCTTAGACATATGCACAAACAGCATCCGGATCGTCGTTCATTCCACTTTCAGGACCGGATACCCGAAACTCCTGCTTTTTGTATGACTCAACGCTTTTATGGTGTGGTGCTGACATACAACGTTAGCACTGGTTTGCATCCTCTATGGTAATCTTCATAAGCGAGTTCGGTAAAAATACACAATGTGAAACGTATCTCCTGACTGCCTGGTTTATTTCGTACAAAACAATAAACGTTAAAAAACGCCTTAAAAATAAGAGGATTAACAAAGTCGATAAAGAGTAATAATGTTAACAATAAAATATATGTACAGTATAATTAATTTCACGAGTTCATTTAAAAAGCGGCTGAGGTATTTGTAACGATAATATCGTCATTCCTATACGTACAAAATCAACATTAACGAAAAAAAAAGAAAGGAAACAATCGATAGATGACGAAAATCAGAACGCGAAAGTACGATGGAAAATCAGCTAACAATGAATGCAACGGTCAACCGGTATTAACAGTGGAACTTTTCACTAGTACATTGGAAATCACAAATACGTCACTCTAAATTAAATTGCTAAACGCTAAAAGTATATAACAGCACACTGAAACAAACATGTGGACGTTTCAGCAAGTCCATCTGTCTTTAAAAATAAGAGGATTAACAAAGTCGATAAAGAGTAATAATGTTAACAATAAAATATATGTACAGTATAATTAATTTCACGAGTTCATTTAAAAAGCGGCTGAGGTATTTGTAACGATAATATCGTCATTCCTATACGTACAAAATCAACATTAACGAAAAAAAAAGAAAGGAAACAATCGATAGATGACGAAAATCAGAACGCGAAAGTACGATGGAAAATCAGCTAACAATGAATGCAACGGTCAACCGGTATTAACAGTGGAACTTTTCACTAGTACATTGGAAATCACAAATACGTCACTCTAAATTAAATTGCTAAACGCTAAAAGTATATAACAGCACACTGAAACAAACATGTGGACGTTTCAGCAAGTCCATCTGTCTTATACGACTGTCACACCGAAGCCGGAGGTAGGGAAGTGAGGAGGAGAGGGGGCAGGGGGAACGGGGAGGTTAGCTCTTAATTGAGCGGAGGGAAATTTCAAATGGTTGAGTAATAATTGTTATTTTTGCAAAAGGAAAAGTGTTTGGACCTTGACATCTCTAGTAAATGCGTATAACATCTTAATGACATTCACTCTTACTAGTTAGGCCTTTCATATCTTCACTCAGATTTCCATTTTTTCTTTAGCCAAAATGACGCGCTTTATACTCGCTAGACCAACAATCTTCCTGCACTTCGACGGTCCTGGATCAGTGTGTATACTATATAATAGAAAGTTGACAGTAGGGAAAATAAATTTCAAAAAAGCCAACTGATGGTATATTTGTACTTGAGGGTAGCAAAGTTGCAATACATAATGAAAATGAGTTACATCATGTTCCTTATCTAGCGTTCGTAAGATATTTTCAAGGTTAAGACTGTGCTTTCATTTTTGCCAATTGTGATTGTTTCTCAACGATACATATTTGCAAAATGTCTTTTTTTCCAAATACATCGAAAAACTGTTGCCTTTAGAAGCATTAAAGTGACAATTGGTCGCCGTATGGCTGAAAATGTTGCCCACAAAAAATGTGTTATACTGCACTTTTATGAATGGCAAAAGTGAAGCAACGATTCTTTTTTGCTTCGAAGGCACTTATATTCATCATCATATGTGCAGTGCACCGTACTCACCAGGAGCAATAGTGATGCGTTGCGAAAACTTCCAAACAAGCAATCCTCTAAAAACGCGTTTTTCTTTTTAAAGCAAACCTCAGCGTGAAGCAGGAGAAATTATTCTTATTAAGCACTTACACTAACAACACAGTTATTATTTGGGAGGTAAGAAAAGGAGTGCTGTATAAATCTAATCAACGTAGAGCTAAGTACTAATTGTTGTCTCAACATACTGCGCGTATTTAATAAACAAATAAAAGTAGCCTTTTAGACAAGTCTGCAGTTTTGTGTGCTGCACGTTGGCTCTTTTATACGTGAAACGATTCTATGAATAAGAAAATATGTTTAAAATTGCTAGCAAAACTATCTTGGAAAAAAACTATTGAGCAACAAGAGAACAAACAGCCTTTGGAATGAGTCGTGACTGAAATTCCCCTTGTAAGAGCGAACGCTTGTTTACCGATTTTGCTACCACAGTTCAATGATAGAAGCAAGGAGAGCATGCATCAAACATTCGTTCATCGGTAACACATGGTATCCAGTGGTATCAATTCACGAGGGACCGTATATGAACAAAAAAATGCAGTGCCATCCATATTTGTGTATACGGTGCGCTACTTGCGGGGGATGGATGCAAGCATGAATGAAAAACTCTTGTAAGATGCGCACCACAGGCATAAACATACGATGCAGTTTATGCTTTTGATTTATCATGGATCGCCTCGGGGTCCTTCCAGATAACTCAACTTTTATGCGGGCGAAAAATTCTGTAAACTTTGCTACGCTTTACTCTGCGCTAAATTGGTTTTCGAAACGTTTGCGGCACTCGACCATAGTGCGGCTGCAGTTTTCATAAATTGCGCTGTACAGAACGCTCGACCAAATATCCGTTTTTCCAACTACAAAATACTTTATTTTATGCAGCCGGAAATTTGTTGAGCTGTTCTAGTGCTAGTGAATTTTACCGAAATTTATTCGATCAAATTGCCGGTAAAGGAGTTATCGCTTCGTTTTAATGATGCTTGAATGGGCCAGATGATCTTCAAAATGATAAAAAATTGGTAAATATGCAAAATATTTACTGTTGGTTAGATCACCGTGAATTTCAGCTACATAACGCTTCGGTAGTTAATATTCATTCAGTTATGAGGAAATTCATTCCAATCATATGCTTCACGAGACCAATGCTAATTTTTGTACAGCTAGGTCATTCTGATTTCTTACATAAACATTTGTTGCCACACGAAAATTGTGTGGGCGCTCGACTTTGTCCGCGGAGTACTATTAAGTTAGAGAGCTAAGCGTATGCAAGAAATTTTCAAGAGATGAGGCTCGGATAAATCGTCAGAAGTCGGCGGGTCGCCTATCGTAATTCGAGAAAGGATAAGATGTGAAAGGAGTATTAAATCTCTGAACCGCGTGTTGACACCTCCGAACCACGTAAAGGTGTCGGCAAAAATTGAGTGAAGCAAACCCGAACTTTAAAAAAACGTTCAAGAAGTCTTCATGAGTTTCATTTTTGTGAATTACGGGTTACCTTTTTCAAAAAGGGCTGCAAAGTCCGCTAGGAATTTGAGTGAGGATGTGAATGTGCTGATTGGAACTTTTGCAAGCTAATTTAGCAAAACTAGCGAGGAACATTTGAACTGAAGCGAGTTTGGTAAGCCGAAAATTTTTGAGAAGAGCAAAGTAGGCGAAAATTATTAGGGTAGGGCGAGCAGGGCAAATCGAGCATTCAGAAAAAAAGTGAGTTTCGTCAGCAAGTTCTGCTTGTTTCTTTGACCCCACCACTTCATTTTTTTCCTGCTTTCTCTTTTATTTTTTTTTTTGGGGAAGGGATGGAAAAGGTGCGAAGCACTAAAAATCGAGTCTTTTTTGCGCTGCATGTGCCCTTGAAAAGTATATTATAATATCGCTAACCAATGGAGCCACTTGATGAGCAGTTCATGCAGAGGCTGTCTTCCACATCCGTCCATAAAAAGAACTCAATAACGAGATATAGTGCTTAGAAAGCGCATCGTTTCTTGTCGCTACTGGAGTCTGTGCACGATTCGCTATTCAAGCTATGCAGGGATGGGAAGAGGAACTGATGATATATCATTTCAAACGAACGGTTCCCCATACGAAATTGTTTGTGGCCAATGAGAGCGTTGCGGAAAAATTTGCACCTTCTCGAAATTGTGAGCGCTCTGGATTCTTGAGGTGACATTTGGATATTTCAACCGCATTACACTTTACGTCTGCAGCTCAAAATCTGCCCAAATATCTTCACAATTCCGAAAAATCTACTAACTGTTTTACAATTTACGACGCTTTCTCTCACATTTTATGGAGTCGACTTCACTTTCTTTTAACCGCTCCTTCAGTTCTTAAAATTATACTTCATTTCGCCCTAATCTCTCATACCTAACACCCTACATATTTCGATTTCGTCCTGGTTTTTCAAACCTGTTCTACACTGCTTGTAAGGTATACTGCAACTAAGTTTTGGCAAAATACAATGGTAAACTGACAACACTGATACGAACCTTTTAGTGGCCGTTCAGAGAGCACATCAATTTTTCGTTACACTCGGACTAGAGGCCCCAAAGCAGCGCTGTTCCGGAGCTGTGTGCGGTGCAGAAGGAGTTATCTTGTAAACTTCGGGCGGTCGGAAGCTCTACTGGTTGGCGTGTACGTTGCGCCTAAAACAAGAAAAAAAATTCTTAGACCGACTGCAACGCATTGGTATTATTCTTTTGCACTGAACGCATCTCCAGATCGCGTCACTAGCAATGCACTAGAGCGAATTTCTATGCATTCCGAACGGCAGTATGCAGGCCTTCAAGATGTGATGAAATCAAAGAAAACGAAAACCGCTGGTAACGTCTGCGGCGGCCGAGTGTGAACCACTTTCGAAAAAGCTTGCCTGAGAAACGTACGGACCTGCCGAATGGCTGCTCCCATACCCAGCAGTCGAACAGCTGAACTGTCCCGAATAGGGGAAGTAGAAACTGTATGAGCTGCTCGTCGAATTAGTTGCCGCAACGACCAGTGGAGTGACACGATGCTGCCCAGATCCACTGTCAGCAGTTGTGCAGGTAACAGTGGTTGGTGAGGTGACAGTAGCATAGGGAAGGGAGGCTGTAGGTGGCGGGGTGAGGGGAGAGGTGAGTTGAACGGCAAACGTCTGTGTCGATACATCGGTCTTCTCTTTGCACGTTGGTGATGGGATCACTTCGCTCGGCGAATCAACGAAAATCTCAATTAGAAGCGGATCTATCGTTTGACAACCGAACATTTTTGCGAACTGTACATTTTCACCCAACAACGAGGACACTTTCTGAAACGAACATGGCTTTTATTATAGACTCAGTGAAAGCTTTTTAGCAACTATGGTTTCCTAACTGTTGACCGATGAGAATGAGAATCTCCGCCGAGAGCGAATTTGCCTGCTTACACTTTTCAAAACCTCGAACGGATTTTCCGTTGGTATTTCCTTCTCTTTGCATGAGTTCTAACAATTTTCGTTTGTAGCCTGCACTATGGCCACATTTGTGTGTTGTGTGCACTTGTCTTTCCGTTCGGCACTTTCAAATCGTGAATCATGAGCTTAAAACCTTTTGAATGGAATCTACACTCTAGAAGCACTCAATCCAATAGTCTGACTCGAAATTGGTCGTTTTTATAGACCTTGTTCTTTAGGTACATTGTAATCATCAAGTGAATACAACAGGCGACGTGGCACGTACGGCGAGAGGAGGTAAAAGAAGGAGTATATTTCCAAAGCGAGCGGTAGCTGCCGACGTTGGTTGCTCGGACGGGATGTGCTCTCGAATCATTTGAAAAAGGGCATGCTGCACTCGGTCCCGTAAAGAGCTCAACGACTGCGACGTTTCCGTACTTATACCTGGTGCATCTGAAATTTACTAAACGTTAAGTAAGTCTAATTCTTGAGACGCTTAACTAAGCTTAATTGTATGGTTTAACTAGTGCTCAAGTTAAAAAAAAAAAGTTGCGACCTTTGACAGAGAAAACTATAATGGTGCAGCCGGGAGTTTAACCCGGATCTCTTGCCAACCGGGCAACGGCTCTATTCTCTAGAAAGTAGTTTTATTGGCATACTTTTCAAATTATAACGCTTTATAAAGAAAATCATAGATCTTGAAGGTTACGCCAGGTGTTCGCCACGGTTCTAAAATCAAAAATACAGTTGTTTTTTTTCCAAAAGCGGATCAAAAGAAATATTTCCATGAATCGCTACCTAAAATATGCCAGGACATAATTGTGCAGAGTGTTACATGCATCTTATTCGTTATGCATGCAACACCTAACATAACGTTATTTTTTAAAATTTTCCCCATAAATACTTTTACTTTTACAGCATGTTCACGTTTATCATGTTAATATGTGAGCACTGTGCTGCCGTTCACATGTAAAAATGCCAATGTAGAACTTATCTCTGCGCTTTTTTTTTTTAGAAAAAATAGGTGGCGGTCAAACAAGGGAAGAATCAAACGTTTGGTGTGACGAATCTCATGCTCCATCTCATCGATTCTGGGCTCTAGGAATAAAGCATTTAGTTCTTGAACGTAGCTAACCTGTGTCAGGCTACGTGGTTATTTTTGCAGCTTCAGCTAAATGTGAAGCATTTTCAATGTTCACTATTTTGGTTGCGTGGTTTTCTGTGCAAATAGTAATGCGCAGTTGCAACTTGACTGAAGATCCACGGCCGTTGCAAAAAGCACCGTTCACTGTGAAGGACGACGGTGAGCATCGAAGGGTGATTCATGCGAGAAATGCGGAAATGAAAATATAAGGACGACTAACCAGCGTCGAGAACAATGAGGGCAGTCAATGCCACAATTTCGGTCTCATGCAATGCCAGCTTGCGTATCGGTAACGTAAGTTCATCCAGCATGCGCGCCGTCATATTATTCGACAGAAAACTGCAAACACATAGATCAAGACGGAAGCAGCAGCTAAGTGGTAGATCTCCCGCCTCGTAGGCAGGGAGACCTGGGTTCGATCCCCTGCTGTGGACACATGAACATTCTATATACGCGACACAATTGCTGCAGTGGTGTGCTAGTCCAAGTGAAAAGGGGGAAAGGGATTATTTCGAAATAGCATATCTATCAAAAATATTTTTAAAATTTCGAAAAAAAATGTTCAGTGCGACAGTTTTGAGGGCGCATTCTTGCATCCACGGCGAAATGTGTCGGAAGTTTCAATTTTGCTTTCCGAAAAAATAAGTTCTTCAAAATAAACGTTTAAGATAGTTTCTCCAACACCCTATGTGGGCGTGTGGGGGGAAGGGGGTAGGAGGGGGGAGGGCTCTTATCTCTATGCATGTTTCAGGACAGCCTTCACTGCCTATGTCTTTTTCGAAGCACTCAGTATAACGAGCGAGGTTCATTACGCTCTTAGATCGGAAATGTTTCGATAATCTTAAATGGAACCACGGCTGCGGATATTATGAATACGATGAAAAATTTCGGTTTAAATTCTATTTTTTTTGTTGCTCGTAAAATCAGCTAAGACACTTCGCATCATACTTTGCTTCAAGCAAATGACGTGGCGTCTGTCTGGGCACAACGGTTCGATTACAAAGACACAAAACGTCGGCGTCTGTGGTCACTTGTGCCGTTCTTGCTGTTTGACTGAACGAACAAAAAGCAGCGAATACGCTCTTCAGAACACATACCTTAAAAAAATGATTGCTGTTGTTGTAACACGATGAATACAATGCAACAGCATAAAGCGCTTCTTGAAATTCTCTAACAGCTTGCATTTCCCTGATGCCTCCATAAAGAGCAACTGAAGTATCAGTACGGCGAAATATTCGCAGAACTCAAGGCTTAAAGCTTCATCATATTCCAGTGGGATACAGCAAATGAAGCAGGCAAAAAAGAAACGGCAAAAATTGCTCGAATCATCATCATCATGTTTGCTTATGTGATCCTCAAGCAGATCTCGATTTCAGCGCCATCTAAAGGCAAATTTTTATTCATCACCAAAACTACCGGACGAATGCGAAGCGTTGGCTCGCTAATTTTGCTGATGAGTAAAAATTACTAGCACAAACATAGGTATGCGAATTAATATACAGAGCTGCAAATCGTTTTCGATCGATGAAGAAGTTTATGAAACAGGATACGACGGAGTTGCGCTTATAATGGGGAGAAGAAACTGCAAAAATTTTCATTATATTTCAGTGACTGAAGGAACTAGCTTCGGAATGGCTTCCAGTTAAAAAAATAGATGCCACTGGTGGGTGAACACATGCGAGAGAATGAGATGGCGCACTTATGTTTGTGAATGCCGAACTAACCATCCAAAACATGCTAGACAATCGCAAGTGCGTTGAGTTTTTCGTCTCATCACATATCTAGGCCATTGTCGTTTTGAGTAGCTGTTATTATGGAATTTTGGGGATGACGAACAAGTTCACATTGCTCTGCCGTCAGTATTACCCTTACGAACCTTATCATGACTGCTGCTTACACCAGCCAACGTGAAGAGAGCGTCGATCCAATCAACAGCGGCGGCGATATAGCGGCGTGTTGCTTGTGCCAATTGTTCGACTGTCGCTACGCGTCCCAACTCGTAACACATCTATAATCTTGGAACATCCATAACAGGCAAATTACAAAACGTGACGCATGTGCGAAGTGGTTGCACCAGATTCAACAGCCAAGTGATCTAAGAATGCGTTCCAGTAAGCGGTTGAGGTCAAGACTTTGGCGGCTTCACTTGCTTATACGATCGCCGAGTTTCGAAATTATGCACAAATGATGACAATACGTGTTTTAAACGACAATTTTTTCCGTATAAATTTTTTCGCAAATGATTCGTTTTTCGGCGACTCGATCGGTATAAGATAGAAATCCATCGGTTGGAAAACGCATGAAAATATTTGCCACCACAGAGTGCCTGCCTACAACTTGTGCAGGAGTCAATTAATCCAGTTGAAATTAATGTAACAGGTGAGCGAGCGTACGGCGTGAATTATGTCTGCTAAAAATTACATTTCTGCGTATGTATAAGCAACCAGACGATGTCGCTATGACGCGCCTCGTCAATATATAAATTATGAATAGCATGGGAATCGTACGATGAGATTTTGTGTCTGTGAGTAGTGATGTTGTTTGTGGCATTATTTTTCAAAGCACACTATGTTGTGCTTTCAGCTTGGCTGGAGTGTGCTTGCCACCATAATGTGCTTTTATGACCAAGCTTTCGTGTATGCATTACAACCGTGCTTAACTCGTTTACTAAGGTTGCGCCTATACTATGCGATAATAGCGTTAAAAATCGCTGTTGAGCTACACATATCCCATACAGTATTTCTTTTAAATAGATGATAGCGTGAAAAAACATTATGGTCGGATTCATTTACTGAGAATTGTTATATTATATTGTTCTGCGCAGTGATAGGGTAATGAAAGGTATCAGTAGAAAGACAGTGAAAGCGATCGAATGTTCGGCATACACTTTTTGAGCAGAAACCTGTATCGGTCGCCTAAATTTGACTCGCATCTACGTTAACCCATGGTGATGAATGACTTTAAGCGCGTTTATTTCATCTCTGAATTAACTGAACGATCGTTGCATTTGCAAAAATTTCTTACGTCAAATCTGTCACCGTCGAGTGCGGATCTGTTTTGGAAGATAGAATTCAGTTCGAGATCTGGATCTGGTTTTACCCTGGCAATACCAATCGGTGATGAGCTGTTCACAGTTCTGATTGAACTTATTGCTTGTAGTTCCGTGTCCAGCAGAAATGTCAGCAGGGCGTCTTCCTGTTGAGAACTGCAAAACACACTCGAAATAGATATAGCGTCTGCCTCAGGTCTAGCATAAGGCGAGATCCACTGTAGGCCATATGCGCTCTTTTCTTACGGGGATCCGAAGAAATACAAAGCATATTACAGGCATCGCACAGGAAAGAACGCAAGGCGCCATAATGTGTAGGAAGGAAGCGCAAGTAAGCAACGTTTTCTTACGCATATGGCGTATGTCATATGCGTCAGACTGTCTGTTTTCTTCCTTCAACAAGTGAACCGTAGATCGACGTGAGGACGCCCCTTTATCCGAGAGGAAACACCTCAACTTACGTATACGACGAGGGCGAATTGACTATTGACTTGCATCGCGTTCACATGCATTATTTTATTCTACGTTCTATCTCATATTGCACCCCTCTGATGCTATCGATTTGCAATGACTCCTGAACGGCGGCTGATGTATGCTCTCCTGAACGGCAGAAACCGACAAAATGCGCTTCTCCTCCCGTCCTCTTTCTCTTTCTGTCTCTGCTTTCTCCACATTTAAAACATTTATTCATCAGACATGAACAAATAAACAGCTTGAGGTGAACAGAATACCCATACCGAGGTAGTTTGTGGCAATAAGTAAAATAAAAATCTTCAACTAACCAGTGTGAGTCCACCCCAGGCGATGGTAGTGAGTTCTCCTCCTTGCGCAATTTTTTTCGCCGTGGATTTTTTTGTTTGCCAATGACGTCTCTATCCGGTCGAATTGCTGAAATTTTTTATCACCCACTAAAACTCTTATTTTGTAGAACTTTTCGCCATTTCACGACTACGACCAGTAACATCACAGTAATAATATTCTCAATGAAAGTAATGCTCCTCTCTTTAATATGCCATAGGGACGAAAATGAGTAGCGATGAAAACCAGTGGAACAACGACGAGAAAAAGTTGCTTTCACATCTGGCAAAAGATCACAACCGCATTCATTTTTTTCCATAGCGAATTCGTATTTGAAATCTATTTATGGAAGGTGATTGATAACAGTTAAAGGTAAATGCGTTTTTCAAAAAATTCCTCAGTGTTATAGAAAAGAATGGACGACCGTAAAACTGAGCTAGTGGCAGACAGGAAAACTGAAGCGAAGCCTTGAAAAGGCCATCAGAGAAACTTTACAAGCATATCTTTTATGTATATATACATATATATATATATATATATATATATATATATATATATATATATATATATATATATATATATATATATATATATATATATATATATATATATATATATATATATATATATATATATATATATATATTATTTATATACATATTTTATATATATATATATATATATATATATATATATATATATATATATATATATATATGTAATCACCTCACTAAATAAATGTCATCACCATGCCTATCGCAGCGTCAACACTCAATTTATTTGAGCAGTTGTGTGTATTCCATCACATCTGCTGTCCTCCTAGGCCTTTTGTGAACCAATAATTGCCAATTAGAAGCATACTCTTTGTGCAATAACCTTATCATCGCCAGATTTCGAAAAAAAAGTGACTAATCAATTGATATTTTGCTCACGAAACGTAGTTCTTTCCGCATCTGATGAAGGAAAGATTTTATTTTGGCTATTGTATCACATGCATTTTTTAATGGAATTGTTAATGATCTTAAAAGGGGTAAATGCCACCAAAAAAACCAAGAAAAAACCAAGCAAGCTTGAGTAAATGTGCTGAATAGCATAAAGAGGTCAAGTTCATGACGTATAATTCCTAAGCTTTTTCCACTCCTTTCATTAAGCTCATAAAGATTTTAAAAAAGTCTGTTCTGCAGTTAGAAAGCAACCTTAAAAATGGTCAAAAGGCTTCTGCTTAGAAACCTTTTATTTCGTAACATTCATAGCTGAATTTCTTGACAAACAAACATCCTCACGAACAAATGCTTCATTTAGTGCGATACACATTAAGGTATTGGGAAAAAAAACCGAAAATTTCGCAACCATTATCATCGACGGACCGAAATCGCTATTTTCGTGCCGCTTCCATTCTTTGCAGCAATTTTTTTCTCTTACAGATGGCAAGTGAAAGTATGAACAAGTGGGAATATGCACCGAGGGCTGACGCTATGTGCGTGTTGGCGAGTCACCAATTAAACCTGCCAGTTAAATAAACTGCTTGAGAATTCAGACAATTCAGATTTGTTTGGTTTCCATCGCTCATACAAATCTTCCATTAAGGATTCGCTTTTTCATGCCGCGACCGCTCAGATTAACAGACCGACTGCTGGTGGAACACGGGAATTTTTATAAACATTTAGCAGCTATAACTTCTCCAATGTTAGTGAGTGGGTTTGAAGTTAGGGATTGGAGGTGAAGCTGTGGCGCAGGTTAAATCTGTCAAGTGCCGCAGCTCCACCTTCACTAGCTCCCGAGTTGAAGTTATCAAACAAAAAACACGGACACAGCATACACATGAACAGATACGAAGAAGCAGCAGAAAAGGTTTGCCTCTAAACACATAATAACGGCGTTTTCTGGCAAAAAAGCATTATTTTAGTGAAATGATTAAATGGGAAATAATATACCATCGGGTTCCATGCCCACGTCAAGACAGCGTTGAAATCGACAATACCGGCAGGCATTCCGTTGATCTGCAAAACACGAATCTTTAATGGCATTGCCGATATCGTAATGACATGAGCACAAGCTATGACTGGAACAGCGCTGAATTCCAGAATTCAATAATGCCCGAGCAGACTCGATAGGTGCCAAGAAATTTTGATCTCTCCACGCATTAATTGACCGGTAAGTGATCAATAAAGCAGAAATTGGCTTCCTGTAAAGCTAGCCAAAACCCAACACAAACGGTTTCCGATACTGCTCGCAACAGTGTTGATTACGAGTACAATGTCGCATTAACGAACAGCTGTCTATTCATCGTTTTTTCTTGCGTTTTGCTCATACAAATCTTCCATTAAGGATTCGCTTTTTCATGCCGCGACCGCTCAGATTAACAGACCGACTGCTGGTGGAACACGGGAATTTTTATAAACATTTAGCAGCTATAACTTCTCCAATGTTAGTGAGTGGGTTTGAAGTTAGGGATTGGAGGTGAAGCTGTGGCGCAGGTTAAATCTGTCAAGTGCCGCAGCTCCACCTTCACTAGCTCCCGAGTTGAAGTTATCAAACAAAAAACACGGACACAGCATACACATGAACAGATACGAAGAAGCAGCAGAAAAGGTTTGCCTCTAAACACATAATAACGGCGTTTTCTGGCAAAAAAGCATTATTTTAGTGAAATGATTAAATGGGAAATAATATACCATCGGGTTCCATGCCCACGTCAAGACAGCGTTGAAATCGACAATACCGGCAGGCATTCCGTTGATCTGCAAAACACGAATCTTTAATGGCATTGCCGATATCGTAATGACATGAGCACAAGCTATGACTGGAACAGCGCTGAATTCCAGAATTCAATAATGCCCGAGCAGACTCGATAGGTGCCAAGAAATTTTGATCTCTCCACGCATTAATTGACCGGTAAGTGATCAATAAAGCAGAAATTGGCTTCCTGTAAAGCTAGCCAAAACCCAACACAAACGGTTTCCGATACTGCTCGCAACAGTGTTGATTACGAGTACAATGTCGCATTAACGAACAGCTGTCTATTCATCGTTTTTTCTTGCGTTTTTTTCGTCACTTCTGTATTTTTTGACCTAGGTTAAAATGAATACTTATTAAAAGGTTTAGTTTTTCGATGGTATGCATCATTTGATGGCACCTTCTGATAAAGACTTTATGAAGATTTTTTTGAAATAAACTCCGGTAAATTTGCATTTGCAAAGCACATCATGGCGCGGGCACGGGCGTGCGCATGCAAGTATGTGTTTGCCTGTCTTCATGAATTTCTGGGTCCCATAATTTTGGCTCGAAACTAACGAAACTAAAGCCATAAAATTTGTTTGATATGCTCCAGTGATAGATAGGGTCAGCGACTCCGGAGTAGATCACTGGAACTTAAAGACGTTTGAAATATGTGTAACTCGGCTAACTCAGCTGGTTGGCGCTGCGCTGGTTCAGTGACTGCGAAAAAAGTCTGCATTTAAAGATTTATTTGCATGAGAGGTTGGTTCAGCTAATGTTGATGAAGTCAGCTGGTCTAACATGTCGATCATCAAAGCCACATATCGTAGCAGCACTGCGGCACGCATTCCCACTCATTTTATGAGAAATATCTGCGCCATCATGTGCGACGAACTCACCAGATCTCTACTATTATACCATTTGGTTCAACTAGCGTTTTTTTTTGGGAAATGGGAATGATACCTGCTTCGATTCGGTAGTTTTAAGGTAGTTTTAAATTTGTATGTTCAGTTACCTCGTCCTTTCTGGATAATTAGGGTTTGCTCTTAGAACCATCAAACTTTGACGCAGTCCCCTTTCCTGAACCCAATAAATATCGTAACGAATATTCCTTAACACTGGGTGCTAACTGACTGGTAAAACTATGCAAAATGATAACAGCGCAGCAAAACGTCTATGTGTAAAAGAAAAGAGGAAAACCCAATGATGGAACCAAAAAAGTAATACACACATGTAACACTTCATTTTCTGCTTTGAGTAACTCAATCGATTGTTCGTTGCAATCGTATCATTGTTCACTCTTGACCGGAAGCAAAAATACTATATGATGTCGTGCATATATGATGTGATACTGTCTGTGAAATTACATGTATTATGACGGCAATATAAGCAAATAAGTTCAATTCAATTTACTCAAGACTGCACTGGATGCCTTCCCCGTACAAAAGTGAAACTTTATTGCCGCAACAATGAGTGGAAATGGGATGCTCACCTTTATCGATGCAGCATTTTTGCATAAATCGACACGAATAGGTTTGTCCTGAACGTATGGTACGCCTGAAGAAACCTTTACAGCCATAACACGCCATAACACCGTAATGCTTGCCCGCCGACCGATCTCCACATACCATGCACATCCCTTCTCCCAGGTCCATTGCCCTAAATTATCATTTGTTAATATCACATTGCTTCTTCTCATACAACTGTCAACACGACAGACGAATACGACGAATTCTAAACTATTGTTGCAAGTCAGGGATTTTATTTTGGGAGGTGGGGGGGGGGGGGGGGAGGAGAGAGGAATTGGAGGGAAAGAGAAGTGGATGGGTGCTCACTGGCATAAGTTACATAATTTGCAGATTTCCATAAATTGTTCAGTATTGGAGGGAAGTGGAGATGGAGCATAAGGATAGTTTGAAGTTATTAAGAAATGGGTAACACTGAGAGGTACATACGTGAAATTAGATGCCCAAACCAGTGCTAGATGGATTCCTGACTTCATTGGATGTTTGGCTGTTACGTAGCAATACATCGCCTACAATGACGCTGAATGCTGTTTAAAAATTGAAAAATGCGTGATACCACTCCTCGAAATGAAGCAGAATACCTTTTTAAACGTTTCTAATGACATCAATGAATTCAGGCTTAATTGCAAAGTGCGCCAATCTTATATCCTCAAAATTTATATAAAAATTCAAGGCAGTGAAAACCAAAACAAAATATAAAATCAAAATATAAATTTATTAAAGCGTATTAAAAGAAATGAGGACGCCCATAATTCGGACTTCACAAGAGCGAACCTAACTGAGCTCGAAACAAGAAAAAAAATTGACCTAATAAACTGTGAGTGTTTCATCTTTCCTCTCACTAACCGCCTAGGGTACACCATCGTGCAGATTGCTGCTTCGAAAAATCGATCAGCTGACGTACAATTTGCATAAGGAACAGTGATATCAACATAACAAAATATTGTCTATAATTGGGCCACTATAATGAGAATTTGTGCGCTTATCGGTTCTAGCAAGTGGTGTTCACCACTGCATGAATGAACATTGCCACTTCTTGTGCAGATGTTGGAAAAAATTTATGCTGATGTGTTCAGGTGCTTGCACAAAGCAGGAAAAATATTTAGTGCTCGTCATAAAAGTTGCATGTGACCATCACAGCACTTTACTTCATTCTTAATATTTCAGCCACTGAAGTATGCAAAACTGTTAACGGATCTTCACTGAGACAACAAAGGATGAGTAACACTGATGAACTCAACTGGCGATTATATTCATTAGATCAGCTAGCTAGTTTTAAAAACTAACAGAGTGAAAGTTCGTATTTCAACTGATTCATACAACTGTTCCGCTAGAAATCCGTTTTTATTGCGATCCGGCCGGTGAAAAACGCAATATTGTCGATTGCAAAGTATGGAAAGATTTCGTTGTAGTTTTAAGTCTCATACGACTTTCCAGTGAGCGGATGAATTAGTTTGAACTTAGACGAGCGTGACGAACTGTTGATTGAAAGTGTGAAATAGATGTACACGATACACATTAATTAGCGAAGACATCGACGTGATCATAATCCGCTTCTGCATATACAAATTTTGAAAAACGTTTGAAAAAGGAAATTAAGCAGCCAAATCGAAACGTTTATATTAGTATTGCGGCAAGCGTTCATGTAAAGCTAGCTCACTGCTGGCAAGGTGGAGAAGGGCGAAATTTTGCGCAGGAAATAATATTGAGTTGAGATAAGGATGTTAAATGTTGAGCGGAAAGTGAGTGAACGTTAATTATAAAATTGGAAATTGTTTACAAATTTCAAAATTCTTCATTTCATTTCATCGAAAAACATTAATTTCGGCCCAATCCAACAGAAATTTACGCCCCAGCGAAAACATGATAATCGGGAAATGTTATAAAACCGCCAGGCAGTCAACATGCTCCCCCTCCCCCCTCACCCCACACAATTTTCGCACCTCTCCGCCCCTCCCCTCCTCTCCAGTTCTCTACAAACCAATGCATAAAAGGACATCAGCTGTGTCAGCGAACATGCCGCATGGGAAGAGCTGAGCGTAGACAAACCAAGATACGGTATAGGCGCACTGTGGTGAAAGCTCATCTAACAAAATCGATGACTCACACGTTAAATTCAGCCTTTTCAAAACGGTTGTTTTTCAATAAGGGAATGCAGCATGAAATTTCGCGTCAAACTCAGAAAACATTTCATCGGTATCTAAAAGAAGACGAAACAAACGCATGGTTTGAAAATCAAAAGCGCTATATTTTTGAACTTCCGGCATCCTTTGCGAAGAAACGCCTAGAAAGAAATAACAAAAATTCTGCTTTCTTAGTTTTTTTTTCATCATGAAATGTTTGAAAGCTAGTAAAAACTAAGTTCCTATGGAGGCATGAATCAGTTCCGTTCTAGTTTCTCTGAAGATGTACTTCTCAATCCGTCTAAGTGCATTACGTTTACTATCTGTTGGCTAAACTTCATTCAGACTAAAAAAAAACTCAGCGTTTAGTAGGTAGCTGTCTGCTGGGCTTTCCTCCGGCCATTGCTAGTCCGTCCTATATAATGTGATGCGCTCTTTAAACGGGTCGAAACGCTCATTAGACGAAGATGGCAACCGGGAAATGCTAACTACTTGATAAAGCTTTTTTGTTTTATGAAATTTGTCAACTGCCCAAAAGGCAATACACACAGCGCGAATGCTTGACAGGAAATGGGATCATTTAATAGCAGTTCTAGATGGTATGAAGCATCGTCAATGCGCGTAACACACACTTGTTTCGAACGCTAACGGTTCATCCGGAAAATAGCAGTTGTTTCACAAACAGCACTAGCCTATTTACGTGTACGAAACCAACTTTCATATCATAGCAGATCGAAATGTTCCAAGAAGGACCTGATTTCCAAAAAGGATCTGATTTCCAGGAAGGACCTGATTTTCAAGAAGGATCTGATTTCCAAGAAGGACCTGATTTTCAAGAAGGATCTGATTTCCAAGAAGGATCAGATTTTCAAGAAGGATATGATTTCCAACAAGGACCTGATTTTCAAGAAGGATCTGATTTCCAAGAAGAACCAGATTTTGAAGAAGAATCTGATTTCTTAGAAGGACCTGTTTGGAATGGTGTAATACAATGGGAATTGTATTAACAATTCAGTGACAAGCTCTAGAATGTTTTCGATGCAGTAAAGGAGCGTCGAGTGCAGAATGGTTAGTTTAAGTGCAACTGCTATCATATCGGCTCTGCACTGAAACAACATTTATGAATGCGTACGATTCCACCTAACGATCATTTCATTTTCTCATCATTTTAACGTGAGATGGATCATTCTCTCTCTCCATCTCACGTTGGATGGAGAGAGATAGTGGTACGAATGAATAAGAAACCCAGGTCAAGTGGTACGAATGAACGACAATAGATGGACGAAGCGTTGAATGGTATCCACGAAATGCAAGATGAAAGCCGGGAATGTCGCCGTTGAAATGAAGGGATTCGCTTGTGCGCCTACACGGGATCACATGGATACGCCAAGCGCAAGGTCGAGGCAGGTGAATGAATGGGCTGCCAGCTGCATCGATGGAGAACGAACGAGTCGATGAAATTACAGTTGCCGAAAGTATCCAAAAGTAAAGGTAACGTGAGAATACAAACGGGCCTATGAATGCGAGGAATAACAAAAATATAACAGTAGACGTACTGACAACGACGTTCATCTAACACATAGAAAGTAATAAAATGAGTGGCAAAGTGTGGGTGACTGGAGAAATATACGCTAAAAGAATGAAGTTAACGGATAAAGTAGCAATAGTTTTGTCAAAAAATTGCAATTAAGATTGGCTTCACTGTCTTCATTTTGAACCTTAGGAGAGGTCTAAAGAGGAATTTATTTTCGCTGTAAGCACTCCGCTATCAAGCGAAATTTCGGCGAATGAGGCAAAAAGCGAGAAGGGGAATAAAAGTGCATAAGAAGGAACGGTTGTGATTGTTCAGAAACTTTTCAGCACCTTCTCTTCTGCTAGGATGCTTTCAGAGACGGCATTGTTGGAATGATTGTTATATTAGCGAAAATCCTCAAAGTGAACAGCAATGCAAAAAGTGAAAATTATTGAGGCAAAATGGTTTCGGTAAACAAAAAGTGTATTAGGGCAAAGGAAGTAAAAGTATATTAAGTAAAACTACTTAATGCAGTTTTTGTGAACCATTGCACAGGCAACACCATATTTGTTTGAGTGCATATGATTTTTCATCACTTTCGATAATCGCTTGTGAGTCGAATGACTGCCTCAAATTTAATTTTGTGATGAGATGTGGGCTTACATGAAACAGAGCAGTTCAAACCATGGCGTGAACTAAACAGAACTCTGGATGCAATCTCTGAATATTAAGTGGAATGTTTTGAGAAAATGAGCGTAAAATTTATGCAAAATGGACGTCGTTGTGATCTTGTGAACAGATCGGCCAAACGCAACCACACCCTATTGTGCAACAAGAATAACTACTGTTTGATCGGCTCGATCGAAAAAGTTTGTGTATTGCTAAGGTTTCTTCATTTGCTTATCGAACATTTACGCAAAGAACGACAGTTTTTAAAAAAGATAGGGAAAAGCATGTTCAACACATTCCACAGATTATCCTATTCGCTTCTATTGAATAGCGATGTTTTATGATTTTAAAATCGTGGACTTAAAAATTTAGTAACCTGGAGAAGAATCCTTCGAATTTATACAGCTGAACACAAGCAAGAAATACTGGTACTGCTCCTCTGATGCATACTACGGTAGGTCGAAAGCGAAACAAACACTGGTGTGCCGCCTTTTAAATGTTTTATTAATAAAACTGCCATCGGCCAATAGTCCCTCACTACCGTTCACTGCATTTCTGCCAAAGTGTACAACTGTGGCTCATGTTTTGTGCGAATTGAACTGGTTCAGAAAACGAATACGGAAATGCTCGCTTTCAAATGTCGTGCATATCATTCGATTGAAAAAGACAAATTTCGCGTAATACAACGATAGGGATACCATAATCGACTAGACTAACTATCGGAGGAGTAATTATTAGATGATAACGAAGAAATGAAGAGAGGTAAACTGACGCGACATGCGTTTTCTAAACATCAAAACAAAAACGTTACTATACTAAACTGAAGAACTACCGAAATATCCAAATACCTCCTAATTCAGTGTTGCTTTTTGTTCGAAACGAATTTTGAACAAAAAAGCGCCCTCGTCTGCTTTCTAAAGTGATGATCAACCACATGACTACTGAGTATTTTTGTAATCCAAACGGTCGGAAGGGGCGATTTTATTCGATTCGCAAAATGTGTATAAAACTTACAATAACATCTCGAATACTTATTTCTTCGGGTGGTGAAATTCATGACTTTCAAATCGGGGGAGGTGAATGGAAGGATTTACTGGGGGGAGAGCTATGTTTTTTTTTCAGGATATGTTGAAGGAGGAAACTGTTTTTTTTAATATCTGATTCCTATGCCCTCGTAAAAGCGCTGTTCTTGTCCCAACAGAAAAGCTGCCCTAGCCCCCGCAATTGCTGACAACCTGTCTCGCGTCACAGGATACGAATTTGGGAAGCATCGTGCGTCCTCCCTCCCCTCGTACCCCCACCGCACCAATAGGCTCATGTCAGTGCGGCAAATTCACAGGCTATAAGCATTGCAATGGTTTATCGTACCTTCTTTTGTTCTCTTGACGACGCAAGGATACAGGACTTCGGCACACCATCTCCCTCCTATTTTCCCCTTCAGGCAAGACCTTTTCTTCCTTTCAGCCCTATTTGCAAACATATGTGACTCCACTAGCATACTCAAAACTGCGAAAAAAAAACATACTCAAAACATACTCAAAGCAATTACACGACGTTGCTGTCCCAATGGCCTGAGGAGAGAGGTCAAAGATATCAAAAGATGGAAGAAACCAAGTAGGAAGGTGAATTTTACTAATTCCTTGCAGCATTTGTCAGTTTTAAGCATTTCGCTGCTGGCAAAATGAGAAGCCCGAATAAGAGTTTTAAATAAAAAATTTCCTGGTCAGCTTCAAAAGGCAAAACAACACCTAACGCTCCCGTCCCTTCCCTCCACCACACCTCCCTCTGCCGTCGGCATGACATTGGATGGAAATACCATTATCACTGGCGAGTCAAGCTTAGTGATTTCTCGTTCACCACACTGCGCCACTCATATATACAGCTAGTGAGTTCAAAAAATTCTCCGGGGAAGAGGCTTTATTTGATGACAGTGGACTCTTGTTTTTTTTTAATCTTTGCATGCTACGGTCAGCAGCAGAACTGGGGGTGGTAAGCAGAGACTGGAAGATGCTGCGCCAAAATAAATTTTATGTAGTATACAAGAAAAAACCAGTCATCTCTGATGGAATACAAAAACTCGTGATGGGTCATCTGACAAGACCAGTGAAAATAAACAGGCAGCCGAATACCCGATTTACTCCTCTGCTTCGGTGGCGTTCGGCTGAGTGCGGCGAAAAAAAAATCACCCACCTAAGACGTACTGCTTAGCAACTCGACCGGTTGAACGTATAGTCCGGCCCACACAAATATACGCAACATTTCACCTCCTTTTTTGCAGCTCGGTCTATCCAATATGTAAATTCGACTACCTATAAACTTTTTGCAAGCTGAAAACGCCTGCCATTTTTAACGAGCATTTTCAGTAAAAAATTCCTCCTCAGTCGAGGATATGGCTTGAATTTGGGAACAGGTGTTGATTTGGATTGTAACTCCCCAGATTTCTTAACTTCAGCTTCAAGTGCTCAAAGGCTCAAACTGCGGGCACAGACTGACACTCACGTACAAATACATATGAACTGAAATAATATTGGCATAGCGCGCTTCGCCAACGGCATATCATCCAAAGCGCATGAGAATTCAAAAAATATTTCCACAAATCCAGGCCCTCCGCGGTTTGAAGCTACAGGTGAGCCGGTTTAAAAATACGCCCTGCTCGCTTTTTTGCTTAACCAAGAGTTCTACTGAGTTCAGTTTTCTTGAGACCATTATCTTACTGTTTAAGCGCCCGCAGCAAGCAACAAAACTGTGCCCAGTTTTCCGCACTTGAACCGTTTCACCCACCTCACCTCAACGTTGGTGAGACCGCGAAACGTTCATTAGAATTCAGAAGATTCTGCCTATGAAGATGAACCCTCCTAAAATTCTAAGCACTTGCCTCAAAAAATCCTGGATCATTCTGGTATGCCAAAACGCATTCCCAGGTTTTTTTATTGCCACGAGGACAAAAGAGAGCTCGAAACTAGAACGAGAACAAACAACAACAAGTTCCCCCCAATTTTGGCACACCCGTGGTCAAACGAATCATAAAAGCGGGAAAACAGTGTGAATACCCGAAATCAAACCTGCAACGAGGTTTGGGCTTTAGAAGGAGGGAGGTAGGCGAATGCGAAAATTCTAGTGACCATAACCGGAGGCTGAAGCATCATCAGAAACAAAAACAAGAATATTTAAGCGCTTTGAAGCAATCTTTTTTGACTGTGTCTACTGCCATTGAAAAAATCCGTAAAGAAATTGTCAAAAAACTGCTCCCTGAAAGCGGTCATCATGAGTGTGCAACAATTTGTGACACTATAAAATGTTGTCCAGGTGCAATACCACCCCTTCCCTAATGAGCAGTCAAATCTTGATGTCCTCAATAAGAATCGCGATTTCTACCCATTGCGGCGCACCGGGCAGGCTCACTCATTCATTCGTAAAATTCTGACGTTACGATTTTTTAAGCTTTCCTTTTCAAAAAGCGAAGAAAAACCAGTCGAGTAGTGCTTGTAATTCAGGAACGCAGATGAGTCAAAATTAGAATCTATATATTATTAATGGCGATGCATCGTTGCATCTAAAGTTGTGCATTCTTTTTATTATCTTTAATTTTTTTTTTAAATTTGGTATTTTTTTTATTCACACTTCATTATAGCAAAAACTTCCTTAATTTATCAATAGCAACTGAAATGTTTATTCACATGAACAATTTACAATTGTAACTGTAAACGCATAACTTAGAAATTTACAGATCAGAGTACACGGTTAGCAACCGCAAGGGTATGTAGTAGTTTTCTTGCAGTAAGTTGTTGCATATCTATATCGAACGGCAGCGTTCGGTAATGAATGGTAGTAAAATTAATCAAACTGCACGACCGGTCAGCATCGCAAGCACGTTTTGGAACAATACTGAGCACAATGCACGTAAATGATCCAAATTTTGAAATTGCCTTCTGCGAATTTTTCTTCGTTGGCTGTTCACCAAAAAGTTTTTTACTAATGATGCTTTGTCTAGCTAATCAGCTTTCGGAAGGGGGGAAGAGGAATTTCATAATTCCTCGATGACCTGGTCTAAGAGTGGAAGGGGAGGGGGGAGGAACCGAAGGGTTGGAGAGGAGAGAGGTGGGTGTGGTGGGGTAGGAGAGGGGGAGAGGGGGGTGGGAAGGAGTCCCCTCTTCTCTCCTTCCTGGTTGCGGGCGTACCCACAAGTCTTCCAAGCATACATCCCATCACTTCATTTTTCCTAAGGTACTAGTCCGACGAGGGTAACGCGTTAGCGGCCAATTTAGGAAACGAATGTCCAGAACGCCTGCACTTCACAATTACTAGACCCACCGAATGACGGTTGAGAACAGATTTAAAACAGGCACAGATTTTGAACGGCGAAGTGTAGATTTGTAGGAAACGAGCAAGGAAAGCAAGTAATATGTACAACAAGACAGTAGAACACCGTACATGACGTATCGCTTAGATTGAGTCCTGCCAATAATTCATCCAAATTTCAGATGTTTCAAATAATTTATCCAAAAGCAAATCAATTCCAAACCCACGGAACATGTTCCATCTCGGCAATCGACTTCGATTTGGTGAAGAAATCGAACGGTTTTATTTTAGAGTTCTTATGCGCTTTAGCAAACTCGCAATTCACAAAGCGCCTTAAGTCAGCGCCGTGTCTGCGTGTGCGCATTGTATATGTGCTCGCCCACCTATTTTTTTCAAACTTTCAACTGGGGAACGAGTGAAGTTAGAAAAAATAGTATTTGATAGTATCGTATACGCAAGAGGATCATTTCCTACACCTAATTTCAATCCAATTCATCAGCGCAACAGGAAGCGACACTTTCAAAAAAAAAAAAATGGAAAATCTGTATGCATTTTCAGCCGACACTTCAACCGCACAATTCATTAATTTGAAGGCTTAGAAAGGCGAATCATTAGCAGAAAAACAAAATTCATGAGCCGTCCGGTCGAATAAATAGCACTCGTCGTTTGTCAAAAATTCAGGTTGATAGGATTTTCCATCGTCATGTACAAAAGCATTGAAAAGTTGAAAAATTTTAGCTAGTGTATGCACAGCGCTATAGTGAAGCGCACAAATCGAACAAGGTCAAGCGGTCCAACAAAAAAGGGATGCCTTCAGCAAACTGATTTTAGAGAGCAGGAACTGCGTAAATGCTCAAACAACAGCTAGTAAAAATATTCCGATATGAAAAAAAAAAACTTATGAAGTAACCTCTGAGCTGGTTTTTGAAATTCCTCTGAATCTAGGCAACCCCATTTAAACTGTTCAGCGGTATTTTTACAACTGCTTTATCGAGAATTCTCAAGACAGCATCATCACAATTCCTTTGGAAAATTTCGTTTGGAATGCCATTCAACGTTTTCGTTATTTTGCATAAAAATCAACTTTTAGTTATTGCCTATCATTTCTGCTTTCTCAATATTGTCATATTGTTTAAAATGTGGCCTGTAATCGATTTCTAAACGAGGTTGTCGTCCTGTGTGTTCTGCTTGCCCAGTGCAACTGATGCAGTTACTATTTTAATTTTGTTCCTCTTTCCCATCACTCACAGAGGCTTTTCGCTTTGTGCGATTGCGCAATTGTATACCAGCGCTAACCCTCCCGTATCGTCTAGTGATGGTTTTCGCTCTTCTTAATCGAACGTTTCGCCTTTAATATGGGTATGCCAATAATTTTTTTCTTCTCTTTTAGTTCTTTCGACGTTTTTTTTTTTTGCGCTCCCGCACATTCTATTATTATATGTTTCACTAACGCAGTGCCATCGAAACGTAATCGTCATCTCAAATTTGTCAAAAATTTCACAAAGATTTCAATCACAACCATCAATTTCATCGTTTTCGCATTTTTACGTTTCTTAGTCGAAAGCGGAACGCGTAAATGTACACGCTCACATATGAACATAAGCACGCAGCACTAAATCAACATGCATTTATCCAGTGGTAATTTGAAAAAAAAAAGGTAAGTGGAAGCAGATGAAGCAATAGCTAGAACTCTTATTAACAACTTATTACATTTCAACTCTTATTAACAAGTGCTGTCTTTTTGGCAAACTACGGTTTACACCAAAGGCCGTATAAATGTGCAATTTGACCAGCCGTCCACTAAATGCAGCAAACAAATGCATATATTTCGTCCTATCGTTACATTCCATATTCGAGTGCATTTAAGATGCATGAACTTGAGTGTAACCGTCCATTTGCATCCTAAACGTCAAACGGCTAATACTGCGATGTCTCCAATTTGTTTAGAACTCGTCCACAAATTCATAAAATTGTACGAACGTTTGCGTCGATAAAAAACATTAGGCTTTCTATGGATGGAAGCGATGGTCAAGTCTGCAATCAAATTCAATATAAATCGAAGGTAGATCCTCCCCCATCCTCCCCGCTTCCCTCCAAGAGTCAACCACATCCTTAAAAATTGTCCCTTGTAAAAGCCTTCCTCTCCTGTGGTTTTTGAGGGATTTTATTCTTTTGGTCAAACGTCTGAAATTCGAGTTTTTGAATATAAGCCATCAATTTGTTAGCGTTTCGCTATTAAATGCATATGCACATAATAAATATGTTAGCCGGAATTTTTGCACACAGTAGCCTTTAATCGAGAATATAATTAATAATATATAATAGGACTTTTCCTCAAGAACGTTGGTGTTTGTCCGCCATACCTCATCAAAAATCGCCCAACCCATTAGCTCAAAAATCAAGATCCCCATGGAAGTATTTCGCCACAGAAAGAGAATTTTCAGTCGAAACTTCCTCGCTTTATGGAGAAATTGACAGCGATTATCGGCCGTCGTTTCTACCGCAACTTTGTACGGAGACTGTGCCTATCATATGGTCGGTTTGCATGCCGCATTACATGGTTAAATCCTTACAAATGCGAAAAAAAAATCCTTTGAAAGTATGGGAATATTGGTGAAAATTTCGGATCGGGGCGATCGAACCAAGAGGATGTGAATCGCCACTCGAGCACACACGTCAGATGTACCATGATGAGGCTAAGCAGTATTAAAAAAAAAGAACCAGAGGGTAGTGAGCATCGTAGCAGCAAGAGCAGCAACGGCAGCAGCGGGGTTATCTATGCACACAGCACAACGCATCGATTGCGCTTGCAAAGGACCACGCTGGGCACAGGCGAAGAGAAACGAGGAGAGCCAGTCGGTTGGCATCAACAGCTCGACGCTCCAGCAGCACCAGCTTCCTGCCCCGTTCGCGACACATACACACACACACACGCACACGCACACACACACACACACACATACATACACACACACACACACACACACACACACACACACACATAGACACACACAATATGCAACTCTCCGATTTCGATTGCACTCACTTGACACACACACACCACACACACACACCCACACACACCTCAACAACGAACAACCTCACCTTTATGCTATTCCCGAAAGCCCATATGCTTGCGTTGATTTTCTCAGCGAGGGCGATTCGAGCCATGCTCGCGCATTAGCCCCTTTCCCTTCTCCGATCACCTCCAACAGGTCCCGGAAATTTAAGCGGGTCACCACCACTTTTTCAAATAAATATGCGGGTCGCCGTTTTCGAGCCAAAAAATTTGGTAGATGATAGTTCCGTGCCGAAAGTAACCCTGAACCGTTGGCATAATCTGCGGAGTATTGCTTTTGGTGGTCTGCAAGCGCTAATGGCGCCGGAAGAGCCGAAAATCCATCGCTTCCAGAGGTTTCTTTAAAAAATTTCCCAAATTTTCAATTATTTGCAGAACCTGTTCGCATGCCTATTACGGCTTACTCCTCAAACCTCTTGAAATTAACGATTGTGTAATGAATTTGCGATGAGCCGCAATTCGCTAAGAGCACCACGTCACAAGTTAGGGCTGTTGGTGAAGGGAGGATTTTCGAGGTGAAGGGAGATGGGAAGGTAAGGAGGAATGAGAGAAGGGAAGCGACAAAACAAAATGAGATACGCTATGTGAGATTAATGTTAGGTGGAAATAAAAAAATGAATACGGGCTAACTAACTATGAACGCAAAAGCACTAAACATGCGCCTTACATGGAAATGCTATGATTGTGTATGTTTGCCAAAACTCCTAAATTTAGGAATTTACGAAAAACAATTGATTTCATGAAGTGAAAAGCGATTACAAAAATATTGAGTCGTAACATCCTCAAAAGGACATCTTGTAGCTTTTGCGACGAACCTTTGTAAATATTCGCTTTAAAAACTTTCGCAATTTTCGGCGATGCAATTTATGACGATTTGGCGATGATGAACTATTCCAAATGCACATTGCAATGGATGGAAATTAGAAATCACATTTTCATAATTTCTTCGTGAAAAGAGCCATAATACAACAATAAGCCGATGTCAGTCTCTAGATAACAAGACAGGTAGTATGGCGGTCGAGCGGACTTACACGTCACTTTTTTATATGATAATTATATGAACGCACTATATGTGAAGATATGAGGTGATCCTTATCTTCGGCGTCTGTAGTTGACGACTAAGGCATCTTTTTAAGCCTTTATACTGGACTGTGTCCAATTGGCAGCAAGTTTTGCTTCGAAAATTATTCCGATAACATGGGGACTTGTTGAATTTTCGGGCTTCCATCATGGAATTTTGATTCAAATGATTTGAAACGCATGCCAAGAGGTTTGTACGATATAAACATGGACGAGTTCATTCATAAAACCTGCAGATTTCATGAACTACGAGCAAATTATAAAATTTCTTATTCTATGTGATGCAATCGCTCGTGCTAATTTTACGGTACAGATTCGCTTTCCTGTGTCCCCGTTAATGAATTAGCAGAACAGAGTCGTTGAAAAATGTCCTTCTTTTGTTTAATTAATCGGAACATTGCCGGCTCGGGAAATGAGTCAAAATTTGATATCATAATTGGATATTGGAGGCAGGATATAGAGTATACTTTCTGCACTTCCTCATTTTAGCTCGATTTGCTCTCAAGTTGAAGCTGCGGGAGCAAAAATAGACAGGCTTACACTCGAATATACCGCGGCAGTGCATTCTATAAACGAAAATTCATCAAGGTGCATAAAAGGAGAAAAGGCTGCTCAGGAAGTTGTTGATCATACGCTCCTTGCAGAATCTCCGACACTCGCTTTTGTTGCGAAGTCATATGGCATTATTTTCTACGCTGAGAAACTCATTTTATTTCTGTTTCACATCGTTTTTGAATTCAGTGTTGATAAGTAGCGCTATGATAAACGCCTTTTCATGATAGTTGTTCGTTGGCGAAACCGTAATTGTAGGCTATTTAGTATCAATGCGATCGTACTGGTGTGAGCACTGGAAGGGGGATCGACGCTAGTTCCACGATGAGGAGGACCCTGTTGTCTCTTCCTATCCATTTGTCCTGGTGAGAATCACCACGAGGACGAGTCTCCATAGCAACCCTTGCTTGCAGTCATCTATCTTCTGCTCGTGTCACTCGAAGACAGTAACTACCAGTGCAATTCGAGCAAATCTAATTGAGCTATCCCGCCAGGAATGGAACTGACTTCAACAAAGCATTGTTCAACTGTTGTTGATTGTTGCGTGATATTACTTATTCTTATTTCTTCATAAAGGCCCTTCAGCCAGTACTTTTTCTTGTTTAGCGAAGTGATTTCAAACAAATCCAACCGGATTTCTGCCAATTTTATCGGTTGTCACTCATTACTACTACCAGTGATAGCTGTTGCTTTTAACAACAAAAAAAGACGCGAGCAATACTGTGTGAGGCCTCAGGAATTTCCCGAAAGGTCAAGATAAACTATGAAGGAAACTGAAGTCGGTTAACTTACTAGCGGCCGGAAGTCCAAATTGGCACGTTACTCAGCCAGTTGCTAAGCACTACAATTGAACGCGCGTCTCTGGCGATGCGTTTCATCTGGGATGCTGTAAGCAAGTTTTCTTCCAGGTGCAGGATCACAATTTAATGGTGCTGGTTGAAGTGCATGCCTCACTTGCACGGGGAACTTACTCGTAAGAGCTTAGAAAAGCTCATGAGACGCAACATATGCTTTTTTTTCGCTTTTTCTTTCCAACATTTCAGGCCGATTTAGCCAAAAGCGAAAACATTATGTTTGACAGTGCAACCACCCTCTTAAATAATCTGATTCACTTTCTGCATTTCCAAAACATCAGTGTTTTCCTACATTTTCGATTCTGCGACTATGAAAGTGTGCGTTATGTGTAAAGCCGAAGTTACAGTTATAGAATTTAGGAACGTTGACAAATTTTTAGGGTTTCGCATTCAGTTTCCGTGGATTATCCACCGGTACAACGCATATACGCATCAATGCCTATCATACGCCCATAATTATTGAAGTGCAAATAATTTATGATAACAGGATAAGGTCCTGTCTTAACGGCACTGAATAAATCGGCCGTTAAATATATCTAGAGCTCCGGCCTTGCCATTTTTTTAGGAGTGACATGCTCAGTTCTGAGACATTATAAGTATGAAATGAAAGAACTAGTGAAAAATTTGAGGAAGTAGAGACCAGTTGAATCCCGACCCTTCACGATCGGGCTGAAAGCTAATATCCGCTGAGCTAGTGTTCCGCGCTCATCCCTCTTTGTAACTCCCATTTAAAAAAAAAATTTCATTCAATAAAAACATATAGCTCAAAATGCATCACCATGAGAATAATGGACAGCGAAAGAATATTCTTCGACTTTTTTTGCTATTCCAAATACTAACGGCGAACATTATATCATTTTGTTCGGCGATACAAGGCTGAGTATGAGCGAATCATATCGAACTTTTCTGTTAAGAACAGGAAACAAGGTGCATGAAACCATGTGTTACTATCAGTATTAGATTTGATTCCCTCATATATTTGTTGTACTCATTAGGTCTGTTAAAATAAAAATTTTAAAAAAAGATTATATTTCTCCCGGTTTTACTCCTTTCTATCACCAAGAGATTACTCGCTTCTTATTTCGGCTCTTTTCGCCAAGTGAGCGGAAGAACAACGTAACTGTTACCCTCTTCTCAGCTGGCACCACATCAACAAGATCACTCCTATCAAAGCTCCACAATTCACGAAGAACGTTTATTTGCTTACCAATGCACGGTTTTTCCGCACTCAATTTCCTCTCCTTTCATTCATATCCCTACGCGAACAACATTCTTGACGGTTTTCTTCGTCAATAAGATAACTAAATTGCCGGTTTGTTTATTCAAAGGGTGGAATTGCCTTCAGAGAATATAGCTTATAGCGATTTATGTAAAGCGCAGGAGAGCCAAGAGAAGAGGAAGACCATGCAACGTGGGGTTGTAGAGGTTATCTCCATTTTCAGACATAACAAAGAATGACCGATAAGAAAACTGGTTGAGTGGTTAACCTTAAAACAGCCTTAATCAATCCAGATAATGGTGAACAAAATTGTATTGTGGTAATTTGTCAAAGATTTCTAACAAATGCAAACATTGAAATCAATGGGCAACTCTTTAGAGAATATTTCTTCAAGACTTTGTTTAGCCATCTGTTTGAGTCTCACTACCTGTTATAAGCAATACGCAACGTGACGGTGAGATTCCTCAGGAGTCGAAGTGTTCATTATCTGTAGAGACATTAGCACAAGAAAAAACGCGGAGGTTCTTTCTAAACGCCGTTTTGATTCGTCAATCGAAACAGAAGAACTACAATTATTGTAAGACTCTTTCCTACGACTTTTTGGCAAAGGAATGGAAGCGATTTATACTGAGAATGTTAAATCAAGAAACAGGGCGAAGTGAGTAAGGAGGACGCAAATGGGAGAAAGATATTTGTAAAAGGCTGCTCCGTGCGGTAAGAGTTGCGCAATTGTATGTGTGCGGGTGAGCCATCTTACTTGAAACTGAGCGATACCTAGCAAACCGGTCGTGCGCACTCTAAATTGACGCACCACAATTTTCGCGAAACTGTTTTCTTTTGCGTTGAGCCCCTCTCCACATCGTTGGCACGCGTAGGCAAACCAACTTCTACACCTCCGCTCCCTTTCGCCCGCCCCCTCCCTCCTTTCGCCGGCCCCGCTCCCC
>JPKZ01000317.1:63206-94709 GCA_000803305.1 Toxocara canis | reverse complement strand
CCACGCTCGTCGTGGGGCTCCCAAATTTTCTTCCACGTAATTGCAGTCTTTACGCTAGCTATTCCAGGTAGCATCAACCAAGAATCATAGATTCTCGTGTTTTATATGAATGCATCATGTGACACTGTACCAACGAGCATCTGCGTCTGTGAGTATGTGAGTTTGTGTCCGTCTATCCGCTGGTTTGAAGGCACAGACCGCGGAAGCCTTTCTGACGAAATTTCGCAGACATAACCGAATATCTCATGAAAGCTGCCCAATACAATCTGAGTGTGATCCATAAAATTCTATATCACTTATATGGGGTGGAAAACGATTTATCCAAAAAGCTAGATGACAGAAACTAACTGCGTCAGCTTCAAATATTGGGACCGGAATTTAGTTTTATTCAGAAATTTCGCTCTTTATCCAGCTCGATATGTAAAATTCTGGGCGAGAAATAGGACATTAGGGGAAAAATACTAGAGAAAAATTCAAGTAATATGGGCGGCAGCTGCGCAACAGGTGCAATTTCGTGACAAATCATTTGATCGCTTGTTCAAAAACTTGTGTCATGAGCCATTGCCAAAGCTTCATTGCTAGGACGTTTGTAAATTCTGGTATTTGCTTAAGAGATGTTGTGTCGACTACTGAAGATTTACACAACCAAAACCTTTTCCAGGATTAGGAGAACCGGATACCGTACCGGTTGTTGTCAAGTTCTCCAATTTGTTCTCTAAGAAATACGCTTATGAAGCGCTATGGAGCAGTATGCTTTCGACTCGTCAACGATATCAAAACAGCACGCAGACATGGTCCAAATAGTTCGAACTTCAGCACCGATTTTCATTTGTCACAGATAACTAGCACATAGAATTGCTTTTGGCCCGTCCAACTTATGCAGTGTACTGCACTGAACGAGTTCAACTGCGGTCTATAAGAATAATCTCCGAATTCTTTTGATTAACCTTGCTATAAATACGCATAATTTTCTTACATTACAACTCATCGAAAAATTCGCGAATCCTAGAAAATGGTTTGGACAGCATTGCAAAATCACATATTTCATATTTGGTGAATTGGTAGCTTTCTTGGCTCCTGGTTTATGAATGTTGGACAAACAAACGGAAGCACAACATATGACAGCACTGCTCCATTATTTGTTTTTGCTCTCACGAACCTCGTGTGAAAACCGCATTTTTGACAGCATCTCTGCAGAGACTGTATTCAGCTCAGACATGAATAATTGGAGGAATTGTGGTAAATTTAGTGTATGAGCGCCAAGTAACGAACACTGCATGTCTCTTATGGTGCGTTAAAGTATTGTAAAGTAAGAAAATCCGCTTTTCTAAGTAGATCCATCTACACAACTATTGCACATCGATCGAAAGCTATTGGGCAATTGGGCCATATGTGGGCTTTTTTCCGTCATCTATCAAACGTTAGCCAGTAAATTTCCACTTTTTAACTGAGCAAAATTCGCACACAAAACGTCCTATCTCCTCGTTTTCCTCCCACCCCTCCTCTCCCGCGCCCAACATTCCCCGACCCCCGCTCTTCCCATCTCCCTCCGCCCCCTCTAATCGTACTTCTGAAAAAATCTTTAAGATTTCGGTAATTAACACGAGTCAACATGGTTTAGAGGTATGCGACCATTCGTTATATGCAAAACTAGGTATGGATTTTCATTCACTCTCAGGGCAACAGTTACACATAGTCGCAGCGCGATTTGTATAGAAAAAAATGACATAAGCTGGCTTATTTATCAAAAAATATTAACGAATTTCCCGAACATCGTGAACTGATCTGCGCGATCTGACTGGATGATTTAATTTTAGCCCTCTTAGTTGACTGAACAGAGCAAGCTGTTAGGGTTCCAGGCCTATCTTTCTTTAATAACCATCTAGTCATGCGTCTAAATCACATGCAAAAAGCATGCCTAACGTGTCGCTTTGTTAGGTATCGGATTCGTAACTTGCTGCGTATTCGTTTTTTTTTTTTCATCTCTGAGTTATTGCGACGATTTTTTTCAGGCCAACCTTTTCGACCTGAGGACAGTCCATCTTTTGTATGGCATTATTCTTCTTGGGGCATTGTGTATGACGTAGCTGCATTTTGTCTCCTCTTTGGGTTGAAGGGTTCTTGTGGATTTTTGAACTCCTTGTCATCTTTTTTTTGAAGTGGATATGCACTTTAAAAAGTCGCTATCAAGATGCATCGAATCACTCACATAACATTCGTTCAGCTGCGCTTATTCATGCACAGCTCAGTGAATACTTTAAACTGCACTCGCGCAAAAATTGCAGTAAACAAAATTGTAAAGCAAAGCTGCAATGCGAAGAATTAGTCTAATGAAGACATATAAATGTAACCACATGGAAAGAATGATTGATATGGGATTTAAAAAGCTATTTTCCTCGCAATATTTCGACGAAAACAAGGCGGACTTTGTTGACAAAGACGAAGCCAAACAAAAGTTGCCCGTATATAGCATTCAAGGATTTAGATAATAGGACTTATATAGATTTCGAAAGCAGGACTGTTTAAGTCCTACTATCGAAACCTTTAAATGTTGAACAGAATAAGAGGAAATTGAACTGCGTGTATATATGTATATATATAATGTATGCGAGTGGGCGCAATACAGTATTGATCTAGGTATAGCAGAAATCATAACGAGCTTATTATATACAGTCAACCAGAAAGGCTAAAAATTTCGCACACTTGCATTTCGCGAACGAGTTTACCGTTCACTTGGGTTACGCGTTCATTTCGCTAGCGTCTTTCAACTCTTTTGATGTGGGTCCACTGAAATCATTTCATATTCATTTAACGCTTCCGAATCGTTAAAAAAAAAACTATTCGCTAGACAAAGCTCACATTTCCTTTTTTAATCGATAACTACGGCAAGCGAAAGTTAACGTTTTATGAGCCTGTGGCAAAGCACAACATCATATCATCAAAATGTCTTTGTGCATACGCATATGGCACCAAGGAACGTTTGCCTAGAGTGCACAATCGGCGATCAGTTAAGGCCATTATTCATATTGGTAGTAGTACTGAAGTCTTAGTTCGAAAGTGAAAATTCAAAAAAAGGAATGAAAGCTAAACGAAACAACAACAACGAATAAAGCAAACGATAATGACGATCTAAAGCATATGTCAGCAGAATACAAACTCACAGATTTTTAGAAGATCGAAAGCTTTTAGGCGATTTAGTTTATGAGCCCGAAACACCAGGCGCTGAGACGACATCATTAGGACGTTTATTTAACACTCGAATGATCAGGAAACGGAAAAAATTATAAAAGGAATTTATGGTTGAAAACAATTAAAGTCGCTGTGAGCTCGCGATATAAATTACGTTGATCAGAATTAGAGAACATTGAATCAGATATGGTATCAGTTAAACGTTAACAATTCTGAAAAATAATTTCAGTTTTAGCTCATGCCGAAAATACTCTAGCGACTTTTGATTGAAACTATTCGAATGAATAAAGTCATTCATAATCTATGCACTCGGTAAAGTTTCTCGAAATGCTATTCTCACGAAGCGCGTTCACACGATTCTCCGACGTTTTCCATTTTCTATTTGAAAAATCGGAGCAAAACTGGTCAACCATACTGACGAAAAGGACGGCAATAAATAATGAAGGCCTCATTAATGTTCGATGCACAGCTACGTTGAGTTGCCCCTACAATGCAATTAGCTACGCTGAACGCTCCAGTTGTCACTAACTCACAATGAGCTTTCCAAAGCAAAGATTAGTCAGCGAACATTCCCAAATCTTGAATAGAAGTGGCAGCTGAAATCAAAACATCGCGATCCATAGGGCGCATTCATGCTTAAAGTCAACTGACATTTTTCACTATTAATATTGGATTGCCAAGCGCTAGACCATTGCACAAGTTGATCTAAGCGAAAGTGAAGCTGCAAAATCTAAAGATGCGTTGCCCATCGATTTAGAAATTTTGAGATCATCAGCAAAAACTTTTCAAAGCAATGCATCGCTTTACTGTCTTGTTTGAAAAAAAACTTGAGAAATATTCCACAAACAATTCGACCTCCGCGAAGTCGTCCGTAACAGTGATGCCAATACTAGTTTTAACGCATCGCGAATTACGTTTTTTTACCTTGACTTTCCTTTAGTATTTTACTTAGTGAAATACCAAAGGAATATATTTCACTAAGAATTCACTTAGTGAAATATGGCAAACGCTTTTCATGGTTCGCTGCATCTTTATCGGATGCATCCAGATACTCATTGCAACATTTTTAAGGGCTGACCAACCGCCACGGATAAACCACTGCAGAAAGTGTAGTCGGAGTTTCTTTACCCGTAACCGAAACGGGTAAGAAGGAGACAACGCAACGTGGAAACAACATAGTTTAACAAAGATACATTAACAAGTAACATGATGCGCACTCAACAAGGAACAGATAATACACTGCCAAAATATATGCACAGTCCTCAAAATTCTAAATTCCAATCATATTAGCAGAGCATCATTTTGGCACAATGCCAGCTTCCTTTCGGATATTCATAAATTTATGTCATACACGGATCTTGGCTGACGCAGCTCAGGTGGAAACGGTGGTAGCTGTGGTCACTTGTCTTAAATGATCGTCGAACGTCAATATCATGAATTAGGTCAAGGTCGTTCGTAAGCAAGTAATCGGCTGCGCTGACCTCACCTGTTCTATCAAATATAAAATTGAGAGCACTATTTCCCAAAAGAAAGTTGTGGAAGTGATTTGATGAATATGGGGATCTATACGTCATGACCTCACCCGCTTATGTACAACTGCCATAAACCATATATCACAGACCACCGCTCACTCATTGGATTCTCCGTGGGTTGGCTTTAAAGGACCCCATGCTATGCAGAGTATAAATATCAATCTGTATAATTTAAGCTCCAGAAAAAAAAAGATCCGTTCTGGCGTTTTTTCACAAGCGAGAATGTCCAATCAAAAGCCGTGACACGCAGTTCGCATTCACAAGCTAAAATATCATCGTTCGAGTGTGCCTTCCGGTTATCGTTCGCTGCCCAGTTTTTTTTTTCATCAACAATTTGTTCGGATCAGTTTTACTGAACGAGCTCACGAATCAATAATACAGAGCAGAGTACGGTGCATACGAATGGAAAGAGTGTATGGCACTTTTACTTCAAACCATTTCCGAGCAGTTTCCCTCTAAACCGCTGCTCAAACAAGTTGTTTCGAGAAGGCGTTTAAATTTTGAAATTGTGTGGTGCTTCTGTTGTCAGCAGAAACATAAGAACACGAGGAAGGAACGGCTGGAATTATCAGCAATAAAATTAGGATAAGGCTTTTAACGGTTGCATCTTTAAAAACAAACTTTTCCATTACCGCCTAAAAGCAGAGAAAAAAAGGCGAAAGAAAGTCAACGGCTGGCACAAAATGCGCCTTGGTAGCTTGCAGTGATTAGCATGTTAAGCCGTTTCTATTTACCACTCTCAGCTAATGTACGTTTAGATTTTGTCACATCCGCTCAGTTGTGCAAAATCTCTGACAAGGACTCGCTTCCCTGCGACCGCTTCAACCGAATATACAATCCGGCATAGAAAATGCACTTTTTTTCCACTTCTTCGACTGTAGTCCTTACCTCCCGTTCCCTCCCAACTCCTGCCTTCTCCTTGCAAGAGTTCATAAATAGCCTAGAAGGTGGGTATAAGGGACAAACGCATAGTTCAAATTACAAAGGTGCGGTCGCACTCATACGCACGTACAAACATACACGACACTTCGAACTGCGAGTATACCAAAACGCATGGAAAGCGGTAAATCCTTTCAGTCAGCGTATCGCTTACGTAGGCAATGGAATTGTTTATCATCAAACAAAATACGATGAGAACGTTGGCGTCTACAGAGTGACACAGGTTTGTCGACCTAGTTCCAAGAGGAAAAGAGTAAGTAAAGCAACAACACTAAAAACGACTTTGCAAACTCCTAAACAGACAAATCTATGGTTCTGAAAGCCGTGGAATGGCACTGGTAGGCAATGATCGGCAAGACAAGGGAAAACGTGATGTAATAGGTGCAGAATGTGTTTGAAGCCATGCGTCTGCAATGTCTTTTGGCAAATTTGACTCAAAATTTCGACAGTTTGGTTAAGAAACATAATTTTGGCTTGAAATGTCATTTTACGCCGAATTGTAACATTGTTTATTGTTCACTTTCTCATCCGTCAAGACAGGTAAGGTATACCTCTAACGCGCTTACTAAATTCATTTAAGACAATATGAGTGAGTGGTCGAACATAACAAAGATGGCGCAAGGGAAAGGCAAACATGACCAAGTGCAGTCTCAAGTCCACGACAGAAACGACAGAAACGAGTCATCAGGTGCGGTTTAAGAAAGTTGTTGGGCGATGTCTAAGTCTCCTCTGCCCAATATTGGTATTTGATTTTTCATTCACATAATATTCTTTCTGTGTTTTATTATGTGTGCTTTTTTGAATGAGATTCTGAAGGTAGTTACTGCTGCCCCCTTCTGCTGCTTTGTGAGCAGCTGCTCACAGAGCAGCAGAAGGGGGCAGTACTGTCAAATACTGTCAATCAGTACTGTCAAATAGTTTTCCTATTTCGCCCCATTTGACGCGTTAACAGAACGACTTGATATGATCGGATTTACGTTGATTGTAAATTGCTCGAACAGGAATATCGATTATCTTTCGAATAAGATTTAGCTCTTTCTTAGCCGCAGTTCCTGTTATCTCAGAGAACATTATGATTCTCGATATCACAAAGCATCCAACCAAAAAGACAGCAGTGTTAATTTGTATATATGGGCGTAACGTTCTGAGGTTGAAAAGCACAGTAGAACAGCTTCTGGCCAGCTTTTCGAAGTGGTCTCGAAAAGATATGTTTTCGTCGTAGGTCGGTAACAAACTTCTAACACTGTTGAGAAGATCGACTTTTAAATTCTCAGTGATAGCGAATCCTTTTTGGTGGAGTCTGGCAAGCTGTTGCCTGGTGCCAAATTTGGTGACAGTTGTTTTGGATTGGTTGAGTTTCGTTTGTACAGAGGCCAAATATTCGTTGACCTTAATTAGGCCACTTTTTACTGCTATCCCCACTTTGTCGAATACATGTGGGTGGCAGGAGTAAAATAGCTGGGTGTCATCCGCATACATTAATGCATTGCCTTCTAGGTTGAGTGATTTGAGATCAGATATAAAAAAAGCGAAAAGAAGTGGTGGGAGGACTCCATCGTGAGGAATTGCAGTTTCAACAACGCCAAAGTTAGGGAGAACATCGTTATCGAATGTTGCTACCTGACGTTCATATAGAAAGCTTTTGAAAAGTTCTTTTAGCGCACTGTTGAGATTGAGATCGTTGATAAGCTTTTGTAAAAGAAGTCTCGGATTGACGCTATCGCAGGCTTTGGCAATATCTAATTGTACTAATCAAGCAATTTTTTGGTTATCTAAAGCATTGTGAATGAAATCACTAATCTCGAAGTGAGCTGTAGTCACGGAGTGATTACGACGAACGCCATGTTGGGAGTCAGGCAGCTTTTCATTAATGACAGTGTATAACTGGTCGTACATGCATAGATCGAACAATTTCGACAAACAAGTCAAAAGTGTGGTTGATGTATAACTCGATGGGTAGGTTTTACCCCTTGCACCTTCGTAAATTGTTTTGATTTTTCCTTTTTTCCAGCTGGACGAGATGACACCTGTAGCATTCGGTTGAACAAAGTACAGAGTTTTGGAATGGGGTTAAGTTTCGTCAGCTTTAATTGTTGGCCAGTGAAAGAATCAAGTCCCGGTGCTGCATTCGAGTTAAGACGAGCTTGTACATATGATCGTAGCCCAGCGTCCTTAGCTAAAGTGTTCCAATATTCTTTTTACAGTCGCAACATAGTGGTCGGTCGAACCATGGACCGAGGTTTGGGAGTGATGAAATAATTATTCAAAATCTCAGAGGAAACATAGCATCTGTTGTTTTCCTTATTATGGCCAATTAGCCTGTTTAACCATTTCCACATGGATTTTGGCTCATTAATTTCTGAAGCTATACGCTCATAAATATGCGTAGGATATTTTCTTAGCAAACTCCTTACAAAATTGCGAATGTTAGGAAAGTCATTTCTGAACTGTTCGCTCCCTTGAAAGCGGTACGTCAACTTCAATAACTTGTTTCTTCCTCCGATCCACGCTACTATTTCAGGTGGAAGTTTTTCATGTTTCCCTCTTTTCTTAACTACAGAAGCGACCGAGTTTTAAGCTTGCAGCAGTTCTATGGAGAAGATTTCATTCGCTGCGTTTACATCATCACACTGGATTCTAGAGTTGATTCTGTCCAGTTGACAAGTTCTATTTGCTCATTGCAAAATTTGAAGTTAAAATTACTGTAGTCTCGAGACCATGAACATTTGCGCATTCTCCTCTTCCCCGTAATCGGTAAGGCCGCTGAGTTCACAATATATAGGTAGGTGACCGCTGAAGCATAAGTTGTATAAGGTACCACTGGTGATGCCAGCGTGGGAGAATGAGATGCAAGCATCAAGTGTATGTCGCGTGGGGCGAGTTTGGTAGTTACGTAAATTTCGGGAAGAAAGAAATTGCTTTAGCTGGCCATTGTGAAGATCACCATTGGTATCTCCAATAAAAACCGGTGTAACAACAGAGGAGCATTCGCCAAACAGAATCAGGTCGCAATAATACTGTAGTTCTTAAACCTTAGCAGTAGGAGGCTTATAAAAGAGAACGATTTCAAGTGATTCGATTTTGATGACTATTTGTTCGTAACTGGAGTCGGTTGCTTCAACGTCATAGTTGAGTCTTCTGTATTTTATGTGCTTGCGTACTCATGCAATTAGTCCTCCTCCGCGATTGCGCATCTTGACTGTTTTTCTATAACTATTAATCATGTCATATCCTTCTATCTGGAATAGAAGCAGAGATGTATTCGCACGAAACAAGGATTCGGATATACTAAAGAGGACCGGCACATTTTCTTAGTACGAATTCTTTGAGTTCGGCGAACTTCTTAAGACATAGGGACCGTACATTCATATAACAAACTCACATTGCGCGACATGCTTGCTTTGTACTGCCCTAGTAATTTTTCGTCCTTCTGACCGAAACGTATGGTGTGCGAGGTTGCTCTGGAGCTCGGTTATTGTTGAGTGGATGTGCATGCGTGGCTGTACGGATCGTCATTGACAAAATCGGTGCCGTTGCCGTTGGTGTGGTTGTAGTCGGCATCTCGCTTGTTGTTATCGTCTTTCATGGTGATGGTACTTTCTTTCTGACGATGTGAAAGTGATCATCCACATAGTCGCATTCAGATTTTCCCTTTTGTTTCGCTCATAGCATTCTTTGCAAGCACTATATTCGAGCTCGAGCTCGAGTTTGCGCGGCGTAAGATCACGGCGGATACAGCTGCCGCGAGGTAGGACTTGCGCAAAAGTGAGATTTCTGCGCAACATCGAGTGTTTTTGTCTTTGAAGCAGATTTTGATATGTGCTGCTCTTTAATTAACTTTCCGGTTAGCTCAGTTAGCTGGCTGATGGTTTGGACCTGACTTGCAATGGTTATCGATAAGCGCTCAATTATGCGCTCCTGCACTCCGATTTTCGTCGCTTGTCGCGCGGCCGTCGATTACAAATTTTCCTGCTTCTCCACCATGGCCACAAAAAGAGCCAGAGCAAATGAGAGTCGACCCCCCGTCAATCACATCCAACAATCCTTCCAATCAAACCCGAAACATTTTATGTTAATCTACGCTACCGATTTTCTTTTAATGCTTTGGGTTTTTTCGTATGCTTGTTTGCACGTATCACTTCGAAACCATCTCCATGTCTCAATGTCCCCCTCTCCACTTTCTTGTATTTCTGTTCAAAAATTTTGCACGGAATTTTCATTGTCTGTCCGAAAGTCGACCTGCATGAATATTTCGCCAAAAGCTAAGTTCGAAATCGAATTGATAGAACTCAAAAGCAACACAGTTAGGATGACTTCTTCTGAAAAAGTACCTCTGCCACTTATCAGATCAGCCGTTGAAATTTTGAAGAAAAAACCCTTTCGGCTCAGGATGAAGCAGTGACCCTCCATTTATTACGACAGACGGAAAAGGAGGGAGGAGACTGGCTGGGTTATGCGAAAACATACGCGGAGAACTTACGAACCAAAACCTTGTGCACCCGATATGAAAAACTGGTGGGCCTAAAAAATGTTGCACTTGTCGCTGGCAAATTTTTTGCAAAAGAAAATCTGAAGAACTCACGGAAAAATTTTAGTTCATTAAGTGTGCTAAGGTGGACGAGGTCATTCGAGTACAGAAGAAGGTAATAGAATTGTACATCGCGTAATCGACTGACTGTTAATGTGCTGTTTTTATGTTCAACGAACGTTTAGAGGGACCTAAAAATCGTTCTGTTCAAGAAAAGCATGTGTTTTCTCATACTTACCCAGCCGGAATTCATGTGCATTAAAAGATCAAGAAATGAAGTCAGAAGAATCCACACGTACGAACACGGAAAGAGTTTTAAACAAACCATGATATTCCAGCTCTGCTCGGAGGGAAAACATAGAACCTTGATGGCGAATTTAAGGCGCTTTAGCAAACATTCTTAGCGATACTTCAATGAGCGGAGTGCGCGGCAGGAGTGGCACAACATAGGCTTTGGTGGCTTACCAAACAGACCAGCTGGCTTCATAAACCGCTCAGAAATAAAGGAAATTCAGCTGCTTTTGGTTGGTATGACATAAAAGGCGACTAATAATCCCTTTAATTCTTGCTGTGGACTAACCATAACAGTGTGACGCAACGGCGGCATCTTCGGTTCCTCCTGCAGACACCTGGGATTTTCTCGTTTGGCTTAGGCCGATTATGATCGTTGCCCTTTTCGAGGAGGCCGTCAGCTGCATGAGTAAACTGATGATGGACTGAACCCGCTTGTCAGTCATCCACTTATTTCTTGGAAGCTCCTCCTTGCGGATGATCGTACATTTAAAAGTGCTCTGCCTGCAGTTATCAGAGGCCTCTTGGTTTCCATCCCGCTTCGTGTAAGTGTGGAATTGCGAATGCATAGCAGAGAGCGGAGAATACTGCATAACGGATTAGCTTGCAAAACATTCGCATTCATTCTCGACGGTGCCTTGGTTAGTGAAGCAGAAACCTTGCTGAGGAAGCGAGCTGGGCAAGGCGCCGGAATTCATGTCTTTGGGCATCAACGGCGGCATCTTCGGTTCCTCCTGCAGACACCTGGGATTTTCTCGTTTGGCTTAGGCCGATTATGATCGTTGCCCTTTTCGAGGAGGCCGTCAGCTGCATGAGTAAACTGATGATGGACTGAACCCGCTTGTCAGTCATCCACTTATTTCTTGGAAGCTCCTCCTTGCGGATGATCGTACATTTAAAAGTGCTCTGCCTGCAGTTATCAGAGGCCTCTTGGTTTCCATCCCGCTTCGTGTAAGTGTGGAATTGCGAATGCATAGCAGAGAGCGGAGAATACTGCATAACGGATTAGCTTGCAAAACATTCGCATTCATTCTCGACGGTGCCTTGGTTAGTGAAGCAGAAACCTTGCTGAGGAAGCGAGCTGGGCAAGGCGCCGGAATTCATGTCTTTGGGCATTTGCTGTGCTACGACAAGCAGTAATTAGTAATCAAAGGGAGTTGTGTTAACTATTTTTGCTTAAAATATGAATGACTGTGGGTTGGATTGTTAGAACGCGTCCTGGAAGTGATTCATAAATGATCGCTAACTTTTCGGGCTAATGAAGCCACTGTCGCGGCAACACATCATTTTATAACAGCGGCTTTATGGTTGCACCACTCGGAATCAATTATACTCGCATGCGGCTACCAATAGAGGTAACTGAAAATTCATGTCTCAGCTGACTTGAGCATTCCTAAGTTCTTCTTCTAATGATGTTATTCTTCATGTCAGATACAGTTCACTACTTCTCCGAGATCCGCAAATGGATTTGAGCTTAGTTATTGGATGTGATCTGCTGTTGTAGATTATACCAACTGCTTTTCATAAATCTACCTTTAGTGTTTCTCAAACGGGCACGCTCAGACATTTTTTGCGCGGGCATGATGTCCTCATAATGCTCATTGCAAACGCGTTTCTACAATAGCGCATGAAAATTATGATTTTGTGTCATCCGGCATGGAATCCTCCACTTTTCGAACTTCGTCAGTGATCGATTAATTTCAGGATAAATCAGGTACTCGGTGAGTTAAGTGGGCCGATGAATTTTGATTTCTCGGTCACTCCGCTGTCGCCAGTTTCTGGAGCAGTTAAGAGAACTTATTCAAGATCGCAATTTCTTTTAGGTCTATTTCACCTTACGCTGGGCAAAGCCACGTGATTTTTAGGACAAAGACGGATGACCACACTCAACATGCATAGCCCAATCCATCCCTTGGGAATCGCCACATCATATCTTTTGTGAATGCAGGTGATCGGCTGCACTTCTTCAACCATCTTCACTCCAAGGCTGACATCACAATGTCTCGTTTTTCGTTTTTCGTCTTGTTTTTTGTTTTTTTTGTTTTTCGCGCACGATGTCTTGTATTCGCATTCATTCTCGACGGTGCCTTGGTTAGTGAAGCAGAAACCTTGCTGAGGAAGCGAGCTGGGCAAGGCGCCGGAATTCATGTCTTTGGGCATTTGCTGTGCTACGACAAGCAGTAATTAGTAATCAAAGGGAGTTGTGTTAACTATTTTTGCTTAAAATATGAATGACTGTGGGTTGGATTGTTAGAACGCGTCCTGGAAGTGATTCATAAATGATCGCTAACTTTTCGGGCTAATGAAGCCACTGTCGCGGCAACACATCATTTTATAACAGCGGCTTTATGGTTGCACCACTCGGAATCAATTATACTCGCATGCGGCTACCAATAGAGGTAACTGAAAATTCATGTCTCAGCTGACTTGAGCATTCCTAAGTTCTTCTTCTAATGATGTTATTCTTCATGTCAGATACAGTTCACTACTTCTCCGAGATCCGCAAATGGATTTGAGCTTAGTTATTGGATGTGATCTGCTGTTGTAGATTATACCAACTGCTTTTCATAAATCTACCTTTAGTGTTTCTCAAACGGGCACGCTCAGACATTTTTTGCGCGGGCATGATGTCCTCATAATGCTCATTGCAAACGCGTTTCTACAATAGCGCATGAAAATTATGATTTTGTGTCATCCGGCATGGAATCCTCCACTTTTCGAACTTCGTCAGTGATCGATTAATTTCAGGATAAATCAGGTACTCGGTGAGTTAAGTGGGCCGATGAATTTTGATTTCTCGGTCACTCCGCTGTCGCCAGTTTCTGGAGCAGTTAAGAGAACTTATTCAAGATCGCAATTTCTTTTAGGTCTATTTCACCTTACGCTGGGCAAAGCCACGTGATTTTTAGGACAAAGACGGATGACCACACTCAACATGCATAGCCCAATCCATCCCTTGGGAATCGCCACATCATATCTTTTGTGAATGCAGGTGATCGGCTGCACTTCTTCAACCATCTTCACTCCAAGGCTGACATCACAATGTCTCGTTTTTCGTTTTTCGTCTTGTTTTTTGTTTTTTTTGTTTTTCGCGCACGATGTCTTGTTTTTTTTTTTCTTCGCGCACGATCACACATGCTATGAGGCAAGCGATATCAACAACATTAGAAGGTCGAAGTCGTTGGTTACCGAACTACTAAAAAAAGAATTAATGGTATGGAATTTGCACGAGCGGTGGGCGCTGAATGCACATGATTATTACGAGACATTCCATATTTTTTTATGACTTAAACATTCCATATTTTTCATGACTCTAACGCACGGCTGACCTCATGCTCAAAATCGTGCGAAGCGTGTTTGCGCTGATTGCTCACTTAGGCTCCTTGATCTGTGCATCAGTCATCTCGCCGTAAGCCATAAAAGCATCTTGGTTTTCGCATTTGAAATGTGCTCGTGCCAGCCGCGCCCTCACGCTAACATTCCAAACAATTCGTTTTGTTAAAGCCGAAAGGCTTACACACTGAAATAAGCGGAAACGGGTATCTGTCGTAAAAGAATTACGGAGAGAGCTTTAAAGTATTAGATGCCGAAAGGGTTCCGATCACATAAATTAGTGACAGCACGAAGATTGCGTTCATGAATTCGGAAGCTATTTTATAAGGCTGAATGCGGGGGTTACTCAATCGCGGTAACAAATCATTTATTGAATGTCGTTTTTCTGCAGCAGAACCGGTCTAAATAGAAAGTGACCAATTCAGGATACACGTCGGTTTTAAAAACCCGTTTGACGAGGCATGACTTCCGTTGGAGTCGACAAATTGGTCCGAAGTTGGTTAACAGGCAATTCTTTCGTGTAAATTGCACCACACGGAAGTTGATCATACTCTCCCCCTAACTGTCCTTTTCATTCCTTCCCATGATGAAAAAATGGGACAGAAACGAAAACATACACGCAAGACATAAAGAAAAGACACGCACACACACATCAACACAATTACACCGACATGCACCCACCCCGACACGCACATACCCAAACACAAACACACCCACACACACCGATACAGAAACACCGAGACATTCCACCGACACACACACCTAAGCATGTACACCGAAACACACCCACCGACACACAAACCGAACCAAACACACCGACACACTCACTGATACACGCACACACCGACACAAACGCACCGGCACATACACACCGACACACATGCACGCACAGAAAATGCAGAGACCGACACTCACACACAGACTACCACACACGCCGACACGCACGCCAAGACTCGCAACGACGCATCGACATACACACGCCGACACACGTAGACGCACACGCACGCAACGACACTCGCAAAAAGCCACACACACATTAACACACATGCCAGCACACACATGCACACCTAAGATGCACACACCGGCGCACAGGCAACCACATGCACGGAGCGACACACGCAAACCGACACATGCACATCCACACGCACACACACCGACACAGACGCGCAGATACACACACACATGCCGGCACACACACACCGACATAGATACAGCGACACACACAGCGATACCGGCGCCAACACGGAGACGCACACTGAAACACAGACACCGACAAACAAAGGCACGCAGAGAATGCGCAATGAGTCGCACACACACACGCCCACAGCGACGTAGACGCCGACGCAGATGCATGCCGACACACACATACACACAGACATGAACAAACGCCTTCACAAACATACTGATACACACATACCGACGCACACACCGGCACATACACAGCGACGCAGACACCGACCCAGACATATCCCAAGACAAAACCGCACGCACCGAAAGACATATGCCGACATTGACACATACACACGCACGGACACATGCACCGATAGATGGAGCCACACAGACACCGACACAGAAACGCACCGGTACACACATGCCGACACACGCACACACCGACACACGCTCACTGGCAATCACACCTTATTGGAACGCTATTCGATTCGGTTTCTGATGAAAGTGAGGTCGCAGTGGACGGCAAACATAACTGACATCTTTACTTGCCAATTTTCGCATAACTTACATGCATAACAAACATATTTCTGCATGTTCAAAACTTGCAGATCGTCAAAGTTCTAATATTTTATTTACAGTGCGTTTCGCATAGTAAATAGCAGTCAAGTAAAAGAAAAGTGAAGGAAAAACGTTGCTCTTTCGCATTGCTCACAAAGAAAGCAGTGATCACTGAGCTCACTGAGAGCATTGAAGGCATTGAAATTTTTCATAAAACTCAGCTCTATTGATTGTAATTTGTCAAAAGCTTTTATTTACACCGACGCAAATATTAACAAATGAGAATCTATTGATTGCAGCGAAACTCGCGCACAATATACAAACAAACAATTATAAACTTCGGGAGCACGCAATGTATACAGGGTAGGTGAAGTGCAAATCATTTATCCAGAAATACAATTCGAATAATATATTCATGTCCGGACTAAATCTTGTTATGACCTTAATCGGCCCATTTCCTTCAGAGGTTATAATGGTTTTACAAAGATACTTCCTTGTCTCAGGTAAATTTTAACAGAATGAAACAACTTTCGTTGGTAGGGTAACCGGTAAATTGTTTCCATGTTAAGGAGAAAATAGTCAAAACTTCGAAGTGATTTCAAGGTTAAGGACGATGGTCAGGGAAGTCACGGAATAAGATTTCTGTTCCAGAAAAGGTCTTAGAAGGATTGGATAGACCCAGCGAGAAATCTCGTCAGGTCTTTGAGATCCCTAAGAAAAAACTGAATAACGAACAAACAAGTATTCTTCGACATCGGCAAAAAAACTTGTAGGATGCTCTCAACTATCTTTTTATTTTACTCGACGAAGCGTTTTGATGGCAGAACTGCACCTGGGTGCATCTATCCTGCAAAGTTTTTCATCCTTTGGGACAATCTGCGGTATATCGTTCTGACCGGGGCCGTTATACTGGATAGGAAAACCAACGAGCAATGTTGCGCAACGGCAAAACACCAACAGGTAATCATAGAAGAGCTTTCGTTAAATAGGTGAAAACAAATAACTGCTATTCATGATTGAAAATTAAATCAGCGAATAGTGCCGATCACAGAGCGCAGAATCGATTTTATATATAAGCGCTTCGTCTCTCGTAAACGAACATGCTCAAAACACTTTATGAGGAACTAGTCGCCAAGCTTCTCCTCCCCCTCTCTCCTCCCCCATTTACCTTTAGTTCGGAGTTATTATCCATAATCACGAAAGCGCAACATACCAAAGCGTAAAGTGCATTCAATAGACAGCATTTCAGAAACGTATTTACTTCCAAAATTACATCATTTGAGGACGGAAGAGGCAGATATTTCTTGTTTTTCTGAGTTCACCCTATGAAAATACGCTTTTTTGCAATCAAACAGTTCTTTTGACCGCACAGAAACAGCAGTAATTTTCTAACGAGCGCATGTGCACATGTACTCCACTTTATTTTTGAATCTTCCTTAAACTTAACTTGTCGATTGAGCCGTCCATAAATTAAGTTTAAGAAAGATTTACCGAAAATCAAACTGCAGCTAAGATAGCGATGGTCTTATTTCTTAACGTGCTAATTAGGCGACAAAGTAATCGGTACATTGTGGACAGTGGTCATTGCGACAGTTTTGTTATGCAAGATTTAGCTGAGCAGTCAACGTTTCCAGCATAACCATAGTAGCTTCGGCAACCGCTCCATTACTAAGCTGTTTTCAGTTGCCGACTGATTGAGAATCGCTACTACTGTAGTATATACCAAAGCGTAAACTGACCCTTTATTCAATTTTCTTGAACGGGAAGAATCGAAAACATGAGGCGGGAGTGCTTAATGCATGAATGAGCAACACGTGACTGTTGCGAACAAAAAAAACTAAAACATATCAATACTAAATAAGGCTGAACCCTCTATACATGACCTCCTAAACTCGTGTATGAGGAACATATATGACGCACAACAACGCGATCCGCACTACACCTGGAATTTGTAAGCCACCTTTGTAGGATTCGTGCACACGTCTCATTGTAAATCCAACAATACAAAACCCAGAAAAACTGGAAGCCTATGCGCATGACGAGGTGCCATCTGCGTAAGTTGCGCGTATATATGCCTCGTGCTTCGCGTGTGCGAAAAATTTTCTCTACCTTGCGTTTGTAAGAGATGCCTTATACTTCTGATTTGCTATGATTTCTGGGGCCATTGTAAGGCGGAAACGTAAGTCGAGCGACGTATATTTGTGCCTATGCATACAGTGCACGGGATCCTCACTCATGCGTGTCGGATAAGGTAAATTTTCTATATGTTCAATTTGCCATGTTCCATGGTGATGATAGAATACTCTAAGCTCTCAAAAAAATGAATGCATGAACCATTCGCAACGGCAATTCGTAAGCATACAGTAAATGGGTGATTGGCGACGTTGAAACGACGTTGTGTCCAACGTCGTAATCTTTCCAAATCGCGAGGAGTGATGGCTATATCTCAAGTGAGACGTCACAAATGTGCCTCCATGTTTAACATGAGCTCACCCATGTTTAAAAACGCACTTAAGCATTCAGCGGGAAAGTCAACATGCAAAATTGGAACGGTGAACAAGCGTTTCTTTTTTCCTTTTTTGCAAGAGCGCTCATACCTGGGCTCTGCAGTTTTATTTTGAATATGCGCTCTTAAATTTTTCCCTCATCAACCAAACATTATTCAAGCAACACCAGTCCATATGTGACTAGTGCGAATGTATGTCAGAGGACTTTGACAACCCCGTCGTCAACACCAATCGCACGAGGGAATACCTCAATTAGTCAATAACGCACTGGTCATGCAAAATGAGCAGCCAAGGATTCTGGCGCAAACTCGTTTTTTTTTTTTCGTGCATTCATCAACTCGACCGGTTTGAGAACGTACCAGCAAACTTTGCATATGCAAATTCTCACGTCGCCCGTTCCCCCTCCCACCTTTAACGTGTTAACTTGCATGAAGGCTCATTCAGGAAGCCACCTTAAGGTTTTCTAGGAATTTCCGCCACATTAGATTCAGTATATCCGGACGCTTTCAAGCTGCCATACAGACACATGCAGCACACGTATGCATATGAAACGCACGTGACAATGAACGTGACAATGCGTTGTGCATGTGTAGGGCAACTAAAACGCATGAAAGGGTCCCACAAGAAACTCGGAGATGGGAGATGGCTGAATAATACGCAATTACGAAAGAACTTTGGCAACAGAGTCAGAAGCGAAACAATGACGAGAGAAATGAGAGACAGCTGGATCGCGAAGGGTCGTCCTGTGTGGCGGCCAAGCGCACGAAAGCCGCTAATGTTAACAGCTTTAGCTGGAAGCCGACCACATCATTCGCGAAACGAACTGTCGTATAATCCTCGAGGCGCCCAATTTCGCGGCCCGAACCTTCCAGTACACACATCCACGATGGTCCCCTGAATTCGCATTCATCTGCGCCTTCATCTCTTCTATGCAACACTAGCACCCTGCCCTCCTCCCCTCACAATGAACAACGAACAACGAACGGTCCCCAAAGGCCACGTCATAATTATTTAGGGTATATCGGTGAGGTGGGTATTTTTTCACCCTTTCCAGTGAGTGCCTTTATTCAGCCCGGAAGGTGGCACTGCTCACTGGTGTTTTTAAAGCGGAGGAGAAAGGGTACATATAAGTACAACATTCTTGAGAGGGATCGGCAACTATTTTCCGTCACGATGAGGAGGTGGTTTTGAGGGCAAGAATATGTCCGAAGGGTCCTTATTAATGTTTTAAGCTTTTTTCTTTTCAAAGGGGTTATAATGTTTGTTCAAACTGAACGATCATCGCAAAAAAAAATGCCAACATGCAAAACGTTTAGTCGAAATAGTCGCAGGGTTGACTCGGGCAAAAAGTACGGTAACCATCATGCAAATTGTAAACTTTAACCAGTACAGCGCTTAAATTGACTTGGAGTCGCAGGGTTTTTCGCTTTGATGGATCATCCATCAAAACCAACCAATATCACAGAAAGCTTCAAAATGACGAGTAGGCAGTTTTTCTCGACGCTGATCACTCGCACAAAACATCCTTTAAAAATTTGTTTCCTTCCACCCTATCGATTGAATATGCAATCCGACCTGTCGTAAAATGAATACAGTTCTTTTATCACTTTGAATGGGACACAACATTCCAGAAGGTTAGGAAATTGACTTGAAACCGGGAATAGGAGGTAAGCCTACGGTGTGCACGATGCTTTCCAAATTTGATGGTTCCAGAACTTAGTTGTTCCAGAATTTAAGTAACTAGGCAAACAGACAGATATGCCATCATAGTGCGCTTTGCAAATGCAAATTTTCGTAGGCGCATAAAAACGGTGCAAAGGTGCTCACTGTGACCAGAAACTTGCGACGTAAAGTGAAGATGACAGTCATGTTCAAAGCACAGCACAATGACCACTAAACGCAGTCCGTAGCAGGGTGTGGCTAATTTTTACTTCATGAGAACACCTCCTTTTGTGCATAATTATTGGATTGACTGACATCAAAGGTTTTTCAAAATCTCTTTTCAGTTTCTAATCAGCTTGGCTACTTAATAGAAATCTCTACAGCAGTAGCATAACCCAGTCTCATGCTTCAGAACGTGACAATCGTTCAAGCTATGCTGACAGCTAGTTACTGTCGATGCTGACCATAGATGAACAGTCGCTAAGGTTTCGAATTTACAATTCTTCATTATGATTTTGTCAGTTTTGTAACGCAAAATATTTGCAAAGAGAAGAACGCAGAGGGGGGAAGCAATGTGCAAAGCGAGCGCTTAATCGAACTATCTTCGTCATTCCCTCTTGGCAATATGAGGGCGAGTGCAAGATAGTAATAGAAAACAAAATCTTTAATGTACTTAGTTTCCGATAATCAGCAACGTTCTGAATGATAGCCGCAAAACCGACGCTCGTATTGGCAGCGAGGGTCGATTTTGAACTACGCCAAAAGCGTCCATTCTCCCCTGCCTTCCAAGGCTTTACTGGATTTATATTTAAGCACAGCGTGCTCGTAAAACGAGCGTAAATAAAACGAAGGTTTGTTCTCGGCACTATATCTAACACCGTCACAAGAAGTATTCAGTGTCATGTAGATAATGTCTGCTGAAACGATGCTGATGCTTATTTGTGTGCCTTCCAAAGACTTCTAAGAAACTCAAAAAAAGAACATAAAGCATCGAACTCTTATTGCACGTAACCTTAAATGGAGCCAATAACGCTCACATAACTGCTATTGAGAATCGGCTTTTTGCAACTCTGAATAGTTATGCACTCTTGCAGCAACGCTCCGTTTTTGTTTCAAGAAACATGCACGACTTACTTTGATCGCTATGAATGTTATATGCACTAAGCAACTTATTAATCGCAGTTTAAATAACTTCCTCTTTGGAAAGGACTCAATACGATGAAAGACTTGCGATTTAACGCTGACAATAGGCCAAAACCTATCCCTCTTTACCGAAAAGCACGTTTGCGGATTTCTAGGTTGTTTATGAGTGTGCGTTTTCGGTTGTTATGAGTGTAAGTTTACGCAGGGGTAGACAGAAAGATATTAGCGGTCGCATTTTCTGCTCTAGTGATTAATGCGTACGGTTGGTCGCCTCGCCGCCTACCTGCCGTTTCCTGTGTCCGCCGCAATGAGCTTTGCCACCGTTTGTTTATCGCCGTCCTCCACTAAAAATGGATCACCTGAAATATTTGCTCGTTTTAAAAAGCAGTACATTTCGCCAAGGTATGTAGCTGCTTTTGGAGCAGTGCAGCAACCAAGAAAAACACCAGGGATTACTCTTAGTAGTCCAGTCGGTTGGGACATGCTTGAGGTGTCCTCATAGAAACGGTGAGCTAACGGGCTTCGGGACGTATTTTGCTGAACAACAATGCGACTGACGAAAAACCAAGAATTTCTGAAACGTCCCAAAGCTGCACTACTTTCCATGAGAAGGGGCAACAACCACAGCATGCTTTCCAAAATGTCATTCTAGTGATCTACCCTATATCCTTATGCGATGCTGTACGCAGTTTAATTTCCAATAAAGATTCCTAACGAAGTACATAAATTTACATAATTAAAATTGCTCAACTGGTGAAAAAGTTTTAAATGTGGAAAGTAGCGCAAGCTAAAAAGCTCTTACTATAAACAGATCCTGGCTAAAGTAAAGCATTATATTGTCAAAAGGGAAAACTGTGAGAACATCTGAAATGCTTTATCGCTATCACCATCAATCAACTTCTCATCATTCCCACAACTGCTTTGATCACCAAGGCAACAAGCTGAGAAATCTGAGCAAATAAATCAACAACATTTCTGCCTCATTCACTACTCGAGCCATTCTGCAGCCGAAAGACAGCTAGTTACAACTACGTAGTATCTAATTCACACAGTATTCAAAAAGATCACGTAAACTAAATGTTAAACAGAGACTCTCCCGCAGGTTGTTGTGTTCACATGCCAGGTTATGAGAAAGCCGAAATTAAAAAAAAAACTTCCTATGCTCACCGTAAGTTTTCCAGGAATATTTACGCAGCAGGCGGATAGAAATGCTTAGCAACGTCCTTACGGATGTGTCAATTCTAAAATGTATTCTCAGTAGTCCTTTCTAGATCAAGGTTCTCAAAAGCTCACATCGACCGAGCTGCAAAATCTCGCAAACACTGATAATTAAGTCCGTAATGATTTCAGCGGTTCATACCACCCACACGCACACGCACACACACACACGCACACACACACACGCACACACACGCACACACCACACACCACTGAATCAAATGTATACACAAATCTATCAACTGAAAAGCAGATATTAACGAAAAAACCCTAGAAATAATAAGTAACCTATGAAATGCGAAATAAATAACTGACCAGGCACGAAGTATCCAAACAGATCGCCATTCCAGTCGGTTATAACAATCGTAGGCGGTTCGGAATTCTTTCGAAAGAGGCACCCAAAAGCCGAACTCTCGGAAATCAACAGCACTGTCCTACCGTAAGACTCGAGAATCCATGTCGAGCGCATACAATCGTTTTCAATCCAAATATCAAACAGAGGAAAGTCAATCGAATCTGTCACCTGAAAATAACTGCCGTACAGACTGGAAACTTGGAACAAGCAATTAATTACATTGGCGAAGTCGCCGACACACCTCTATATCGGTCGGCTTCATGAATTCTTCAATGAATTGTTTCAGATGCTCATGTAAAATAAGCTTTAATACATGGCTGTACATGCATGAGTGTAATTGCATGGATCTAAATCATGGATGTAAAGTAATTGATTATGATATATGGATGTAAATAAGCACATCCATATATTATCGGGAAGTGTAATTGGATTGTGCATGAAATCGAAGTTGCAATATAATTTAATGTGCGTTTTAGTAAATTCACCGATCAGCCCTTTCATATTCGAAAAAGTACAGCACTCCCACAAGGATAACCCATATATGATTGCCTGGTGTTTCTTCTCCAGCCATGTTTCAGCTGGGCCATTTTTGCACTTCAATCTGTTTATGTTTTCGATTTGCTCCTGTTCATGATTCAAACAAGGAACCTATTTAAAACCTCATCCGCATCGATCGAGTAGGTAATGAATTGTAAGTTGAAGACAACGAATAGACAACAGATAAAGATGAACAAATGGGCATAGAGAAAAACTTTGAGCTCACCTGCAATTCGGTACCCGTTTTTCGAATCCTTAACAAGCTAGCGTCTGTTAAATAAAAGAGGACTTGAGATTTGTTTGGCATAAAATAGTGATCATCCTTGCGATACATGGTTACCAACTCCTGCAACTGAAATTTTCACATTAGTTCAAAGAAGAAGAGTTCGTTGAGTGCAAGAATTACAAAACACAATTGATGTTGGTGGAAGCAAGAAATATGGACGTTTCCCTCAATTGTGACCTCCACGTTTAATTTTTGAGGCGCTCACGCTGTTGTCATCACGAAGCATAAAGGCAGAAAGCGTACAATTATAAAGTGCGCCGATGTAACAATGCCACGAAACCGATTATCCATCCTTCATTACTGAGAGTTGCATCAAACATAAGACCGGAGTGCTTTTAGATAACTTAAGAACTCACTGTAGGGTAATATCAGGATGCTAAATAATCAACATACCCAGAATTTCGACAAAGCAAGATTGGAAAGGTGTTGCAAAAGCTGGCAGTAAGCTTCATTTGAAAAGTTTACTGTCCAGATGTGCAGTCATCGCTAATTCGGTTGCAAAGCGAGAGAGATTTGTGGATGCCTTGAAGGTTGTCGTGAGTGTAAACAAGAGCTGGGTATGATGTGGCAATTAAGCGGACGCAGCTTACGGGAGTTTTTAGTGTTCCCTCTAAAATGACAGGACCCATCACCCGACATACATCTAGCGCCAATCTAATGTCGTATTATCATGGACGACAGTTAGAATATATCTGCGCAGCCGGTGAAGAAATGTTTCGTGTACTCTTCAATACGGCCTCTCCTCACTAGAAGCTCTCCCTTCCCCACCCTTCCCCAGTGGCCCCCTCTTAACTTGCCATCCCGAAGACCGAATGTCCCATTGAGGACATTGGGCTATGTTCAAGGATGTGAGGGGCTTCTGACTGCCGGTTAGGCCACTCATAAAATTACCAGTCCACGAAAACATAGAAGTCTACGCCCCAGTCTATATCGAACTCGAGTCCAGTCCTCTAAAATGACAGGACCCATCACCCGACATACATCTAGCGCCAATCTAATGTCGTATTATCATGGACGACAGTTAGAATATATCTGCGCAGCCGGTGAAGAAATGTTTCGTGTACTCTTCAATACGGCCTCTCCTCACTAGAAGCTCTCCCTTCCCCACCCTTCCCCAGTGGCCCCCTCTTAACTTGCCATCCCGAAGACCGAATGTCCCATTGAGGACATTGGGCTATGTTCAAGGATGTGAGGGGCTTCTGACTGCCGGTTAGGCCACTCATAAAATTACCAGTCCACGAAAACATAGAAGTCTACGCCCCAGTCTATATCGAACTCGAGTCCAGTTGAACGAAGTGCATACTAGTGTGATCGTGAACAATATAGTGGAAGAGAAAAAACTCAGAAAGCGCTTCACAATTTAGAAATCTGCAGCTGTTTCACTAGTGTGAGATGAACTTTAAATTATTTTGTGATCTCGATTAAACAGCCTTTGAAAGAGGAAGGCTATAATTTATGCGAAGAAGCACAGGAATATACGATGTTCATTGTTTACATCATACAAAGGAGCACGACGGATGCGAATGTCACGGGCAGAGATAATAAATGAAGTAGGGACTTGCCCGACTAGACACATCAATTATGCGCAGTGTTAAAGCACTAATTTTCATTGTAAAGCTCAATAATTCGCGGTTCTTGAACATCAATGCGTGCCACTTCGTCAGCACGAATGATTGCATACAACCTGCTTATCGACATGATAAAGCCTGCCTGGCCTGTATGCCGTAGTCTCAAGGCGTCAACTAACAGAACGAACATGGAGTTCTGCAACGAAAATCACTGTTGCTGATTTCCTCTCCCCCTCCCCCCGCCCAACAAAAAAAAGAATAGAAAAGAAAGAAAAAACAGCCTGTTTTCAAGTAATTATGCGAACATTTGAAGTAATAATTCGCAGGATGCACATAGTGCGCCAATTACCCTGGCGCACATTTGCTGTACTTTGTAAAAATAGACAGGCACATGAGTCAAGCAACAATAAAGCTACAAGTTTCCATGGGCACACAACCTTGCAGAGCCAATCTGCGGACAATGCTGTCATTAAAATGTGAAACCGTGGGAACGGCTCACAATTACTCGGCATCCTGCTTATTGCCACTCCTTTCACTACCTCACTGCAGCTGGTTTTTTCGTGCAATTTTCCTCTGCTAACGCTTCATGGCATTCGTGGTAATTAAGAGTGCATCAATACATCATAGCATTGCAGTTCTGGCTCTAAGTTGATCTCCATTTTACCTAAGGACCCGTCGTAGGTGTTCTTAAGTTTACCCGGGCTAATTTGATAGTTCTGTTTTAACAGCAAAAAAATTGCTACAAAACCCCTCGAGAAAGAATAGTCTCGCCCAGCCCATGCACCGATTTTTTTCGCCACGGAAAAGCCCCATTTCTGCCTCCAAACGGTCGCCGGATCCATGCCTTCTTCAGCCTTCGAGAACACCACGTTGCAAACATTAGATCCGTCGATTTCTGCACCAATTCTAATGCAAAAATTACCGTCACCTGTGTTGTGATAGTTAAATTACAGTAGCATATAAACTTCATTACGCGAATCAATGTAATACGCGTGCAAAAAAATCCTCGAGAACCACGTACCATATTTCAAGATGGGATCTCCCAAATTCCTTTCACTTCGCGCGATCCTGCAGCGCTCTTACCTTTTAAAGCATGACGAGCTTTCAGCCCCAACAGAAAATTCTGAGCAGGTTTATTTTAGTTGTACAGGAACATGCGGTTCGGGAAGGATGATAGAAGTGAATTGTTTGGTCTAAGCCACGCACGTATCGACCCTGAGGCGCTTGCGTCACTTTCTAGAGATTTCTGCTAACCGTTTTTAGTGCTGTTTCAGCTGGTCGACACGTATTTTTTTGGCATCCCTTCCATCGTTATGATTACATTTGGCATCTATGTCTGCAACTTCAGAGGCAGATTATTTTATCGACTGATAGTTCGAGTCAATAGTCGGACTTTTTTCAAATGCTTGTATGACTCATATTCTTCATTCACATAAAGAGTTTACTTGTTCATCGAAATGCTCGCAACATTCTTGTCCTCTACGCGATTACAGTAGATGCCACTCTATAGTCAGATGCGTTCGGGACTAAATAATGAGACGAAAAGGCATGGTATGGTGCGTTTGGCACACTGCCAACACCCGTACTGCACCTCAGTGTTGCTTAAAATTACTAGCTTCTACAAGTTCAGAACACTTCTAGAATTGGATATGCACGAGTTTCAAACTTTCCATAGAGCTCAGTCATATTAGCTCATTAATTAAACTTCTCGTCCTTAAACAAGACTGAAAACTTTTCTCTCAAGCTCACAATTCCGAAGTTTTCCTTTTGTTATGCCGAAATCGATGACGGTCCCCTGCATAAGGAAATACTGGACCGCATTTGCAAATATATTTTGCTGTATCTGTGTCGTGGCAATGATGCATGTCACAGAAGTTTTGAAAGTGCAACAGATCCATCGCTGCAGTTGACGTCGGACAGCACCCAAAGTGACAGCCGCAAAGAAACGCACACACTTATGATGGGTGCCACCAAACGACTATTGCAGCAACAGATCCATCGCTGCAGTTGACGTCGGACAGCACCCAAAGTGACAGCCGCAAAGAAACGCACACACTTATGATGGGTGCCACCAAACGACTATTGCAGCAACAGATCCATCGCTGCAGTTGACGTCGGACAGCACCCAAAGTGACAGCCGCAAAGAAACGCACACACTTATGATGGGTGCCACCAAACGACTATTGCAGCAACAGATCCATCGCTGCAGTTGACGTCGGACAGCACCCAAAGTGACAGCCGCAAAGAAACGCACACACTTATGATGGGTGCCACCAAACGACTATTGCAGCAACAGATCCATCGCTGCAGTTGACGTCGGACAGCACCCAAAGTGACAGCCGCAAAGAAACGCACACACTTATGATGGGTGCCACCAAACGACTATTGCAGCAACAGATCCATCGCTGCAGTTGACGTCGGACAGCACCCAAAGTGACAGCCGCAAAGAAACGCACACACTTATGATGGGTGCCACCAAACGACTATTGCAGCAACAGATCCATCGCTGCAGTTGACGTCGGACAGCACCCAAAGTGACAGCCGCAAAGAAACGCACACACTTATGATGGGTGCCACCAAACGACTATTGCAGCAACAGATCCATCGCTGCAGTTGACGTCGGACAGCACCCAAAGTGACAGCCGCAAAGAAACGCACACACTTATGATGGGTGCCACCAAACGACTATTGCAGCAACAGATCCATCGCTGCAGTTGACGTCGGACAGCACCCAAAGTGACAGCCGCAAAGAAACGCACACACTTATGATGGGTGCCACCAAACGACTATTGCAGCAACAGATCCATCGCTGCAGTTGACGTCGGACAGCACCCAAAGTGACAGCCGCAAAGAAACGCACACACTTATGATGGGTGCCACCAAACGACTATTGCAGCAACAGATCCATCGCTGCAGTTGACGTCGGACAGCACCCAAAGTGACAGCCGCAAAGAAACGCACACACTTATGATGGGTGCCACCAAACGACTATTGCAGCAACAGATCCATCGCTGCAGTTGACGTCGGACAGCACCCAAAGTGACAGCCGCAAAGAAACGCACACACTTATGATGGGTGCCACCAAACGACTATTGCAGCATGTTATTTCCATTCTGCATATCCACTTCGCCCAACAGTTCTCATCAACTAAACTATGCGAACATTTTCGGAGGTTTCACGGTGTTGTGAAGTAATTTTTATGCAGATCGGCAAATTTGTACTTGAAAAACATAGCATATCGACATTACATCTGCGTGCAAGCATTTGTGTGGATGGCGGTTGGCTCATCTTGTTTACGTCGATATATTTGTGTGACTGCTGCGTACCGCTACTGCGTGCTTACCTGCTCACTGAATGTAGGACCAGCTAAATTTGCGAAATTTCTGGTTAGACTCCGCTCAAGCTAACCTCTTGCACTCTATTCTAAGCCGACCTGTCGATCGCAAGAAAGTTACAGGCACTTAAATGTGAAAAGCAGTTCGTAGAAATTTGGTAGCCGGTCGTTTTGGCCTTTCCATTGACAGGTTTCAGAGAAAAAGAGTCTTAGGAGAACATTTGCACAATTACTCGAACCACTCTACGTATTTGCGAGCAGTGTAAGAAACCGTCTGGTGAGATGGGTAGCGTCAGAAAATCGCTTACCGTGCCAGCCCTCTGGCATACTTCTCACTCACAAATTTCGTACGCGATAGTTAGCACTTTTTCTCTTTCGAAACTTAGACTTTAATGCCAGGTTTTTGGTTAACTGGGAGCTTTTCTTCATGGCACTTCTGAGCTAAAGGGGAGGTCAAGTCCTACAGCAAGCTAACAAAGCACTCAATGCAACAATCACGAACAACACTTACAGCTGTAGAAGTATGTGAAAGAGACCGAGACAGTCGCGTATTTCTTACGTAAAGGTGCAGCGCTTACTTTTTCGATCTGGCACAACGTCCCTGAGTAGCCAGTGTCATGAAAGCCTGCAAAGTGAAGGCGGCCGATTCAAGTTAAGGTGCTCTAGAACTAATGGAACAACGCGACTGTCCCATGATACTTTCAAAAACTAATTTCGGCATATCACTAAAGAGTCCCTTCATAGCACAGCGACAGCATCGCTGTCTTTCCGCGTCAAACACGGTCAGCGGAATGTCATTGACATGTTCCGCTTAATGAATTTTCTATCAGAGTTTTGACCGACTGTTATGTGCGTTCCTGATGAGCATTATTGGCTTATTTTGGCAATACCTAACTGAAAGTGCACATCACGTTGGTGGTAATGGCGTGTAGAATCCGCCTGTAAAGACGACTTTTCCGTCATTCACTGGCTGGAATACATGACCAGTAGGTTATTTTCGCAAAAAGCGGAAAAGAAACCCGAAAAAACAAGGCCAGAAAGGCAAGAATATCTGAATGCCTAAACAGGCAGCCACCCCTATGATGCGGTCGACCGCTAAAGCAAGTTTTCAGCGAACTGTCGAACATTTTTTGTGGCTTAAAGTTAGTAAACCGTCATATTTTGCATAGAAGAAATGCCAAGTTTTCGATTTCGATCTAACATAAAAATCGATTGACTCAATCGTTTGACGCTAAATGCCAATGACACGCAGCAAAAAAAAATGCCACAGATGCAAAATTTTAAAGCTTTCTATGTAACTTTTAAAAACGATGAAACCTTTGAAAAACAACGATAATGCAACGAAAACATCTGAAGAGCATCCAGAGATGGCGACAAAAATTCAAGACTTCATTCACCCCTATCAAATTTATCTACGACCAAACAGGAATAAGAATCATGAAATTCGTTCTCTTCGGCAAAGCTTTCATACAACAGTTAAACGTGCACCAGTTTCATGGCGCTAACACACGGAAATGGCGTGACTTAAACACATCTTGATTTTGTCAGTGGCGAGGAAGAATTAAAATAAGAAACAAAGAGGCCGTCAAACTGAACTCGCTTTAAAGCTCTCGCCTTAAAATGTAATCATTCCATCAGCCACTTCAAACGCAATCATGGCCAATGCGGAAGTGACTTGATGGAGAAGCTAGCTTCGTTCCTGTCGTTTAACTCAAGAAATTTCCATTCAGGAAAAGCGAAACGGATAAAGACTAAGAAAATAAAAACCTGGCCTATTACATTTCGCACGGCCCAGTTTTTCATACTTCATCTAGTGTAGCATCATCGAATGAGCAGAATGGAACACACTGATGAGCAGCATCGTGAAAAAAAAGCAGCAGCAAACGACGGCCCACTTCGTAAACACAGCTGCTGGTCAAATTGGTACCCATACCAGTTCCTTAAGTCTCTGTCGATGTGGTTTGAGAGAGGGAGAAAGAGAGCGGCGGAACGTCGTGATCTACCACCGTGCGGTAAAAGTCCCGCTTAGTATCAGCATTAAAAGAATAATCTGAGGCGGCCCCCTAAAAGTAAGGAGTCTTTGTTGCTTAAGAAAACATATTTTAAACAACGAAAACAGAGTTAGGAGAATCGAAGCAGCCTACTCGAGATACCGAAACTCGTACGCAGCCGTTTCAGAGCATTAAATAACTTCATATTACAGGGGTTGACGCGAAAAAAAAACGCTTTTTTTCACGTCAAGAAACCATGAAAACTGATTTGATGAATTGTCAAGCAAGCATTTGCCGATTTAAATATTCACTCTGTACACAAAAACCCCGCTGCTCAAATATGCCAAGCAATCAACGAAAATACTCATGTCGCAACGAAAACATTTTTAGCTATTCCTCAACTAGAACTCTTTAATTCGCCTTTCTCGGAAACGAGAACAAGGCATTTGTCGACTAAAACTGGCACCGTTCTTCTTGCAAACAGTGATTAATTATCCAGGACTCGCCCCGTCTGCAAGGAACGGAATCTTTGAAGCGAAACAATGAAGGAAAAGAACTAATTGCAATAACAGAGGAGGGAAGATCGAAAATTTTAATGGCTGCTATTCACAATATTGCACAGCAAATACATACAAAAGAAATTCAAAATAGCGATGGAGTTTACCTTTTCATGTTCCCTAATGTAAGCTTATCGAAATAAAGTGTTCGCTTGATTGAATGATCAAAATATAGGATGATTTTCCGATTACAGTGAGTAGTAATGGAAACTTATCGTAATCGACTACTAGTATGGTTAAAGATCAAAGATCAAAACATCCCACATCTCACTTTTCTCGTATTGTTCATTCCTAATGCCGCTGCGCGATTCGGTACCCTTGTGGGCCCATCATTACTTGCTGGCCATGCTATCTGAGACTTGCCAGCTGCGTCTTGAAGGCGGCGGTTGAAGAAAATACTTATAATACAGGATGCGTTTTTGTTTCAGAACACTTAGCGTCAAGTGCTACTTGCAGTCAAAAAAAAAACAATACCGTAGATCTCCTTGTTATCTGTATGCGCAGTCGAGAGCTCGATGATAGAACAGCTGCACAAGTGGCGTGTTTCTTTGTTGGGATTTGCACAAACTACGCCCAGCTGTTCTAACAGTTTGAGTTCTGCTTAGAGATGTGTGCAAACGTTGTCAACTTTTATAACAGCAGAAACCCGCAGGGTTCGCGGTGAGTAGCAGCTGAACACGTCGATAGTTTATCAGTTTTTTTTCGACGAAAGGATAGCTAAGTGAGTCGTTCTACTGCGATGAAATAGGTAGATGAGGAAGTCCAACAACTACAGCACATCTTTCTCCCCACCCTCCTCCTTCCC
>JPKZ01000317.1:40213-63148 GCA_000803305.1 Toxocara canis | reverse complement strand
GGGGGGAAGAAGAGAGCACAAGGAGCAGATCAAGAATTCTCTGGACAAAAACACTCGAATGCACTTTCGTTTTCGTTTTGCGATGCTTCTTTAAGAACAAAATAAAAATGAACTCTTTCGCCAAAATCAAATTTGAATGGTAGTGCTTTCAACGGCCATTGCCTTTGGCCAACGCTTTAATAGACCCAAAACACCTAAGAGCGTATGAGAGAAACCCATAGACATTTTGGGTTGCTCCTGCTTATTTGATGAGCACGATTTGTCGCATGCGATGAATTTATGAAGTTTTTCTTTCTAAAGGTCATTTCTTAAAAATCCTCGAAAACATTTCTTTTTCTAACGATTATATAATTTTGAAAACGGTAAAATAAATAAGATATCACACACTGCATATAACGATTCGATTTCATGTTTTGATGAGGTATTAACATTATGAAAGATAAGAAACTTTAAGTTACAGATTCCGTATTAGATCACGAGCGGACGATTTAGACGAAACGATGACTTCAAGGATGACTTAGTTTCATAGCAGCAGTAATTTTTTTTCAACATGAACTTGTGGTCTCTTGGTTTCGTTGCAAAATATTTTTTAAACGAGCCAACGAAACATTCGCATGGCGCGTTCGCGATATTCCGGGTTGTTTATTTGGAAACCATTTCTTTCATGAAATACACTGGTCAATTTTTAACTATAAACATATGCGCTCGATGAACAAAAGCAAGTTCATGTAAAATGAATAAAAATATGGTCGCAAATGCCAAATAGATTCCTATGTAAATACAACATTAACCTCTCTTCCTTACACATTAAAATTACCTCTCATCAACGATATTAAAGATGCTGCATTGTGTTCGGCTATAGCTTATGGCACACACATAAGCATCTTTTTTTGTGCGCATTAAGCACAGGAAACAAACAAAAGACCTTTAAGTAAACTTTTGTTTTTCTGCGTCTGCTACAAGCCTGGAACGAGAACCCACGGCTTTTACACAACCGATTCTTCACATGGTATGCGCAGTGGTATGGCCTACATGTTGGATTGGGAGTTATATTCATTGAAAACTAACTGAGCCGAGAGACCAACTGGTTGAGAACGTAGGAGGAGAAGAAAGGAGAAAGATTATTTTACTGTGAAGATTATTTTACTGTGAGCGGAATAAATACGCTAGCGCCATGAGTTGAAGGCGCACAGATGAAGGACGAATTCACCGAGGGTTCTTTGAAGGACACATATACATATTGAACTGTGAGTACTTTAGAAAAAAAAAAGAAACTCGAAATAAGTGGAAAAGCGCGCCAGGCAACTAGGAACATGCGCTTCAACCATTCAATTTATTAGACTTGCCGATTTCATAAACGACTTAGCTGTGATAAGAATGCATTAACATTTCGATCAGCCGAACCGTTTGCGAATACTTTCTCTTCTACTAACGATTCATTGTTTCGCGACACAATCATAGGAAAACGATCGATTGCGAAATGCATGCAATTTTTTTTTCGGTAAGCACTCCTGAGTTCTGTCAGCTTTCATGAATCGCTTCGTAATAAAGCATAGAATATATAGACTGAGATTTTCTTCGAAATTTTAACTTCAGTTCCTTTTTTCCAGTTAAAACTAGCGGAAAGAGTGAAAGATATTTGAGATATTTGAGAAGGCGCATGAAAATTCAACGAAAGCAATCAATGTAATTTTCTCAGCCGATTTCCAGCGTGCGCATTTGAACACCTCAAAAACGGCAACTGCAATCAGCGACTGACAACCCGGGATGAGCGTTGAATGAGGCGATTTGGAACTTTTTCGAGCAGTATTTGGTAGTCTTTTGAGGTTTCGCTATAAGAATGCGGTGCCTAGCGCAATGACTGTACGATGAGAACCGATGAAACTTTGGAAGGGGAGCGACTACTATTGCAGGTATGAACCATAAGGAGATAAAGTGGAAGAAAAAAGTTTATAGCCTCTGCTTTAGAGCTAATAGTTTATTCATAACGCTTACTCCGCATGATCGAAATTAGAAGTCATGGATAGATTACTCAACGCAGCGTGTGTATCTGCAGCCAGTCGAATGAACACTATGAAAAAAAGCTTTTTTTACAAGCTCTAAGTAATCTAAAGTTGCGTGTGTGCTCAACTTGCAAAAAACGGCCATTTTTTAATTTAGTGTATACGGCTAATGATCCGTGATCGGGTGCAGAAGCAAATATCAGTTCAGAATCATACTCAGCTCAGCGTAGAAATAAAAACTGGTTCCTGTGGACCATTGCGTTTTCATGTCTCAAGTCGTACTGCATCACGAAGAATTTAAGGCAAATTTAATTTACGTAAAACGGTCGCATAATTCATCTCATAAGACTGACTAATTCTAAGTCATTTATGACTAAATGACTTATGGAAGGTACAAACATATGGAAGTAATCCAAAAAGTTGCTTTAGCATGAAACTTCAGCAGAAGTGGAAGCAAATGAAAATCACAAAAGCGAACAAAGATTGGATAGAAAATGAAATGAGCAAACCAAGCAGCATTCAGTGCCCGCGACAATTCGACTCTTAAGGGTAACATGATGGTGGAGTGAAGTGATACATGAAATTGCTTCGAATTTCTTTTTACAGTGAGTATAGTCATTACAATGGATACCCACCGTCTAACAATAGTTATCCACCGCCCATGTGAATTTCCCACCAGAAAACAATGGCCTTTCATCGCAACGGAGCAAATTTGGCTATCGATCAGTGAAATGCTACTGTAAACTAGCATATTCCCTGTGAAATGCTAAACTCAAGAGTCACAAAAACCAGTAACGACGAAGGATTTGTCAACAGACTTGAAATCTAGAAGAACTGTTAACGAAATGACGCAACTGTCTTTCAAATCTACGATTTCACCGAGTGAAGGGCAAAGGAAGTCGTAATGTCAGTGTTAATGGATAGGGAACTTGACAAACGGATTCATGTAAGAAAAGTTTGGAGATGCATTGTTGAACTCCCGCATGTGATTCTTCAAAGATAACCTAAAGGTGACATGCCATTGCCTTGCTGGATAGTTCGGTCGTCATCGAACGCCAGTGCTACTACGGTGACGGCTATCCCGACAACAAATGTCAACAATTAATAATTAATTTTTTTCCAGCCGCTTCGACATTTTACATATATTTTCAACAAAAATGGAAAAGAGAAGGTCAGTGAGGAAGGTACGAAGAATTATTAAACGGTGGGTTATTACACAGTACCACAATTTTCCTGAACGGCATATCGTGGGCTATACAAAGAGAGAAATATGTAAAAATTAAGGGACGCAGCGATCTCTCTCTTCGCTTGCACCCTTTACTATAGCATTCATCAAAAGCAGAGAACATTGCGGAATAGAACCCTAGTGAAACGAACTGTAATTTTTCTGACAATATTAAACCGTTGAGATCCGAACCTGAGCATACTTAGTTGGACATTTGTAAGGTACAAACTGCACATATTTGTGAACATTGTCGGGACTATTTGTAGTAGTCGTGGGATAAGAAACCATATTAAAAAGCCCGCACTTTGCACTTCAAAGGGTTTGAAAAAGGTGCGAGGTAAAAATTAGTGGGGAGGACGCGAGAGAGGTGATGACGTTGCAGTTTGGACTGTTGGCTGATTTTAACTTTTTTCAAAAGGGATGAAGCAAGGTCGGCGTTTGATCATTGTTTAATGGCTAGTAGAGGCGAAACCTACGAGGAGTATGTGTCTAAGAGAAAGAGAGAGAGAGGACAGAGAGAGCGAGAGAGAGATAAAAAAAAAAAAAACAGCGGTTTTTGATTTATTAATTCTGCTTTCAGTTGTGTTTTAACGACAAAGTGAATTCAAAAAGTCCGCCAACTGAAAGGACGCTATCAAGTAACTCCTGTGAGTTCATAGTAATACGTAAATAATATCGTAGAAGTGTGAAGACAAAATATGTTTGATTCCAAAGCACTGGAATCTTCACTTCGTTTATGCAACATGAAGAAAGTGACTCTCTTGCTGTGCTCAGAAAATTTGTGGCACCTGCTGAAACCGTTCCAAACCTGCGATCTTTGTTAAGTGCATATAAGAAAACTCGACTGTTCATTCCCTCCCCACCCCCTACTGATTGCTTGGAGGATAACACATTGACCAAGATACGATCACGCATGATCATGGTGTCATATTCCTGCTTGTTAACCACGAAAAAAAAATCATGTATTTACCAAACGAACCATAATAGATTTGCAATGCTCCATGTCTAGGCGTGGGCGGACTGGATCCTCCATCGTTGGAGATTTTTTGGCAAACGGAAGCACAGTGACCAAAGCTTGATGGTAGGTAGAGTCACCGTTCTATTCGTGAGTAACGCTGCCAAAAAGATCCACATTCAGCAAATTGTTGCTTCTGCCGCTTTTCCCATATCCCCCTTTCCCTATATCATACATACTTTCCCGCCATTCCCTAAGCCGTTTGCGCGAAATTCAAGTTACCTGTCTTTTATTACATGTCGCCTTTCCTAAAACTACAAACCGGTTTGTAACGACATTTAAGTCCAAGAATTTTACCAAAAGTTACCCAGTAAAAAAACAACAGCGCAACAGCATCCCAAACGCGCATCATTTCCACCTAAAACGGTGCACTTTTACTTGCTAACAGTGCAGGAAGGTCGGTTGGCCAAAACAATTCCAAGTTTTACACTCCCAGCCTAAAATCCGCAGCTCGTACTTTACTGTTTCTTCGCCAAATTACTGTCACGTCTATATTTTAGAAGGTACCGGAAGTTAAAACTCATGGCTTTTAAAATAAAAACGTACACAATGCGGTCATTTACACATTTGGGAAGAATTTGAGAAAAATCGCGCGCGCATTATAACTGCACAGTATGACCTGCATTTGTGAAATACATAGGTGTTTGTCTCATTTCATAGGTCATAAAAACCATGTCTGTGGCAATGTCCAGCGTAACGGACGGAGTTTCCTGCCGACAAGCCTAAAAATTTCGTTGTCCCTTTATTTGGGGTCTTCGGTTTTATTGCGGACCTTATCCGCTACTTCACGCTTTGGAACGCCGTATTCCGCCTGCAGGTCGCTCCTCGCTCGTCCACAATGATGGACCGACGTAGGCTGCTAATTTCAGACGCCACAGAACCTAGGATGCATTCGTCTAAACAAAATGAAAGGAGCCATCCCTGCTTACCTCCTGCATGTCGACAGGTTGACTGGTAGATGATCAGGATAAGAAATGCATTGAAAACGACATCAACGGACACACGCCCAGATCCTTCAGGGATGGAGGGAAGGCCGAGGATAGAGAGGGAAGAGATTCTCACTCTGTACTTGGCTCCGAGCACATTCTGGCTGACAAGGACGATGGGCCGTTGGTTATGGCAACAAGTGGGAGTGCATATCGAAACAATGATAATACGAAGATGACAGAAAACAGTGTTTGGAAGAGGCATGCGCTTTATAGAATATGATGCAACGAGAATCTTATATAGGAAAAAAATTTGAGCATTCCAAAAAATAAAAAAAAATGCGTCAAAAATTCTGTTATCACAACTATTGCGCTTCATATGTGGAAGACCTTCTGGATGCATTAGCGCCTACGTTGAACCTTAGTCGGTAACGCGCGTCGGTCTTTCAAATATAACCAAGTAAGTAGAGTAATAACATGAAATTGATACTTGCAGCAAAGCCTTCGTATTGCGTAGAGGGAGCAGGTAAAATCACACTTCCATGAAGAATGGAGAAGGTGGGGGAGGGTGAGGGAGGAAGGGGTGAAATAGGGAAGGAACGGGTCGGGAAAGGAGGAGAAGCAGAGAAATATGAGCACCCATCGTTTCGTTTGACTTACGATCAGTCGTGAAGTAAAATTCCTGCAGCAAAATTTTAACGAATAGCTTACGTGCTATTATTATTCATACTCAGGAGCACAAATCGACCCACCAGCATATCGCATATTCGCTACCCAGTGCTCAATACATTTGTAATAATGCTTGTATGCTTTTATCGCCATATACGCTCTATCACATCCGTTTTTTCTACGACGAGATTTGAACGCCAAATATAACAATAAATGAATGATTTAGGAAGGAGGGTATGAATTTGACGCTCTTTTTTTTAAAATTTATCTAACAACAGTCTGATTGAGGAAACTACCGCTGCGACAATGTGCATACAGGGACAGCTTTGAAACAATGCCATCGAAATACCCCGCTCATTGTACTTCGATGATGTCTGTCGAGAGGGGAAAAAATTTTTCAGTAAATTAAAAGTCTGAAGTTCTTCCAGTAAAATTTTCCCTTTTTTTGCTACAAATCTCTATTTATTCGTACGTCGGCAATCTGCAGTATTGCAGTAGCAGGTCCATTTCATATGTCGATGCTACTTACCCGTTTCGCAACTGCGATACCGTGTAGCATGGGAAGTTCATCTCCCAGGATACATCAGTTGTTAGATGTGATTTCCTATTGGTTTAATTTCGATTGCGCTGTTTTTCTCTTCCTACCATAGAAGATAAACTTCAAAATGTTCTAAAGATCCGATTTGGAAAGTAATTACTTGTTCAGCCGCATCTTCAGAAGTCGACTCGCTAGCTGCGACAGAAGGAGAAACTTGTGGTTGAGGAGTTTGTGGCAAAGGATTGAATTTCAGGAGACGAGTGTTGTGAGAATCGTAGATACGTGACGAATGGTTGGGGGACAGCGTAGCTGCTGCATCGGGAATGGTGATTCGTTCTTCGGTCGGATTTGGAGGGCGCATCATGCGCAGAGGCACACTCTCGGCCATGCATCCGCAGTGTAGATGCACGACGGCGAACCTCCTAAAACTTCAAAACGCGCGCAGCCACGCCCCACAAATGGAAACTGCACGTTGCCCGCATCATTCAAACACGCTGTTCAAAACATCATAGAACAACTTGCTCGCTGTCTATAAACGCATCAGTTATACACCTTGCACCTTAGAGGATTGTAATATGCCAAGTCTACAACGGTCTAGAAATCCAAAGCACAAACCTATCTTCTACGCTGTATGCTCACAGATACTATACTCCCCCTCCTCATCTAGAAATTGTGAGATTTACCAACCAGGTGAACTAAACGCTATTGTAGCATTCCAAATATGAATCCTTTCTTCATGTCCATGTATTACTTCCTTCCCTCCTCCCTTTCTCCATGACCACGCTTAAAATTACTGACTTTAATTACCACACAGCCTGAGCAAATTACACATCTACGTCGGCAGTAAATTCTCCTCCTCTAAAAATTTCGGAAAAGCTAACAGTTCGTGCAGCCATAACGCTCCCCAAAATTAGCACAAATTCAATAAATATGAACTACAGCAGTTTCATGTGAGTAAAGGATTTAAAGACCGGTAAGATATCCATAGCAGTGAATAATTTCCATGATTATTATTGTGGAACAACAACCTAAAGACGCTGTTAGGTTTAAGTTCGTTTGAGAGCAACCCAAAATTGTTCCTCCGGTAATAATTATGTAACATTAAACGCATGATCTCAACAGTATCTGAAAGCACATGACATTGCCTTTTCTCTAACATGACAGAACCTTATTCGATAAAACTGTGAAATATATAGCGATCACCACGCACATAAATACTAATTGAACTGATGATAAGCTAACATCAATCACGATGGTCGTTGTCAAAGAGGCCACAACGTTTCAACCAGAAACTGAAGCGGTCAAGTTCATCCTAACCAGCAAATTTTCTGAGACCGCGACTAGCAAAATTTTACCCGGCAGCTGGTGAAATAATACCGGCAAAAGTTTAACCAGCGAAATTTTGCGTATTTCGTTGCACGCTAAATTATAACTGCAAATCAAGCAAAGTTGGTCATCCCATCTTGCAACGATTGCTGTATTCGCGTTGGGCTAGGGGGCGCGTCACTTGGGGAAGTATTCTTCTGCCGAATCTCAGGTTCTGTTTGGTCTTCACTCATGAGTCGACGATGAATTTTTGAAACACTTTGTCGCTGGTTTACTGCGCAAAAGCCAATTTGGTCTAACATCAGGACAAGTCTAACCAATTTGTAATATCGTTTTAATCAAGATCGGGTGTTATGGTACCGAATAAAATCAAATGAAACTCGGCGTGCTCTGGTTTCAACCCGAACCAACATTGTAACGGAATTTCTCAGTCTCATCTCTCATAATCGTTCAGCAAAAATCTCTTCGGTTTTGCTTCAACCCTATTGCGTAGTACTGCGTAGCTAGCTGGCCGTCGCAGTCCTTGTATTTTATTTTCGCTCATTTTGTTTTTCTCCTTGCATCATTGCGAACGATTTGTCGTAATAAATTGTACGTTTCTTTCGCTGTCTTAATTTTGAGAATAATAATTTTGCCTTGACTCTAATCTTTTCTTAATTAGCATCAGTTTTTTTTGGTCTAAATAAATGCAGAGAGCAAGGCGATGACCCTTCTTTTGCAAACGCGCTTGGGGAAGCGGCTCAGTTTGCTATTGCCTTATTGCAGTAATGCCATTTCTTAATGTCTGTAATCATTTCTTCGCTTCAATGGCAACTTCATTTGGCCAGTTTATGGTAGTGTGTCGTCACATGTTCTCCAAGTTAGCGACGCTTAGCGCTTTCTAATGCATTAGTCTTCCTCAACCGTTGTTTTAACATCTCGCTATGCAATGTTGGTCGGCAGAGTCGCCACTGAGTTCAGGCGTTGCATCCCCTTGTTCTTCTTGTTTTTCTCATTGTTTTCGTGTAGCACCATTCCTCTCCTTCCGTCGCTGTTAGCGTCATTCGCATATTTCACAACCCGCGCTGGTTGTTCGTTTTCGTTTTCTCGCGCATCCACTGCGTATTTCTTGCGAGACATTCATGATAGGATTAGCAAGTGGGAACAACGGAGAGCATGGTTGAATATAATTGGCTTAGTAGAATGATGTGCAAGCGAAGTGTGCGTAGCATTGTTTTCGTGTAGCACCATTCCTCTCCTTCCGTCGCTGTTAGCGTCATTCGCATATTTCACAACCCGCGCTGGTTGTTCGTTTTCGTTTTCTCGCGCATCCACTGCGTATTTCTTGCGAGACATTCATGATAGGATTAGCAAGTGGGAACAACGGAGAGCATGGTTGAATATAATTGGCTTAGTAGAATGATGTGCAAGCGAAGTGTGCGTAGTATTATAGTGGTTTCTTAGTGCGCCAACAATATTAGCATCATCGGTCTATAAAACGTAGCCTTTAGCTATCATTTATTCCATCAGGTACGCCCAAACACCGATCCGCAAGAGCATCAGTCTGTTATTTAAAAGTGTTTTGGTACTATTACGTTATAACTTGTTGCTAAATGCTGCCAGTTTTACTTCTATTTATATAACTGTTTTTCTCCTTCTCTTTTTTTTTCCGTATTCTTCCTTAGCCACTTCCATCTAGTGGGTGCTATATTCGCCTTTGCTCATATTTGTTTGTTTGCTGCTCACGAATGTGCGAACAAACTCATCATTCGCTAGCCGCAATAAAGTGAACAATACGCGCAGCCTTCGTTACATTACGTTAATAATGATGACTATATAGCATTAATGTAATTTGAATGTGGAACGCGGTGCAGTAGTTGCCCGCCTTAGATCGGATTTTGCAGTTACTTTATAATGCATATTGCTTACCTGTGTTTAATACATATTTCGGCAATATGGACGTGAACTATGACTGTGAGGTGCTATAACAGCGGTCATTTCGCTTGAAAAATGCAGTATTAATTTCGCACCGGCGATGAATTTCACCTAGAATTGCGAAGTCACAGATAGATTTGAGGAAGTTTGTGTTCCGATTATTTGTGGTTGTATATTTCTTGTTTAGACCATTTTTTTAAAGATCCTACCAACATTTGGAGAGAGAGGAAACCATAGCCAAATTAGCCATGCAAATATTTTCTTTTTTTTCACGTGGCCGCCATGTTTCATGCAATAATTAACGCACCTTATCTAAGCGCATAGTCCTTCGAGGATTGCGGCACAATATGGTGCACTGTTCGCCTTCATGTGACACACTGTGGCTTTTAAGGGAGCGCATGTCACTCATCAGTCAAAACTGCGTTGGATGCTCTACTCTACCCGCCAATTGAAATATTGCGATACTTTTCTTATACTTATCCGTGATCGAGAGGGCGTAGCCATAATTTTTATATGATAACGGGAGTCATCGTGAATGTTAAACGCGCCATCTAGCAAATGAATGCATTGTAACAGTGTGGTGCTTTTTTTTCTCGTACTTATTTTTTGTACTTATATTTCCCCTCCCTCTCCCCTCCGTCTCACCTCCTCCTCTCCGTCCCCCTCTTCCCTCACCTCTCGATTAAAATTCGTGATCACCAGCGAGGTCTCCCTAGGTTAAGCTTCTTTCTTTTTTTTGCGCAATTTCACTTTCCTGATATTTATGCATCTCTCGTTATTTTATTGGGAGGACACAGATGGTGACCGGAATTGCTCTGTCACTATAGCGTACTGCCGCACTTATATGCTGTTGAGATTTCGCTTTAATTGCTGTTTCTTAGATATGTTTATTTTTGTTCAAAATTACGACATGTTATCATCTTTTGTTACCTATGCAATTTGTTGTTTTCCCCTACTTTTCCTCCGTTTCTGAAAATTGATTTATGCCATTTCATTCTTCGCTTCATTGTCTATTATTGACTATGCAATATTTGCTTTTTTTAGATCAAATGCTTCCTTTCCCTCCCCATCTCTCAACCAATGCGCTAGTAGTATCTTCGCCTTTATATGCTATGCTACGTGTATTACATGTCTGCTTCGTTCGTTTTGCAAATAAACACTCATTTTAGGGCTAACCGGAAAATCGAACGGCATGTCATAATGCGGCAGTTTATTTTGCGCCATAACTGCAGGCTCGAACGAGCAGAGAACCTCCCGGTAAATTTAGGTCCATGAGGAGCAGGGAACCCTACTTAACATATTTCTTAAGCGGAGAATAGCAAGTAAAAAAGTGAAGGTAGAGAAGGGCTATACGTACTATGCGATAAAGATTTCCCATAAACATATGCATGTTAATTTGCCGATCGTTCTTCATTTGCAAGGATAGATTTCCATTAATTCGAGCAGCGCTTATGTAATGACGCTGCTGAAAATAGGTTTTCACAAATTCCATGAGCTCGCAAAACAGGAGTTCTTTCATTTGACAGCTTACTTAAAGGATTTTAATAAACAGTGCTTGGCTCACTACATAAAGAGTTAATTGGTATAAAAAGTACAAAACGCATATACCGCAATAAAAGGCATTTTACGTTGCCGTTGTACCGCAGTGTGGGTCTAATTAACTCTCTAGCAGCATTGTATTATAAGAGTAGCCACAAGTGTAATAAGTTATTACGGCATGAAGTATTCTTTTATAAATCGCCAAAGAAACTTATAGAATTGATCGCCAAAATTTTATATTAAAAAAATTAATCAACATTATGCAATTAAATGCCATCATCGAAACAGACCTCTCGATTGTTCGTAATACATTTTTAGTTAGGTTCATCGAGCTAAATGGATAGCATACGGCTATTTACTCAACAGTTGTCGGATATATACTGCACAAGTGCTACGAGACGCTTTGTCAGATTGATTGTCGGAGCGATAAGTGAGTGACAAGAACCGTTGCTCATGCTCTTCGAACTGCTCCCTTAAATGTTCCTTAGAAGAAAAAATAGTTCCGTTATGTGGAGATATTAGGCTTTTTTATGGCATTTGTTTTATATTCATTCGTTTGCTTATCAGTCGACCTTTTCAAAGAGTGATGGGACAGCTCAGAAATAGCACCAGCAGAAACTGGTAAATGGGACATATGTGAAACGATCATACAGAATAACGACTGGCAATGTTGGACACTGGGAATGGGTATGTATGCCCCGCAAAATCAAAGCTGCTATTCGAAGGCAGGGAAGCGTATGCCGTTTCGTGAGTTCAATAGGCGAAATTCATTCGTAGAAACAAATCACTCCTCTGGGATTGACAACCAGTGTGCCAAATGCTTCGAACCGAGCGCAATTCGGCGATGACGTTTTCCATATGCGATGCGAAAACCAATCGCAGCGAACGATGCATTTCATTTTCGGGAAAATAATTTGTCAAAACAATAAAACTGAACCCGCGAAAACTGCCCATTACGAAGTACTAATGCAACGAAACGAAATTTCATCGCTCATATTTAAATTTTAAACCGTTTTGCGAATTTCTCCAACAATTGCTATGTCGTCCAAGCATTAAAAATAAATGAGAATGTGTGTCAGCAAATTGCATAATATGAACTTGAGCCATTCTTCTCATTAAATTAGCTGGTGTCATAAATCGCCCGCAGGTACTACGGATTCGCGTTTTTATTAGCCCGATCATTCGCACTAATCTTCCAGTAAAGTTGTTTTTTCTGTCACGTGATCTGTTGAAAACACAATCTGATCGGTCGGCAGATGCGTACAAATTTCCTGGAGCCGTCGACAAACGGACTTGAAACAAGCGAAAGAATAGGTAAGGTTTTGATTATACTCAACACATTTCAAATCTCTAGCTTCAACAGTTCCGGAATTGAATCTGCAGGATAGAAACGCACATGTGTACATGCGCAAAGCCACTAGTTGCCATCATGAGTTTAGGAATTGTGAATTTTGCGAAAACGCTAAAAGCTGTGTAGTTCAAGCATAGCTAGGCTGCTCAAATGGCACTTGAGTTGTGGCGCCATGCATTTTGTTGGTTCCTTGCTTCTGCTTCAAGGAACAAATTACAGCTTTCACGGAATAGTTGAGAAGAGCTCAGCAGGCCACAAGTTACAGAAACAGTTTGCTCCATTCGAGCAGTCAGTACAAGAAATATGTGCCGCAAAAGAAAATGATAGAAAGAACATGTGAAAACACTGAATATGGCACAATTCATTCGAATGGAACAAGCTGAACAAAATACCCTACCAGTGAGATTGTGTGTTATGCGGGTAATAAATGTTGGCCATAATTAACTCCATCCTTGGAGTGGTTACGAGGGGCAAGATGTGATCGTTCTGATCTGGGCTATACTGCAAGCCGCATCATGGCACAAAGCATAACGTATACGAGAAATACCTGCTGTTTCCTCGCACAATCTCAAATCATGACTGTTTTCAGGGTTGTAAAGAAAGAAGCACCTAAATACTTCTTTAGTAGCTGTCCAGTTATAATCAGGGAGCGTGATATAAAAAGTGATGTTGCAAATGGCTTAAATGCAAAAGGTGACCGTAAAACGATCAATTAGAACGGCACAAATCGCAATAAAGTCGAGAAAGAGCAAAAACGACCACCGCTTAGGATCTCATCCATTCGTTACTGCCACAGAAATTTTGAAAGTTCGTTTGGTGCTAGCAGTGAAACGACTCGTTGACTGCATGTATTGTTTTGTAACAAATCGGATATACTGCACCTAATATATGAATTAAGTTGGCCAATGTTACTGACAATTTAAACTATAGGTCGTTAACTGAAATGATCTTATAACAAACCCAAATGCATTTTAGCGTTTCCTCACTTCTAGCAATTGCGACGTTGCTTTTTGGCTATCACATTCATGCAATATTCTTATTTTTATCCCAACTTTTGACTCGTCTTCTCCCCAAGCATGTATTCTCTTTGCACAATATAATCTGTCAAAATGATCAATGTCAAAATGATATACAGATTCGCAAATTTCCAAATGGGATACTGGATGGCACTCTCTGAGGTAGTCCGTTTCGGTCAGTCGACCTTTCTTAGAGCTATGTTTTACGGAGTGCTATGGTCCGTTTCGATCTGCTGACACCTGTGCGTCCTTCAGTAGACCAGCCCATGAACAGCAAATAAGGTGAAATGTATTTATTTCCTTGTTTTCCGTCTTCGTTCTTTGCCGTTACTTTGGATAAGTGAAATTGAACTACTCTTACATCCTTGAATACACAGATGCAGTTCTTCGAAGGTTGTCTTGATGGGTTTGACAAGACTATTGACCTAAGGAAACAATTTCATTCTGTAGTTGATAGTGTAATTCAACGTGTGAAGGATTTGCGATGCGCTTCGGGCGAAAAAAAGCCTCGTGGGGAGTCGAAAAGAAGGGCGAAAAAAACGATAAGATGCCAAAAACCCATTAGAATGCCAAAAGTAGCGTGGCATAGCATACGGATCTGCAACGTTCCATACTACTGCAAACTAAATGAGACGTTGAAAGCGATAATTTTGAGTTCTTCAGATGCAACAGACAATACTCATGTCACATGCAACGCATCATTTGGATGTATGCTGTTTGTAGGAAAATTCTGTTAAACTGTTCTACGTAAAACGAGTGCTCCTAAATTTTGGCATAGAAAATTTTGAAAGAAAACAATAACGTAACAGATACGGATAGAAAGTAACAAATACGAATGTATATTGTAGCGCGATCGTCTTCAAATCTTGCTGCTCACCGTGGCAGTGTTGTTTTCGTTGTTAGAACTTTTTCATCATGAGCAATAACATTTCACGTAGAACAAGAGAGCTGTGGTGTGCCATTATGTAAACAGGATAATCGATGAGAGCGCCGCAACTGTTTGCAACGCAGGGCTGCCGAGGCTGGCAGCCGAGGGGTAGCAATTTCATTTATGTGCCGAAAACCCTTCCACAACACGCAAACAATAGCTAAACGCAAATTGCCTCCACGGATTTGAGAATTTCTGTTCTGTGCGTTTCGCACTTTGATAATAGTGACAAATGTTCTGCTAGATAGATGTGGAAAATCAATACTAAAATGGTTAAATAAGCAGGGTTCCACGAATTTATCCAAAACGTAGTTTGATGTCTTACCACACATGGCACATTCCTACTTCTTTTGCCTGTTTATCAAGTGAATCCGGTAATGTCAAGCAGTTGATATTAGTAGTGACGACCTCCCAGCTTTTGGCAGTTTATCTTGCTTTCAGGCGGAAATTAGCCGGTGTTGAAAATTAAGATTAACTGTTTTCTTTTAAAAAAAAACTAGTACGCAAGCTTCTTGAAAAAGCCTTAAACAGCAGAATCAAGGGACTAATGACGACGCTAAGAGAAATGCACAAATATGTTCAAAGCGCAAAAGCTCCGAGAATTCGATATTTGCGAGCGAAATTTCTAAAAGAATATTCAAGTTTTCGATTCCTTGATTTGTTCGTTCAGAAAATATGCGGGTGCTTGCAATGATTGCTTATGTGCCAACTGGAAAATCTCGTTCCCTGATAACCGAAAATTGACGGGTCACATCGAAAACTCTGAAATATGCGACGATGTCCTCGAAAATGCAGTAACGTGGGCACCGCATGCCACCATCTCAATAAAATCGAAGCGAACGATATCCAGTGTTCATTCAGCTTTTCGATGTTTCAGTCGCATAACACATCAGAAAACAACGAGAGAATTTTGTAGACTGTCGACATAAGACATGCTTTTTGCACGTCGATGACGGATTTTGCAACAACCGCTCGAAGAACACAGTACAAACTCTTCCATATGTAAGAAGACATAAGACATGCTTTTTGCACGTCGATGACGGATTTTGCAACAACCGCTCGAAGAACACAGTACAAACTCTTCCATATGTAAGAAGACATAAGACATGCTTTTTGCACGTCGATGACGGATTTTGCAACAACCGCTCGAAGAACACAGTACAAACTCTTCCATATGTAAGAAGACATAAGACATGCTTTTTGCACGTCGATGACGGATTTTGCAACAACCGCTCGAAGAACACAGTACAAACTCTTCCATATGTAAGAAGACATAAGACATGCTTTTTGCACGTCGATGACGGATTTTGCAACAACCGCTCGAAGAACACAGTACAAACTCTTCCATATGTAAGAAGACATAAGACATGCTTTTTGCACGTCGATGACGGATTTTGCAACAACCGCTCGAAGAACACAGTACAAACTCTTCCATATGTAAGAAGACATAAGACATGCTTTTTGCACGTCGATGACGGATTTTGCAACAACCGCTCGAAGAACACAGTACAAACTCTTCCATATGTAAGAAGACATAAGACATGCTTTTTGCACGTCGATGACGGATTTTGCAACAACCGCTCGAAGAACACAGTACAAACTCTTCCATATGTAAGAAGACATAAGACATGCTTTTTGCACGTCGATGACGGATTTTGCAACAACCGCTCGAAGAACACAGTACAAACTCTTCCATATGTAAGAAGACATAAGACATGCTTTTTGCACGTCGATGACGGATTTTGCAACAACCGCTCGAAGAACACAGTACAAACTCTTCCATATGTAAGAAGACATAAGACATGCTTTTTGCACGTCGATGACGGATTTTGCAACAACCGCTCGAAGAACACAGTACAAACTCTTCCATATGTAAGAAGACATAAGACATGCTTTTTGCACGTCGATGACGGATTTTGCAACAACCGCTCGAAGAACACAGTACAAACTCTTCCATATGTAAGAAGACATAAGACATGCTTTTTGCACGTCGATGACGGATTTTGCAACAACCGCTCGAAGAACACAGTACAAACTCTTCCATATGTAAGAACAGTGGCTGATTTGCCGGCAACAATAATGAGAAATTAGCGCTTTTCGTGACGGAAAGAAAACTTGTCTAGCAAGAACAACAGCGAACAAACAAACGCGAAATGTCTAGACTGTACCATTTCCTGTGCCCATAAAAAGCATCTTACTAAAAATTCAACGTCAGGGAGAGATATCATTCAGTAAGGATGGAATAAATCCATGTTAGGCAAATCATAGAGGTTAGTAGAAGTGGGGAAGTTGAAGTGAAAATGTCCTACATAAAATAAAGCTACGCTGGCTTAAACCTTAGACCTTGAAAAAATTGCACAAGATACTTAGTTTCGTTGATGTCCATTTGTCGTATTTCGAAAGGAAAACTAAGAATTCCTATTCCGCACTTTTCATTCAACATTTTTCCTTCGAGAAGTGTTCCGGAAGAGATAGTCTCACTAACTCAGCCTGCTATTGTTATTAGCTTTCAAACGATTTGCACTCCACCAAAGCTTGTTGACATCATTCGGAGAGCGGTTTATGGGTTACAAGTATGTTTTCTACTTCAGCTGAGTTCACCTTTGACAATTAACGTTGATTCAAACGAATGGCATATTACAAGCACTTTCCGGTCGTTAAAAGAAGCGACTGAATGTTCATCCGGACGAACTATACACGATAACGGATGCTGGAATCGTGCGGAGGTAATGTTGCACCTATCGCATTATTTCAAGCAGTATAAACAAAATCAGCAATCGTTTTCCATGGAAACGGAATGAGTGAGTGAAAACATGAACAAAACGCGACTGATTACACCAACTGACACAAGCTTGACAAGCGGTTGTTGAAACTTAAGCTAACAAGCAAACAGCTGTTGTATACAGGACCTACTGCATCCATCAAAACCTGGCAGCGTTCAGTGACACATCGATAGCTCTGAGAAAGCGACCGTCCTCGCAGACAACGGCTTCTTTGGCTTTATTACCCATATAGAAGCTCTCACGAGACTTAAATAAAGTAAGCCGCTCTCGCTTTCTCTCCAAGCATAATCACCCTTTCCTACATCTTCAGAGGTCTTTTTCAGATTATGATGCCTCCTTACATTAAAAATGTTTATGTAAATAGCACCGACCAATTCCAGCCGGTTTTTGGGCGCTAATGCTAAACAGCGGAACTACTGCTAAGAGTTACCATGGAGATCTGGTTTTCCTAGCTTCCTCCGAGAAATTGCTGGTGAACAACTCACTAACTCGTATTTAAAAGAAAGCTCGCAACATTTCTACAGGTGATAGATTTCGCGAAAGACTGTGAAATTGGAAGACCTTGCACGGCGCATCCGTTGTCCACACGGTAACAAGTCGCGATTTTATTCGCTAGAAAAGCCGGTTCCAGCAACTGCACGCGAATAACAGTAGTTGAGTAATATCCTGCGATGGGACCAGTGGGAACATGAGGGAATGACGGCCAAGCGGCTTACACGAATTGCGGTTTGTCAACCCTCCCCAAAGAATTAGCCTGTTTCATACGATACTCAAAAATGGCCAAAGCTGGAATTAATTCAGGCTCAACTGTTAGTACACATTTCGTGCTAACGAGCAGCTTTCCGTCAGCTATGCTAACCAAATTTAGAACCCAGAACACGTGCAAATTTTTTATTCTCTTTAAGGGAAGAATTCTCGCAGGGATCGATGAACTGAATAAGTAGAGTAAACCACGGTTGAAAATTACACCTACCGAATTCTGTAAACGTATCCACATACCGGACAGGTAGGCACAAAAACACACACACACGCCACACTCACATTCACATATACATAGATATATGCGCACCCACAGAGAGACAGACACACGCTCAAACACACACGTATATATATATATATGTGCATATATATAGATAAATACATCACACAAACGCACACACGCACAGACACACACACAAACACGCACACAAACACATACACGCGCAGACACAGACACAGACCCACACACACGCACAGGGGCATCCGCACGGAGACTACAGTTGTCAGAGCGCATAGTTACGGAAAAGCATAAAAAGTTTAGGTCGCTTGAACTTACGACTTGAGCACGCAAAACCTTGATTCAGGGAACTGTGCACGAAAGTTCTCGTAGTTATACGTTTGTCAAAGTTTGCATCTGTAAAGAGCATTATGGCTTGGTTGTGCAGGTGCCTGGTTATATGTGTAGGCCACTTACTTTGAACTTCCGGACCATCGAAGCTAGAGTACGGAATTAGGTATGCTTAATCTAAAGTCTGCAGCCGCAAATTTCCGTAGTGGTATGACCCCACTGACATCGGTTAATCTAATTGAAGGGGACTTCGCAATCGATTCGGTCGTGCTGCGCGTAACAAGTCGAAGACAGATGGAACGTAACATGAGACCTAAGATATGCGCTTTGGCGGCGCTCTTTTCGGATCGCCCGTTCGTGTGTAAAGGAGAGTGGGGGCGATATGGGCCTCTTATGGGCCCCTTTGAGACCGGGATATTTTTTGGGGAGAACAGCGACTACAGACGAACATGACTCGCTGTAAGCGTTATTGCCAATAATTCCCTATCATGAAAGGTAACTGCACAAAACTCAGGAATTCATATCAGCGAAATGAGCATAACAAAACTGTACACATTCGGAGGCACATAAAAGACCAGTGAAAATCAGAATCTGCCATATTAGTAGGGCTTTTTCACGCGATTTTGCCTTTCTTCATGAGAAAATTTCGTGACTTTCGAGAATTATATCAGACTCGAACAAGTTTTTATTGAGCGAATGGATTGGAAGCGTGATGCAGTGGTATACTTATTAGTTAGCCTGAAAACTGCAGGAATTACTCGGGTCGACCATTTGAAAGGCAAGAAAACGCCCTGCAGTTAATACATGAAAAAGAAAGCATTCGAAAAGGGTATGCGTACAATATGTTTAGGTAACACGCCCTAACTAAAAAAAAAATAGCGGATAACAACCCACGTAGGTTAATATGCTGAAAATGAAACTTTTTCGTTTGAATAATTGGTCCGAGTATAAATTTTTGACGTAATTTTCATTACATGAAGAAAGGGCATATTTTAGCCGAAGTTTGCACTGTAATATTTACGTTTATGTTTCCCGTCCCACGGCGTTTCAAATACCAGCCTTCTGCGCGTTGCTTGATTGTATTGGGATCTTCCTATGTAACATTGATTTGTTCTATTATTCTAATGCTCACATTGCCATGGTCCAAGCTTTCTAATTCTGCTCAAGAAAAGGAGTAACAACCTAATTCACGCGCAAAAGAATCATAATAAATTAGAACAATATTATTATTTAGTCGACAATCAGTTAGCAGCACAAGGAAGAGTTGGAAACGCAGGAAATAACAGAACATCATTCGTCAACACGCCCAGATCGTTGGCGATTTTCCATTTAAATAAGAAACTATGGAATGGACAAAGATAAAACTAAGTTTGCAATATTGCTAAAATGTAGGCATTAGTCAAAAAAAGGCAATTTAAAAAGCGAATTTGAAAACAATGTGTTGGGAAAGGATCGGCGGTGCTATGCTGAACAGCCGTAGGTAGGGTTGTGAGCCGTTACTCAGCAAACAGCTGCGTGGCCACGAATAACGAGAACGAGAAATAGAAATACATCGAGATGTGGCCTGAAGGCGAGATATCTGGCATAGCATAGTCGTCTTAGCATGGCCACGCTATACTCTAAAATGCAGCAACGCGCCAATTTGATTTACTCTTCACAACATTCTCCTTCTTAGCCTCTTCGCTTACATCTCAGATCGATCAGCGTATTCCCATCTCTTAACAGTGTAATAAATGCCTGTCAGCGTATACGCTGCACCAGTAGAAAATTATTGCGATACAGATAAGCCGCAGCCGTTTCCCATCGTTCCGTGCTGTAATTTAGCAAACATCATCTGCGATCGTCCGCAGAGTGCAATTCAAAATTTACGTGAGCAATACGAAACTTTCGCCACCGCCTACATGATAACCTTTTGTTCTGACAAATCCTTATATATTAGGTGAATTTATAACGAAGCTATCGTATGGTGCAGCGGCTGTACACATGGAATGCCATGTCTGCGTCCATAGACCTCCCTCCGTGACAGCACGAAAATCTGCTGCTCTTGGTTCCTCGCCATGTAAATGTCTGCAGAAATCCTAGCTCAATGATTGCATTCGAACAGATTCGTTGATTCATCGGCTGTTTCGTTTTATCTCAATGTTAGTGAGCGGATTATGGATGGCTCCAACCAGAATATTTTTAATGCATCTGAGCTTCCGTAGAATTTCATTCCGTCACCCTCATGACGCAACCTGTTGCTTTAACAACAAATTGCGCTATAAAAGTGAAAAAACTGCTGCATAACAATGCTGCATTTTTGGGACGTTTTGAGACATTCTTCGCACAATTCTTGCGCGGTTTATATTTATTCGATATCGTTGTCAACGTTCGATTCTTTCAACGTTTTTTGTTACAATAACGCTGGAAAACTCGTTGTATGTAAAGAACTTATCGAGAAATTGACAGATTGAATCCATATTTCTCAGTCAAATAGTTGAGCTCAAGTTTTTTAAAAGCATCACTTTTAGGTCTTAGTTTGACGAGAGCTTTGGAGGGGATTTGAGTGAAGGCTGATTTTGTTTGAGTGCGCCAAATTCATCAATTTAACATGTTCATGTTATTTCATTCTTCCGAACGATTTAGCTGTAAATTGTTGATGCGATTCATTCATTCGGATGGGATTCTGTTAACGATATTCAAAATATCTCCTAAATTTTCTTGCTTTATGTTTCCGTAGTTGCGAATAGTGCGCATAACGACATTGTGATGTTAACAAAAACAGTTTCGATTTTGATGTTAAAAATTTTCCGATTTTTGTTAGCGGTGGCGCAGTTTATGCGATAGTCGGTGGTGACATTCGAAGTTCATTTAAATAAAATAGAGACGCAAAATGCACTCACAAAAGCATCGGATACCATTGACATAAAAGTGCTCATTTCTAGCCATAAAAAGTATTCGTAAGTTATTTATGGAACGGACGCACACTGCGCATGCAGTCCGTCACGAATCGCTCTCATCACTGCTTCTTTAGCTAAGTGACTCGACAAAACAGCAGCCTTTCGAACAGCCATCATTCAGCTTAGATCTTTCACATTAGACAGCATTGTTCCAGCGAACATGTCTGGTGATTGTATCGTAATATCACTTAAACTACCTTTGCAACAGTAAACTTTTAGCATCTATGGTGAGCAACATTTTAGGTCGGAGGCTACAAACGTGTTTAGCCAACAGGCTCGCAGGCCATGAAATGGCTCGCCAGGGTGTTTGCATACCAAAAAGTGCCAAGAACTTTGACTCCTGATGACTGATATCGCTACGTATCACCGTTTCCCATATCCACTGGAAACACGATTTTTTTTGCAACCACGCTAAACAAACTATTCTTCCGGCAACATTCACTCACTTTGAGTACACTCCGATCTGAAACTTCAAGTGAGTCATTTGAGACGTGCAATCGAAGATGCTGTTCGTCACACAGGCTGCGTTCAAACTTTTAATGCAGCGCTCTTTACCAAAACGGACCAAAAAGCGTCAATAGGCCCTAGAAATCAGGTCCCGTCATAAAGTCACGACGAGCGTGAATTTTCGTAACGTTTATGTTGCAATTTCGTAACGATCATATTCAGTGGTGATTGGTGAGCCAGTGCTAAAATATGAAGGAGGCAGACGATGGTATCACGTTCACCCAGGTAAGATGCCAAGTAATTAGCTCCTACAAATTTCGTGGCAGATGATGTGCTGAGCTAGAAAACCTACGGCGAGAACGAAAAGGAACAACTAGTGGAGAGCAATTTTTAGTTAAATGAAAGGATTATCGAAAATGTCTAGAAAATTATGTGGTCCCTCTCACTTCCAAATTAGAAGGAACTGTCCAGTTCATTGTGAGTAGAATCGCTAAAATTGTCTTTGTGAGAAGCACATTGGTTATTCCAAGGTGCTTTGTTGAATGAGCTTATTTGCACATCTTATACAGCGCATTTATTCTGTTTGAATCAACTTTCACGAAAATGCATAGAATAACCCACTTCATTCGCCGCATTTGGCGAACTTATAGCGAACGCTCTTTTTCTATGTGCTCTGATCTTCCGCCTACGCTGATGGGCACAACGAGTAGAGAACATTAGCGAAAAGGAAATTGGCGCCTCAAGTTCCTTTGTGCGAATAAATTGAAAAAAAAAAAAGGCATTTCATGCGAACTAAGATCGTTCTTCTACTATTTAGGTCAGCTTCGTACAGCTTTGCTCATCTTGTGCCATTTCTCTAAGAGGTGCAACTAGTTCCTTGCAAAAGTGTGTGAGGATACTACGAAAACAGTGCTATCGTACTCAGATTTTTTCTTTATTTAATGAACGATTTTCTTTATTCTTACAAAATTAGTGATTTTCTATATATA
>JPKZ01000317.1:0-33168 GCA_000803305.1 Toxocara canis | reverse complement strand
TTAACCGTTCATTTCCAATAGCGGGATTTGTTCGCAGCAATTCGAATTCCTGCTATTAATACTAGCAACAGCTCTGTCTTATAATTTCAAGCTATTTTGTTTTCTTATAAATTATGTTATAGTTCACCCACCCAATAAGTGGTCCATTTCCCACGCGAATGTCGTGAAAAAGAAGACAACCCATTTGATGGTCAACATAGACGAGATGAACATATAGGATACTAGAAGTGTAAAAGACGCTGAATCTTGAAGAACTGCCTGCAAACGAATGGCAGTGCTTATAAAAATTCGCTATAAACGCGATATAAAACTTTTAGAAACTACCTATATGAGCAATAGGCTTTGGGCGAATCAACGTTGGAAGTCGCCTGATGATTAACAGCCGTGCACTTGTAGCTTGGAACGCAGTTAAGGACTTGCGCATTACGATCAACAGCACCTCTGATTCCACGACCATATTTCTAACATCGCAATAAAGCAAACGTTCGCTAATTCCATGGTCATTCCTTCCCTAAGATATAGCCCTACTCAACAAATTATTTATAATCTTTGTTCGTCCCCTTTTCAGGTACACCTGCACGGTTTGGTCTCCCAGCGATCCTTGCAGTGATACTCAATATCTACATTTGATTAAAACGTTCGAAGGCGCTTCATCTTTCGTATATTCGACCAATTGTGACTCTTAACTAAATATGCGAAGAGTTAGCGCTCGCTATAGGTTTGCAGACAATTCAGCTGCTTCACGTGTACGTTGATCCCTATACGATGTACAACATCGTTTGCGGAAACGTTGACGTCCTCTCTGATGAGTTGCACGAATTGTCTGTCTTCCCAACAGTGGCCGTAGCCGCTCGGTAAATTTTTTCAAGCTTATTGTTAACGTCTATAGAATGGATACATTCAAACAGTTTGCCTTAAACAATGTGATAAAAGTTGCGTACCGGATGAAAGCGCAAAAGTGAAATCATCATGGATCTTTAAAAAGAAATTCGCTTCACTATCATCAAAAATAACTCGATTTCGCATCTCGATCAAACGGATAATCATTGAACGTTATCGTTATCGATAAACGTTATTCGAATAGTCGTTAAACGAATAATCATTGCATTCTTCTCCTTGTGTTGACTTCTGTTCATTTGACACATACTTTTGGCCAGCATGGTCGTATGCTTTATTTGTCCATGTTGTTTCGTTTTACCTTTCAATCCACTCGTTATTTTGCCAAGTGAATTAAGGACTTTACTAGCAACTTCGAGGACGACTGCATCAAAGAGCGTCCTGTTAAAGATGGCCGATTTTACCTTTCAATTCACAAAATGGCTCTCCCCATATGTGCCAGTTTTCCTCTATCATACAACGGTTTTTCCCGTCCGAGTTTTGTGGCAAAAAAAAATGAATTCCAATTGCATTGCAAGCTGAGTAGGTTTTTTTTGTAAGTAAACAATGCAAATACAATGACTTCTTCTGCCCAGTCATAACTATGATCGATATTTTTTCACTGTGATGCTAAAAATTTTAAAAGCGCTCGCTCCTACCCAGAAAACACCCGAAAACGCCTGCAGATTACTTAGCGCAGTTTTACGGTTTCGTTGCAGTAAGGGCCACGTTTGCGAATCATTTCATAAACTCCATTTCGTTTACGAATGCCACAAATTATACGAAAGTTTATTCTGACTATAAATGATACAAAAGTTTAAAATTAAAATTGTTTAATCGAGAACATCGCACTGTGACGTAAAGCATGATGCCGTTACAGCATTTACTGTCGCATTTCAATAACCGCAAAAGCCTAACGTTCCACCTCCACTCGCGCCAACGATCATGTCGAACTGCCGTACCTGTTGTCCGTTCACACATGCCAACGTGCAAGCGACGCGAAGAATGCGTCACCTCGTGCTGCTAGCGATGACGTTCAGGCGTGGCAATGTGCCAGCAAGAAGCCACCATTCGCATTGGTTGTCCCCAGCAGAAATGACAGACGTGAGTTGTTAGTGTGGGTTGATGTGAAGGGACGTTTGAGGTAGGCGATGGAAGGTTGTGATAGGGTCGTGATGTTATTGTAACGTATATTCATTGAGCGTTTTGTGTTGTCTCGCATTGATCACACATCGGTTTGCCAGTAATACACGTTCATTTGATATCCAAGGTAATTCGCACACAATCAGTCGCATTGCAGTTCCTTTCGAATGTGCAGCTCTTCTATAAGTATGGACTTTTAGATTATTTTTGGCTTCCGTCAGTGATCTCTACCGATTTACAGCCAGCCATTGGTGTGGTAGTGTGCGGAAATACGCAATCGCTCAGATTTTATGCTTTTATGGCATCAAATAATGCGTATTCTGTTTGCGGATAAGATGCCGAATCAGAGTTAAGCCATAAATTAACATATTTTTCTAAAAGTTCACCAAATATTCCCTTGCATGGGCTTCCCGAATATTCACCGGACGTTCGCGTGCAAAGGTAACAACTACAAACATATTTTTAGTGTGCCTAAATTCGGTATTCTTAGAGTGTGCAGCCAGTTAGATGAGAGTGCGCCCAAAAGCATAAACAAGTGGAATCCGTGCTACGATATGCGCTTTGATCAGTTGCCCATCGAAATATTGTGTTCCTCAAAGCACTTCGTAGTATTTGAAAACTCCAGATTCCTTGTGACCGCGTCTACAAATTTCCGAGTGGGAAGTTTGTGTTACTCAGTTGCACCATGATTGGTGAAAGCTCTTGCAAATGATGGTTTAAGCATAGAGGTAATTCATTAATAGATTGCATTTCATGAGTCGTTGCTGCGCGGCAGCACCATTTATTGTGACTAGGGATTCCATGCAGCTCCATCTAGCTTATTTCTGTTCCGTTTCTGTAGCTTAACATGTGTTCTTCGCAAATACACACATTCCCACAATTCAATGTTTTTAATGTCTGCTTCTCTCGGGTTTTTAGGCGGCCCACCTGTTGGCTGCATGCTTATAGATTGCTGACGTTGACTAACTGCAGGTTTGCGGAAGCGCATAGAAACGGTTGTTTAATTGCGAAAAATGTTGACTGTTGAGTTTATTTTGCGTGGGAGAGGGAACTCATGTAATATAAGCGATATAATCAACAAAGGCGAATAAACCAGGTGAACTACCTGGGGAGAATAAAAAGAAAACAAATATACAAGCAAAGCAGAGTTAGGGAAGGTTGGAGGCATGTTATGACGTGATAAACACTTGCGAAACAGTTATATTTGCAATAGAGTATATACGATAAGAGTAAGAGCAGTAAGACGGATTATATGTAGTGTTTAACAAAATGTTTAACTAGCTTATTTCTACCGTTCTGAGATGATCCTTATAAGCATGTGAGGCTTTGTCGCAGAATGCATATTGTAACCTGCTTTGCGTCAAATATACCTTTTTGCTGAATATATGTTTTCACTTGCACCATGGCGCAGTATATAACGGTCACCCGAATAAGCCGAGGGGGAGGTTAACGAATGTGTATTTACGGGATGTTTGTGTTACGCGAAAACTAAACGCGTGCTACTGCGGTTACTTTGGACACCACCACCCTTGATGCCTTATTTAAGTGCTAGTATGATATTTGTATTTCCGACCGCTTAGAAAGCAATGTTTATCGGCGCAGCGTTTGCTTCTGCGTACCTCTTTTTAACACGCATAAAGTGGCCATCCCACATGGAGCGTTATAGCCGTTCATATGTCGGCCAGCATTTTGATTTTTCAGCTTGAGTTGCTCGAAAAGTTGTTGAACCAGCCGTAGTGCGCCTATCATACGGGCAAAACCTCTTCGAATATGCTAATGGGCCGAGAACAAGAGAGGGCGAGGGGTCTTAAATTTTGCCAGGGCGTAAAGGGCGTACTGGGATGTCAGAACAGCGACTAAAGGAGATCGTTTTCAGCATGTTTCACGGTTGGTGCAAATCGATAAAATGCTGATGGACGAATTCGTGGAAACGACATCGCCTTTGGTAGAATTGCACGAATTTCGTTCCTACTGCTTTCGGGGAGAAGGACGAGCTAATTTCGTTGTGAGCGCTAAGTGTGAAAAGTCAGGCTTGAGGTGAGATCGCCTTCATTGTTACTTACTTTTGCTTTTAACTGCCGCGTCTAGAACTGTTTAGATGCAGTTATCCCTTTCGGTTTTCAAAGCTCATGTACGTTCCTTCTGTCATGCAAGAAATCGGCTTACAATTGTTTATTAGTCGGCGGTAGAGGCGCGCATTTACTTCTTTACTTTTCATTGGCAAACGTTTTTCTTGACTGGGAGGAGTAGAGGCTCACATAACAATGTTCATCATTTCTCATTTTCCAGCCTAGTAGCAAACATGCCACCCTTTGTTTTACGTCGAAATGGCTGTGCAAACTAAGCTCAGTTTTGGCTAAACGTTGTATCATCCACTCGGTTTGGTTCCTTCTCTTTTGTCTCACACCATCTTTTTTAAAATTCCTTGCTTCACGACGTGTGAACGCCGCTGATGCTCTTTGTTCTTATCATTGCTTATGTGGGTAAGTAATCATGCGGAGAGTCCGATGCATTTCTTTGGCGTTAAAGCTGAATTCATAATGTGCACACGAAGAAAACGTGACATGCTGGTCTACTGGAATTTTTCCTGTATGGGCCTAGCAAAAGCGATAGTTGGGAAAGAGACGGGGGAGCTTTTTTCAAATCAGAAAGTTTTTTTCGTGCAGAAGCCAGGAGCTCTTTTAACCTCTTCAGGCAGAAGATGGTTGATTTGGATGCTGATACCAAAATTCGGTTTTCAACATTGTTTGGGCAAAGCATTGAGAATGTGTTCAGTGATTTTGGTTGCGGAAGTTTCAGCTCATAAATTCATGGTCCGGCTGGCTTAAACGTAAAGGACGTCCTTTTTTTTTTTTAGCGACACACGTTTTTTGTTAGATTTGATGTGTTACTGCAATGATAATTTTGAAGGCGCGCATACATTTTTAGAGCATGGAGCACCCACGCAAAGAGCGGCAGAAAGCGGAGGGTCTACGACATTTGGCAAACCCATATAAGGTGTCTGTGTCAGGGAAGTTAAGTACTGCCACTGTAGGGTTCATGATAACGCGATTATTTCGGCGGGATAATAACCTTATTTAAATGATTTAAGATGCGCGACTTGTGCCCATCGAAAGATGACGTCGAGAGCGGCACATGGAATCACTGACAAGGATTTTTCGATGTTGTTATTTCGATAAAATTTCGGTTATGCTCATAGTACGGCTTTTGATATAAGTAGAACGGTAATGAAAATTTTTTACTAGGACATTTCACAATTGATGCGATCTATGGAAAACCCTTTCATGAGGCAATACCTGGCGTGACCACGTGAATAAGACCATCTTTCTGTTTCCGAATTCGGATGCTTAAAAGTAATGTTGACGTCATTGACAGCGACCTGTCATCTCAACTGGAGATCTGAATTTGGTTTGTGATTGACAATATGCCACAGAGAACGACCAGGTGTTACGTTCCATTGCATGACAAATACATGCATCTTCAGTGCATATTAAGGTATATGTGGACACCTCACCATGTGTTAGTCCATCGCCACCTTTTGATGATGAGGTATATTTCAATTTGGAGGCGGACCAACGAAGTTTAGAGATCTGGGTAACTTTTTGTAGTGGTGGTGGATGTAAAATCGCCAGTGACATTACAATAAGCGGAATTCGCTCGAATCAAGGACTGCTGTTCTGGAAAGAGTTGAACGCATGTTTATTCTTTGAAGGATTGTTTGGCGATTGGCAAAGCATCGAAAATCAGGCACAGTGACCGTCAAGCCGAAATGCCACGTTGTGATCGCTTATCTGGAGAAGCTTATAGTTCCAGTCCTTGGAAGGCAATATCTAATTAAGCCGAAGGTCGTTCAGATCGATGTTGATTCGTTGCACCATCTCGCAAAGGTTTTTTCACCATTTTTTTGCCTTGCTTTTTTGATGCTAGTCTAATGCAACAGAAAATCACGCAGGCTGTCAGTGCAAAGAGGGCGTATCAGTCAGTAATGATCAAACAGCCAAAACAATGGAGGAGCAGATAAGTGGGTTTCGGTTTTGTTGCGAAGCGATATTGAAATTGCGAAGCAGATCGATTTTGCATCAAGATGAAATTTGCATGCAATTCATGGTGTATATAAACCGATGGTTTCGACCTCATTTTATCTTGTGTTCAGTGTTCGTCTTTGGTCCGCGTGTTTCGTGCGGATAAATTTGATGTGTTCGACTCTCCGTTTACGACACTCGGCTCGACGTACGGCGAAGATAAAACGGTGGCGATGAGGATGAGATTCGAACTCACGCGGGGAAACCCAATGGATTATTAATCCAACCATTAACGACTACTGCAAATGCACGTCATCAAACCGGTCGAATATTCGGAATGGGCTGCGCCAATTATTGTTCTGTCAAAACCTCCGGAAATATCGAGCACCGCCCAGCAGCCACTCGGACGATCGACGCGCCGAAGGGCCCCTCCAGTCACGCTAGAAATGGGCCCTCGTCGAAAGCGGTATCAGGAGCGACCCCGCGAAGGAGGATCTAGCGATCCCTCTTAAAGAGGGTGGTGTTGCGAAGCGATATTGAAATTGCGAAGCAGATGGATTTTGCATTAAGATGAAATTTGCATGCAATTCATGGTATACATAAACCGATGGTTTCGACCTCACTTTGTGTTGTGTTCAATATTCGCTTTTGGTACGCTTGTTCATGTGGATAAAGTTGTAGGTTTCGACTCTACGTCTACGGCGCTCGACTCGGCAAACCGCGAAGATATAATAGTGGCAGTCAGCAACAACGACGTTATAACAGTGGATAACTGTTTTATCTTCGCCGTGCGTCGAGTCAAGTGTCGAAACGAAGAGTTGAAGACATCAAATTTATCCGCACGAAACAAGCGGACCAAAGACGAACACTGAACACAAGACAGAATGAGGTCGAAACTATCGGTTTATATGCACCATGAATTGCATGCAAATTTCATCTTGATGCAAAATCGATCTGCTTCGCAATTTCAATATCGCTTCGCAACACATCCCCCTTTAAGAGGGATCGCTGAATCCTCCTTGGCGGGGTCGCTCCTGATACCGCTTTCGGCGAGGGACGATTTCTAGCATGACTGGAGGAGCCCTCGGCGCGTCGATCGTCGGAGTGGCTCCTGGGCGGTGCTGGACATTTCCAGAGGTTTTGAAGGTTGTGGCGGAACCGATATTTTGGCAGGCGTCGCCTGGGCTGCTGTCGCGGGGTTACGTAATCTGAAGGTGTCTAGCAGCGTGATCCACTGATGTTTCGTGTGACTTTGCTGTCCTTCGAATGAAACGCATTTGCGCAGCTGATTGGCGCAGTTGTTCCGTCTGCCATCCGTACTTGGTACAATTTGCCGCCGATTGGTTCCTTGAAATGGTATCGCCAGTCTCGAACTTTCGGTAGCGAGCACGGTGACGGCGATTAAACTGTTGCTCCATCTTAGAGTCGCGTTTGGGGAGCTGGACCGGTGACGGTTTGAGCAGGTCCAGCGACGTGCGTGGTGATCGTTCCAAGAAGAGTTCTGCTTGAGTCCTTTGCTCAGGAAGGGAGGCATTCGGCGTTGTTCGGTATGTTCCCAGGAATGTATCCGTAACTGCTGGGACGGTTCCTTCCCGCTTCAGCTTCAGCATGGCGCGTTTGAACATGTCGACGAATCTTTCCGTCTGCCCATTTGATTGTGGGTGGTAGGGCAGGGAGAATATATGACAGATTCCGTTGGAGATGCAGAACTGTTGGAAGTCGTAGGAGGAGAAATGAGTGCCGTTGTCACTGACGAGAGTTTCGGGGAGACCGTAGCGAGCGAATAGTCCTCGAAGCGCTTTGATTGTTGCAAGTGACGTCGTCGCCGCCATGCGGAAGATTTCTGGAAACTTGAAGTATGCGTCGACAACGACGAGGAAGTTGTGGCCCATGAAAGGTCCGTTGCCACGGTTTTGTGGTCTTGGGCCATGAGTGAAGTTCTGCTTTGACCGGGTTCTTAGCGGCTAGTGGGTATATGCCGCAGTTCACTGGGTTCTTGCAAATTCTGGGGTCCAGGAAGCCATATCGAAGCATTGCATCAATTCCGAGAAGGTTCATACTTCCGCGATGGACGACGAAGAAGTCCTCTCTCGTGGTGATGTCGCCATACTTGAACCTTGCTGAGCCTTGGCCAAGGAATGGAGTTTCTCGCCCATCATATGCTCGTCCAAATTCTTCACATTTTTGAAGAGGCGGCTTGCCAATGGCGCGACAGGTGGTTTCGTTGAGAATATTTGCTTCGGCTCATACGTCGAGGCAGAATTCTATGGGCACCCCGTTGACAGTGAACATCTTGCGGACGAGGTGCGACGACTCGTAGATCATGCCAATCTGAACGGAATGAACATCGTTCCGCTTTGGCTTCCGGCACTTGGATTCGAGATGCGCAGTCCCAACACGTTTCCTGCACTTGTGCCTGATGTGCGGGCAGCCCTTGTTCCAGTGGGGCTCTTCACACTGGAAACATGGGGACGGTGGAGTTGGCTGGGATCTCTGTTGTCGCTTCTTTTGTCGTTGCTGACGCCGTTGTTGTGAATGGCGTACGGCGTTCAGCTGAACATTGTTGTCGGTGATTAGCTGTGAGTCTGCCTTCATTGCGATGAAATTGACACAGTCGTTGATGACGTCGTCGAATTTCACGTTTATACCATCCGCGTCTAGCTTCTGGAGCATGTGGGCACGCAACTCGTGGTAGGGGTCCTTGATGCCGGCAAGAGCAATGAGACTTGCAAACTGTTATTCCGTAATTTCGTTGACTTTGAAATTGCGGAGGGGGCTTTGACTCGATTTGCGTAATGGCATATGTCCTCCCCATCCTGCTTGGAAATCCATATGCAGGCATAGCGAACTGCGAAGAGTGATCGCTTTTTGTTGAAGAGGTCAAGCAGAAGACCGACCGTTGTGAGTCTGCCTTCATTGCGATGAAATTGACACAGTCGTTGATGACGTCGTCGAATTTCACGTTTATACCATCCGCGTCTAGCTTCTGGAGCATGTGGGCACGCAACTCGTGGTAGGGGTCCTTGATGCCGGCAAGAGCAATGAGACTTGCAAACTGTTATTCCGTAATTTCGTTGACTTTGAAATTGCGGAGGGGGCTTTGACTCGATTTGCGTAATGGCATATGTCCTCCCCATCCTGCTTGGAAATCCATATGCAGGCATAGCGAACTGCGAAGAGTGATCGCTTTTTGTTGAAGAGGTCAAGCAGAAGACCGACCGTTTCTGTGTAAGTGAAGTCGGTAACGTCCTTTGGCAAACAGCTGCGGCGGTATTCGCCGAACGCTGATTGACCCAAGTTTAGTCATCAGTGTTTTGACGCGCGCCTTGTCGTCAGTAGATGGCGCAGCTCCTTCGAAAAGATACTCGAACCGTTGAATCCAATCCTCGAACCTTCATGGTTCTTGCTCATCGAGTTGGAAGAGCTCGAGGGACGGCAGCTCCGGAATTTTGAACGCTGATGTCGAAGGAACAGATTGTTGCGTTGCGACGTTTTCTGAGGCCCGTGCTCAGAGTTGGCTAATGAGGTCGAGCGGCTGTTGTTCGCGTCGAGCGGCTCGCTGATCTTGCTCCTTAAGCAAGGTTTGCAGCATGACTTGAAAAGCTGGTGGGTGCATCGCTGAGTTCGTTGATCCTGATCGCCACTGTTATATCTCAACGGTTTGCAGAGTCGAGTGCCGTAGACGTGGAATCGAAATCAACAACTTTATCCACACGAACAAGCGTACCAAAAGCGAATATTGAACACAAGACAAGATGAGGTCGAAACCATCGGTTTATGTATACCATGAATTGCATGCAAATTTCATCTTAATGCAAGATCGATCTGTTTCGCAATTTGAATATCGCTTCGCAAGAGGTTTTCGCTCACTGATTGCACTGTGTAAACTTCACGAGTATGCGCACCTGTAACTTGCCGTCGCTATCGTTTCCGGTTGTCATCGCTGTCACATTAGCTTCATTTCCGAGCTATCATCAGCACGGACCTCGGAATATGCTAGAGAGATGCTGAAGACGGCGAATGATGAGCGGTTTTTAATCGCGAAAACGAGACGAATGCCCCATTATAAAGGACCGTCGAGGAAGGGAGGAACAGTTATGGCCGTACAGTTATTTTGCTCTTTTGGGCCGAACTGAAGTGAATTTATTTCTTACCGGATATAGCTCTCTTTCGTAAGGCAAACAAATGGGTATCTTTTTTACTTCAAAACAATGAAGGCAACTCTCTGATCCATCCTGTCCTTCACTCGCCACCTTTGATGTGCCTCAGCACAACTGGTGCAGCGCCAAGTTCACGAGCAAATTTTCAGCTTTTCTTATTTAGCATTTTTTGATGTTTTTTCTCTTTGATTAGATGGTTCATTCATGCACCGAAAATTACACGCCATCTTGGTAAGAAAAATAATGCCGAGGGAGCTCTCAGAGCAGAGAAGAAGGCGTGGAACTAGATCTGGAATGAGTGCAAACCGTATATATTCCAACCGCTAGGGAAAGATTGGAAGTAATCGGCAGTTGGTGGATCTGACGACTCTGACCACGAACCGGTTTTAGAGAACAGTAGTCAACTTTTTAGCTGTAGCCCAACTTTGGACAGCGTTCGGGCAGCAGTTGATCTCGTAAGGACAAGCTGGAGATTTTGAATACCATATGGGAGGGAATTGAATACCCCGATCTTGACCTTATTTGGCAGATGGTCTAAGCAGCCGTTCGTCTTGCAAAGGTAGATCTCAACAGACGCAAAATGATAAGAAGAAAAAGAAAAAATGTCGGATGAAATTTATGTTGAACGAAACGCATTGTATTTAAATGTATGGCTTGTGTTAAGACGTATTAAGGTTATATGTTAGACAAAATGTCAGAAGTAAAGAAATCAAGATATGTATAGCTAGTCAGATAAAATCTATCTAACTACCACTGACGTTGGATTATCGCATCTTCGACGCCAAGCCGTCATGGCTTCCACGATCGAGCATGTACATCCGGCGTAAATTTATCAAAGTCTCATGTTCGCTTAGACTACCTCAGTTTTCATCTGGCAGCTTTCTCAAACTAATTTGACCAACGCGGTAATTTGACGGCTCTTGTTGACTGTATAATCGGAGTTTTCCGTTGATCTCCTTGTGAAGCGATCGTCGTATGCGACAGTCGCTTCTTCAGAGTTGGCCTATTGGGGCAATCCACCGGCAGATTTCTATCTCAGAATGCCTAGCAGCAACCGTTTGGTGACGTTTGCCAATCGCAAATCGGTTAGGATACCGCTGGTTCCGGCGGGAGGCAGAATATTGAGGGAAGAAGGGTTATTGATATTTGGAGACGGTTTTGTGATGCGATTGGCCTCTGAGGTCGTCCTGAGACCTGAGTTAAACTATGAACTGAATAACGCTATTTTGGTGTTCATGTTTTTCAAAAGTCGTTTGCAACCGACATGCCCCCGCGTTACGATTCATCGACGATCTGTCCGCTCACTTTATGTGATGTTTATGCCTAGCAGCAGATAATTGCTTTCTTCTGCTATTCTGTTTTCATCATGCTGGTCGAGCTTTAAATTGATGTCATGGTGGTTATGCCGAAATAGGTGTTGTTGATTAAGCCTAAGCTGAAAGCACATAATTTTACAAATAATCTTTGGTACCGGAAGTTGAAGTGAGCAGCGCGTAACGCTCACACCGCATGTAGACAGACTCCTTAGTTTCATGTCATCCCTTAGGTCTAGTGCTTTTTGACTAACTCAAATTCACATGGAGGTTGCCGATAGCACAGGTTTCTCTGAGTACGATCGCAATCATGCAAAGGCGAAGGATCCGTCATTTGTCCTCCGTTCGAGTTTTTGGTACTCATTTACACGTGGCAGGCGATGATCGTTTTATGGCGGTGAAAAGCCATCAGGCTATTGCTAATGGCCATTTAGTAGTTGCCTGAGAGGAATTTAGGGGAGGAGGGGTTGCCAGTTTTGATCTCAATGCCTCTTTGCTTCATTTTTTTTTTGAATCACTGAGCAATTTGGCCAATTCGGAATGCGGTGATCCGGTCATTTCGGTCGGTTATTTCGTTCCTGTTTTCGCTGTAGGAGCATGTGCAGGTTTATTCCTATCTGACATTTTGTTTCTACATGGTGATGCCGCCTTGCATCACCTCTCCCTCAGTCTTTCCACCTCCCCTCCCTCCTCTTTCCTTTTCCCTCTCACTTTTACTGCACCTTCCCTGAAGAGCTCGGATGTTGCGACATTTGAGAATCGGGTGAAGAGTTGTGCGGGTTTCGGCATCTGGAGAAGATATTTGAAGCAAATTGATTTACCAAGTGCTGTCGGCGGGGATGTTTTTTTCGAATGAAGCTTCATCTTGGACAGAAGCCCTCTCTCCTCAAAAAATAGCGAGCGCCTTGCTTATGTCAGCTCTTCTCGTGGTGAATTTTCCTTTAGCGCCAGCAGTTCTGCCACGTTGAATCTTCTGATTATGTTCCGTCCGTGGGCGTCTTAAAAGCGAACTCATTCAGAACGGATTGGATAGCGCATTTAAGGCATTTAAGAACAGATCCCTGGGAAGTGCATTCGAGGTAAGGTTTATTTGCAGCGTTTCTTTTCAGATTCCATCATTGCCTTTAAATATGAAGGTGGAAACGTTTGGCGAGCTTTTGAATGAAGCGAAATTCCCGGCATCGGCGAGTTTTTTTCCTAGAAGAAATATTGCGGATGGCGTGGACCGCGTATGCGCATTGGAAATGATTGACGCGACTTGCATGCCAAAGTGCAACGAATCATCCCGATGTTATGGACCAACGATTACGTTCGAAATAAAGCCCAAACAAGGCTTTTTCCAGAGTCATCCAGATGTACGCGTCCCCTATTGCAACAATTGCATTCTACAGGTCAGTCTGCAGTGGTCTTGTCGCATCTAGTGTCATCGCACTATAGTGAATGGAGAGGCGAGTACATGTACTCCATCTGTTATCTGATTAAGGCTAGTTGGGTAAGAATTTCGCACGGTTGGAATTTTGCACAGTTTCGATTTCTTTACTTAATTCGTGCTATAAAATATGGAAAAAAAATGAATGGCTACATTTAGCTGTGGTGTTGGTCGCCTTGTCTAGTGTTGCGGCCAACGGCCCGCTGGAACTAATCAGGCGAGCAGAGGAAGCTAGAGGTACGCCAGTTGATGACATTCACGTAGTGAGAGCAGTGCCGCCAGATCTCACTGCCATCATTGCGTGAACCTCATCGAGAAGCAGATCTCGAACGCTGGCTGATCATCTGATTTCACTTCGACTGGTGGCAACACTAACTTTGATAACTGCTGCTTGAGTTACGTTGGTGGAGATGTCGCCTTAGACGTGGCGAGCAAAGGCGGCCGAATAGTTTGCAAAGGAAAGGTGCGAGAATTTTTGATGAGTTTGATACATTTCATTGCGTAATGACATCCATCTTCCGAGACAGTATGTCAGCCTTATCCATTATCTGATTCTGTGTTTTAGCTGGAGAAATGTTACTCAGATGCATTCGAGCAAATGTACGATTTCTGTCCTTTGGATTTATTCAGTGGGGATTTACGAAGGATGCGATGCGCACTGAATGCTCTCGTCGCAGTACCACACCACAATCTGCGCGTTTTTGTTGACGGTACCGTTGTACATTCAGATGAGATCCGCCGCAGTAACGAAGAACTAACCCAGATATTTCGCCATGAATACGGCGTATCATTCGACCAACTTCTTACAGCGGTTAGAAGTTTGAGACCATTTCTTTGGTTCAGCCGAAGTTGGGGCTTGTGACATCTTGCGAAATCTTTCTTGAGTTTTTGCTTAATCATTAAGGTGCGCCGGTTTTGGAATCCATTTTTTAAATCAAAATCCGGTTTTTACTGTTTTCTTGTTTCTCATTCCTCCTTTCCATAGTATTTCTCCCTTGCAAGTTGCGAGGTCAGCCCAAAGTCACACTGCCGTTTGCCCTTCTTACTCTCTATGTTTGCTTCCGCTTCCCTTCTCCGCCTCCTCCCTTAGTCGTACGGGGGGTGGGCGTGAGAGGGAGTAAACTCATGTACGCTGTGGTATCGATAGGCAAGGGCTGCTTTTAAGGCAATACAGAGAGCGGAGAGTGCGCCCTACGTGCATATAATCAGAAGGCGATTTGAAAGCTTGTGTTGCATGATTTTTGAAAAGTAATTTCTATTTGAAATGACGCGCGGAGGGGCGATTCGCCTGCTGTTATCTGATCAGCGTTCCCGCGTACATTTATGTTATTGTGGTGCAGTTCTGTTCTATTATAACCAACTCTGTAATGTCATGGTAGCTTAACGCTGACGTTGTTCTCTTGGTCTGTTGATGGATATTCGTATTTCCGGCAAGATGCATTTCGAAAATCTGCGCTGCCGATGTAATCCAAAGAGAACGCCTCTGTTAATCCACAAAATAACCTGGACCTTTTCGGCACAGACCGCCCCTACGGTGATTTTTCCCATAGAGCCGCTTAGAAAAGTAGGCCGCCGTTATTTTATGATTCACTTTGTTCGCTACATATATATTCATTTCCTCCTTTCTAGTGGTCTGAGTGTACCGGAATCCCCTCCAATTTAGTTCGTGTGAGGTAGAAGTGGTCTCACCGAGGCACCTAATACATTGCTCTTGTACATTGCTCTTGGACGCGTGTTTTCTTCATTGGTGTGTTCTTGTTGCTGGTTGTTTGAAGAATGCTTACAGCAATATCGTATTTTTTACAGTTGTGTTGTGTACTAGCGGGTGCACCATCGGATCACGGCTTCACGATGCATCGTTCGAGTGTGCTAGCTAAACTGCTCAGGGCACAGCGTATCGATACTGTTGGTATCGTTAACGCTTATCGAATATACAATCGGTTATCACACAATGCACAGGTTTGCTTTTTCGTTGCATTAATTCGTTTATTTATTTCGTTAACAAATCAAGCGAAATCTAGTAGCCGATTTCATTTTCCCCGCTCGAGGTAACAAAACATCGATTTCTGGGTAATTAGGCTGGATTTTTTTTTCTCAAAAGGCACTGGAAACAGATAGATTTTTGATGGGAGGTCGTCTAAAGTATGAAGTTTTGTGTGCCTTTAAGGTACTTGGATGCCTGAGAGTCAAATTCTCATTTAAAAATGCTATGGTATATGAGCAAAATTTTGATGATGAATTCGTCCGCAGTTTTCTTCGTGCGAATTTCTAATGTTAAAATTTTGGTCTTAAATAGTATGCGACGGTAGTTGACGAAGCTTGTGCGGGTTTGCGCAAACGTTTAATTTCAATGCAGCATGCCTATAATAATATTTTGCAGAAGGAATTGCTCAACAAATGTCTTTTACCTCGAAAGGGACTTTCATTCCTACACAAAGATACGGATCGTGCGCTAATTGAACGCTATTTATTGGCCGCAACGATGAAAGATTGCTCTTTGATGGTGAGCCTTAGACTGCTTGATCCGTCCTCGTGCGGCCTTAGCGCTGCTTCCTCTTCGGAACAATTCGTACAAGTTTTATCACCTGTACTTCCGTTTGGCACCGAGCCAACAGCAACCTCATCTCGTGAATGTTGTTTCGCATTTTCAATAAATATTGTCGATTTGGATCCAAAATCACCAAAAAATTTGCTGAATGCTTATGAACGTTTTATGAACGGTGTGAAAATTATTGAAAATGCGCCACTAGATTTGCGTCGTCCATGTTTGCACTGACTTGTGCTTCGCCTTGTTCTTGGCTCTTTGGAAGGCTGTTGAACGTTCTTTATTGCTTTTGTGCATCTGTATGGTCGAAGTAACCTCACGGAAGCTTAGCGAAAAGCTGTATTATAAGTATTGTTTTTTGTGGCTTTACAAATGCATCGCCATCGATTCACTTTTTTTTTCATGCCGAGACTTGAATGGTACCGAGGCGTTCCTAACGCGCCACGAACTCTTCAGGTTTAAAATAACAAATTGACACGAATAATCTTGTAAAAAAATTTTTCTATGTGTGCACTTCTTGCTACCGTTTTGTATTCGTGTAAGCTACTTCTGAAAGATCTCAATCCTTCCCGCTCCACCCACCAAGGCAAATAATAGTGCCGTTTTTCCGCTGTGGTGACGTGAACGCAATATTTTGCCTAGTTCCTTGCTTTTGCTGCTGACCTGCCTCGACCAAATAGGCCTTTTTTAAATTCGTGTTTTACTTTGGCGTTTTGTGGTTCCGAAGAGAGTTGCTACTTTGTCATTCAGCGGGATATGTTTAGAAACATCATCATGCTTGTCCATGGTGGCCGAAATATTGAAAGAGGAATTAACCAAAACTTGTACGCCGTCTTTTTACTCGCCTTTTCTAAGCTTGTCTGGCAGAGCTACACAAAATCACATGGATTCTTTCCGAACTGTGAATGAGCAATCTCCACCCTCTCTCCTGCTGTCAGTTGGGAAGCGGGAAAAGGGAGGGGAATCGTACGCCACTTTCAGTGTTTACATAGGCCAGACGGCTATCACTGGGATGAATTGGGATTTGCGAAATTTTTGAGAAAATCTTTAAAAAATATGAGATTAGGCTGTTCTAGGCACATACAACGCTTGTTTACCTATAGAAGACGCTTTGCGGAGATCAACCGACAAAACTTCGCCTAAGCGTGGTATTCAGCGAAGATTTTCTTATCTGGGGAGGGGAATTTCCACATGTGATTGTAATCTCGCCATGTTTCTTTTTGTTTGTTCCTTTACTTTTTGCTTACTTCATTTCAACATTGCGTAGTGACAAAAGTAACCATATCGTATAGGGGGATGCGACGAATGTCATTGCAAACATTGTTAATAGGTCACTGTAAACTTCAAGTGTTGTTGACATAAACTCATGATAAATCGGACAGGAGATTTGCTTTGTTGTTTTGTTGATGAAGACGGTTATCACTGACTTCACTGTTCCTTTTTGTTGATTAAGACGGTTGTGCGAGGTGCGTAATCAAATTTGTCCAACTTTTCGGTGTTTGGAGGCTCATCCCAGTTTTCGGACTTAACAGTAGAAGTCTTCGTAGAAGGAATTTGATGTTTGATTACAATTTTGACAGAGTCGCTTCGTCAACAATTTCAAAAAATTTCTTGAATTTAAAATTCATTCCATATTCCCATTACTTTCGCTATTTTACAGTCACCGTTGGCATTCTAAACAGATTCGTTTCTTCTGCGGGAAAACTTTCAATTCCGGGACAGGTTCGGCTGCTGACGGACTTTTCAACGTTCACTGGCAGTCTTCAAATGCCAGAAATTGGTTATCAGCACTCTCCACATACAAAAAAAAGATGGAAAATTGGGAGAGGTTCTATGTGTGCCATGGACTGTTTTGCGATATGCATTGTGGAGAGGTTTGCTTTATATGCGGTTGTTGTAGGTTTACGTAAAATAGTTCCCGAATTCATCGCTCTAAAAAGTGCGCCAGGGTTTGTTGAGTTGTAATTTGTACTCCTGCCTTTATATTGTTTCTTTTTTCGATGCTGTTGGTTTTAAAAAGCACGTTATGTTGCATTAGAAAGGGCTGTACTGTTCATCGCTTATATTGTCCCATGCCTTTTGAAATGTGCAGTCCATGGGAATTGCCGTTCGTCTCGAATAGGTCGTCTTATACGTTCACCTTGGACTCAGTTTTCCTTATGCTTTCCTTTTTCCACGTGTGTTGCAAATAGGATTTCCTACCATCTGCGGACAAAGATCTGATGGACGAGTGCAGAATTCTTTGTCGTCATCTTTCCCGGCGGGTGATTGTGTCGTTTATGCCGATATTTTCATAGGAGGAATTTGTGTAGGATGACTGGATTTGATGTTTACACCTTTTCTGCTTTCCTGATACTGTTGTTCTGTTTCATTGTGATAGTGGTCATGCTTACGTGAGACCGTGTTCAATCACTTGCATGATTCCACACGGGTACGAACTTATTTGCTGATCAGCATCCAGCGCGGATAGCGTTTGCGCGCTGTTGCTGAAAGGGAATCATGGGATCTCAGGGGATTGTTCCTCTGTTACGTAGTGGGCCTTGACTAATGTTGCTGCCGCGAAATATCAAATGAGATTCTTGAGGATAGTTTATCTCGCGCTAATGCTTTCTTCCTAAATTTTCGCTGCTCCTGCTGTTCGGTTGTCACCAGTGTATGTCGAGCTATTGTTTGCAGCAGCTATTAGAATGGCTCATTCCTTCAGATGTTCACTTTTTCCACCGCTGTGATTGTATTTAAATCTCTTTCTTGTTTCATCCTCGTTACTGGGATCTTTTTGTATTACACGAAACACCGTCAGTTTGTCATTTTTATGTTGTCGTTCCGCGACATTTACAACTGAGACCTCTGTTGGAAGTCGGAGGAGGGAACGGGGTTTCTATTATTTTATGATACTCTTACAGACCACTCATCTTGATGCTTGGAGGCGCTTGCCCACCCATCGGCATTGTGAAAGCATCGGAGATGTAACTGTCGGTATGCCGCTGTGCTGTACCATTATGGATTGTGTACCGTCCTGGTTCGGAATTCATGATCTCCTAAAATTCTTGGGTTGCTCCTGCTTTGCTCTATTTTGCAGCTTGTTCGTTATTCTCGTCCCTTATATGTAGCACTACCGATAGTTGCGGGACAAGTATTTTTGGTTCAGACCAAATACGGAACGGTCGCTACAGTTTGAAGCGCAGTTATCTCGAAGCTTTAAAAATTTGTTTAATGCATCCATTTTCCTCTTAGTTTGGGGGAGACTGATGCAACCCAATTTTGGGAGTACTTTATATGATTCTTGTCAGTTTCGTATTTGGGCACTTTTTCTTTAATAAATTTTTCTTCGCAGCTACGGCATCTTTGTGTGTATTATATGATGTAGTGATCACTGTTCCTCTCTATAGTCTCAGCTTGAAGCAGCACGTGCAATAAAATATATTCAGATGTGTTCCTCCGCAGATAATGCCCAGACATGCCCAAACCTTAGAGACGTCAACGTGAGATCACCCAGATTTTCCTTGCATTGCCATATGCTTGTAGTCATCCAGTTTCTCCGCTTCGATGGATCTTACATCACTAAAAAGCTTCAAGTATTGCGATCTGCTAGGGCGCTTTTTTTGCGCCTTCGAATAAATAAAACGCATAATTTCAGTGCGAATACTGATTGCCGGTAAACGGCAGCCGAATCGTTGCCTCATTTTGACAAATGTTGGCTTAGAGCAATTGGTGCGACAACAAACCGCACGACCTTGAACAGATCTTGACCGATTCGTGGTCTCGTACACGGAAATATGAACAAGTCTTTCGTGTGGTATCAGGTGGTTCCTTGTGAAGCCGGCAAGTTCAGCTAGCAAACGTGCAGGATCGCCGGCCTCCGAAGATTCGCATTATGGTGTTTCAGCCAGTTGGTGTCGCATATGTCCGGAGACGGAGCAACATTACCGTTTGTACCTGTGAAATAGTTGACGATGAGTCAGTTAGCATCTGCAAGACTGCCACACAATAAATGAACTAATCGCACAGTCTGCATACTGTTCGGTTCCTGCTTACTGGGTACATCTCGTTAACGCCTACTGCAGACCGCCTGTTGATTGGTCACAAAGTCGAACACCTCAGCATACAAATCGGCTAGTAATTCTCAACAGGCTTAGGCACAGGTTTGTGATTAGGCTTAGGCATAGCGTTTGTGCGCCGTGCCCGTTCGGTTTATAGGATTCGGCATTCGGTGTTCGACGTTCGGTGCACCGTGTATGGTATACGTCGTGTGGTGCACTTTCCACGGAGTACGGTGTAAATGATGTGTGTAAAATACGCCCACAGACAACTTGAACTGGAACGTTTTGATCATAAAACACGATCGCTGTGTGTTTCATCTCGAAAGTTACGCGCATCACATGAGCTCACTGAACGGTAATATTATATGCACACCGCATGCCGCGCACCGAACAGCGCACACCCAACGCTGAACACCGAGCGCCGAACGTCGAATGCCGAACGGCGAACGATGAGCGCCAAACGTCGAACGCTGAATTTCGGATGTAGACTAAACTGGTGAAAGTAACTTATTCAAACTGGATACTAATGGACAACTTCAAAAAGTTTACTAGGTTCATACACGGCTAGCAAGCGAATACGCTACTTTCATCTAAACCAACGCCGCTCTCCCCCCTCCATCGTTATCCACCGCTCGATGTTTTGGTATTTCCTATTCAGCAGTCGATTCAGTAGTCTTCATCGGAAAAAAAGTTCATTAATCCAACGGAATTACCTCCCACCGTTCCAGTTCAGTGCTCGGCGAAAAATACAAAATCAATGTTTCAGTACTGTCATCTCTCATTGCATATCAGTACTTTATTGAATAACATTACGTTAAAAATGGATGAGCAAAACATCGTTTAGCCATTCTTACTACTACCATTAACGGAAATAAAAAGGTTACCAGCGATTACCGTTAGCACACACTATGACTGTCCCTAGGGGATTTCACGATTATTGTTAACAGAAATCACAACTGCCCTGAAGGAGGAGGCATCATGAACCGCTAACGTCAGTTACGATTCCCGTCAATGTAAACTGCGAATTCCGTGAAACCAGTCCGAGCACCCACTCTAGTGCTTTTTCAGTCGATCGGGGTATTGAACATATGTTATGAAGGCACATAAAACTTCTGCGGCTCCCAGGAATCGAGCTGTTAAAGAATGTTGTGTTTGCTGGTTGCCACTGCTGTGTTGGTTTGTGAGAGAGGCGAGGCGAAGAAAACCTTCACTGATGCACAACCATACGACAGAAACACAACAATACAACGACTACAACACAATATATAAAGGCACTCCTTATGTGGTCAATGGTGGACGGATCTGATAGGTGGATGGATACCGAGATTCGAAGAAGTGAGGAGGGAAGAGGAGGCTAAAAAAGAAGTTGAGCCCGGCCTGTAGTGGTGAAACATTGTGCGATACAAGTTAATAACAAAGTGGAAACAAAATGCAAGTCAGGCAATGGCAAAGTACACACGTATGCAAACGGTCTTGCTCCACAACAAAGAGCAAGCCAAAAAAATTGGGAATTCTCTGGAAAAGAAGTCATTACGAGCCTAACAGAAAAGGAATGAGATCTCGCTCCCGAACTAAACCATCATCAACTTTGTTGAAATACCACAAGTGTCGTATTTAACGACTGCCTAGAATCTCACTTAAGAACGACAGTCACCGTCTACGGTTTCGACCTACTGAAACCACGCGAACGCGTGATCCGTTCGCTCCTTCCCGTCTCAATTTGAGAAATCCTTCACTAAACAAAACGCGTCAGCCGTTTACTACACTGACATCCGTAAAATTCAGATGTGTGGTTGGTTCATAACGAAACAGTCAAACAGTATCGAGTATCAATTCCGAGGCTGAGGTGTGATCCGGTCGTAAGAACATCACAATCAAATATAATCTTATGAAAATACAATCTGTAACTGCACTTGCACGGGTCTAAATAAAACTCAAAAGTCAAGCTATGCTGAGGATAACATGGCCCACAAGGACCATACATGTCCTAACTTCGCATATGGGTTGTAATTTGAAAGTAAGTCGGAATTAGTTGAACGCCAAAGCTGCTTCCAACTCTCAGAAATCCTCGCATTCCAAGTGGAAATACATGGTCCATCGCTTTATGGACTAAAATGTACGATAACCTGCCTTCCCGGTGCGAACTTTTACAACCTGCACCACCACACGACAGGAGTTTCCTAGATTCGAAGGGAAATGCTCACTCACGAATTCCAGAGTTCTCTAGGAGTAAGTCGTAAAGCGTAGGTAAAGCACTGAAATGGTCTGAAAATTTGGGGAATTTTCAAGAGGAGTCGCCCCAAAAACATGAATTTTTCAGGTACATGAGGGGCACTATAAAGTAGCTGCGCTGTGCGTGTAGCAAGTGGTAGCTGTAACAAACCGAGCTGTGTTAATCGGGCGAGAAATAAATTGGACCTTGGAAAAAGTCGTAGATTTCTTTATCAATGCAGTGAATCCCGAATAGACTTGTAAGTCATATATAAAAAAATAAGGAAGCGCACCAATTGTTTAGGGCATCAATGATTTCCTCGACAAATGTTTCACGTCGAAAATAACGTTCGCTTCCAGCTTTTTTTTAGCGCTGTTCACATATAGAGGCGACATGCAGTAGAGCCATCATATACTAATTACCAGATATTTGCGTTTCTCGCAATATTTAAGTGCCATACATTTTTGTTGCCTCTCGAAAGTAATGTAATATGTAATGCCGTCATTGCGGAACCGACAAGTATGTCACTATATTTGTCGTTGTTATAGTGCTGTTTTTCACGTATTACTGATCATGGCACGAAATCCCGAAATGTCGAATAAAAGCGTTCGTTGTTGCGTAGAGTCGACAACAGCATATTTCGACAGGTTTTTCTCCAAGATGAAAGTCGGCAAATGAAGTTCGACTGGAGTATTATGTGAGCCAGATTTTGCAGTTGCTGATGTGGTTGGTGAGGTGGGGCTACCGGGTAGGCAAATGAGCATGTCATTCATACCGAAAGAAAAGAAAGGCATTTATTGCTCTACAAGACTTCAAAAATTTTTCTTAATGGCCATATGCTTAATTGGGGCAAGAAAGCGGATTCCTTGTCGTCGCTGTCACCAAGTGATGAGAAACATTGGTGTTTGAGCGTGGGTAGGGAAAGATGAGGTGCCTTTATCTCCTCCACGATGTACAACGAACGAGATTGTTAGCAAAGGCTAAGGCAATGCGTACTCAGTTCTCTGTTTTATTACATCCGTAACAGAAGCCTGGCGAGGAAGAGTGAAGGACGGCATGGTTGTTCATATTTATTGTGATGTTTTCCATACCGGCAATTCAGGAAGTTGACGAAAAGAGCTGCCAAAACCATGTTGGGGAAAAATTAACTAAAAACTGCAGAGTCTGACTCATTGCTTCGAACAAGCTGTTTTGGGAGAATGTGGTGCGTGCCGACATTTCCTGTCAATTCGAGACACTCAATACTGAATAAGGAACGAGAAATAAGAAAAAACGTTGTAAGAATCTCAAAAAAAAAAAACAAACTTCGCTAAATAATTGTTCCAGCTGAGCACCTTGTGAGACAAGATGACGGCTTCATTCACTAGTTTTGAGGTTCCATCTTAGGTCTGTTTTCGTGAATACAGCTTGATAGTCGCTTCTTTCCTCTGCAGAAGAACTGAGGCGGTAACGAGCGACCGACATAATTAATGACAAAGAGGAGCTAAAACGGTTTAGGAGATTGGGAGGGAAAATATTTGAGTTGTTTATTAACGCAGACAGTATCGATATCAATGTGGTCTAGAAGATGGAATTGTCACGATCGCACGTATGTTAGAATCTACGCAGTTGTTATCAGCTGTGTATATGGACATTAGGAAGCGTTGGAAAAGGTAGGCGCATTGTCGTCAGCGGTGAATTCATCGAAGCTTCCAAGACAGAGTCAGATGTGGCCGCTTAGGTTACGCTTCTCGTCAACATGCCAATAGTAATTATGAATGTTGGTATGTCTAGCTAGGTGACCTTCATAATCAACATTGAAGCGAAATAAAACTTTCCTAAGTTTTGGGTTGCACCTTTCGATGGTCGAAATCCAGTTAAATTTCTTTTTCTCCAACAGCATGGAACAGCAGCAGTGGTGCTTTCGATCGTGTGTGGAAAAAGACTGCGGCAGCAAACAGAGCCGAAGGGAATTCTACTAGAGATTATAACGTGGACCTTGCCTGCAAGGGCATCGTAGCAATCATCATCGTCAACAAAAGCGAAAGCTGAGAATACACTACACCTTACTATACCAATTTGTTAATGCCATAATTTCGTTGACCGTACGCTACTCGCCGTTAATGAAATTTCGACGCTTCTTAAACGGTGTATCGTTCTGTTTGAGGGATGGATAGATCAAAAAACATTGTGCAATGATCTGATGTGCAAAATGCATCTTCGACACGACAACTCGTAGCCGTTTCAGAACTAGAATTTAACACTAAACGTAGCGTAGTACTACCAGTAGCAGTAATCCCAGTAGGCTCAGAAGTGAGCTGACGAAAATGTGCATTAACAATCCAGCCCAGGGAATGTTAATGGTTGTCAAAACAATTGAACGGAAGGTTAGCTCACTAAATATATGGATATTAAAATCCCCCACTACAACCGTGTCATCGTATCGTGAATTACTATGTCGAGATATTCAATTCGTCATTCTGTAGGGAATCAAAAGAACACCGGTAGTGCATTTGAGTAAAAAAACATTGCCGGTTTTGAGGCGGCGAATGGTGCACAATGTCCACGACCCCATCGCTTTCGGCGCTGGTGCCCGCTGGCTAGATCAGCAGCAACAACTGAAGAAGAAGAAGAATAGTCTTTATTCCCATGAATGAACAAAGCTGCACGCGGCAGTAAGATATATAAAAAAACGGTACCGACATAAACGCGGTTATACAAGCACACGTGTGGATGAATTCCACATATGTACAGAAAAGAAACGCATGTAATAAGCAAGGAATAGCAAGTAAATGAGTTGCATATGTGTACATACAAAAGCAAAATCATTCAGCATAATAAAGTAAGCGAAACATACGAATATGGGATGTGACTCAATAAATTAAATGAGCAATTGTTCTTAGGTCAAATGAGTCGAGGCGGCTCATGAACACGGGAGGATTCTGCTCCTCAGCGATTCTACCAGGAAGTTCATTCCAAACACGAACTATTCTGAACTGGAAGCAATAGAAGGAATTGTTCACAGAACAGGTTGTGCGTGTTAATTGATAACTGGTCGGCATTCAAGCTGATTTAGAAGCGCAAATAAGCTGTTCAGGGGTATATCAGTGAAAACTCTGACAATTTCAAAACATAGTGCTATGTCAAATTTAAGTCGGCGATACTCCAGAGGTTCGAGATCAAGTATCTTCAGCCTGCACATATAATCAGGTGTATATGGCTCCATGAACAATTGACAAAATGCCATACGAGTATAACATTCTTGCACTTTTTCAACAATTTTTATGTATGGTGACCATGCTTGTTGCAGTTTTCTAGTATGTAGCTGCAGTACACAATATATGCGTTACGACAGTGTTCAATGCATGTGTGTTGCAGTGCACGCAGGATACAGTTAGCCACCTTCAGCGCTTTCGCAGCTATTTAGTGCAGTGCAGGTTCCGGTGCAAATTGGGACAAATGTTGACTGCGAGATCGCAGATCCCATCGTCCGCAGATGGTCAAACTTTGTCATACAATCGTAGACAGCGCTCATGATGGAAATTAACAAGGAGAACTCCGCATTTCTTGTACGAAATGTCAAGCTGCCATGATTTGGACCACGCGCTGAAGGCGTTCAGATCGCTTTGCAGAATGTGAAAATCAACAGCGGGGTTTTGCAAAGGATGTGTCCTGACTACTCGCATAGTTTAATTGAGCTTGTAGAAATTTGAATGACGGAAATATTGAGGCAAATATTGAAAGTGCAAAGAAGCGTTGCATGTACATTTGAGAAATTCCGGTGACTCAGGCGTGAGAAAAGAGGGGGCAAAAACGCGTCGGGAGAGCTGCTTCTACAAAGGAGAAGGCACCGGAAACATGGTTCCTCTCTCTTCATGAATGCGCATCATCATTCAAAAGTGATTCATCATGAGAATTATGATGTCAACCCACTAAGCCTATAAAAGGGGAGAGCAGGGGGCTAAGAAAGAGTCGTCCTTCAGAAGTTACGAGGCAGCGTGGAATATTCGTTGTGGCTTGCGCTGAAGGCGTTCAGATCGCTTTGCAAAATGTGAAAATCAACAGCGGGGTTTTGCAAAGGATGTGTCCTGACTACTCGCATAGTTTAATTGAGCTTGTAGAAATTTGAATGACGGAAATATTGAGGCAAATATTGAAAGTGCAAAGAAGCGTTGCATGTACATTTGAGAAATTCCGGTGACTCAGGCGTGAGAAAAGAGGGGGCAAAAACGCGTCGGGAGAGCTGCTTCTACAAAGGAGAAGGCACCGGAAACATGGTTCCTCTCTCTTCATGAATGCGCATCATCATTCAAAAGTGATTCATCATGAGAATTATGATGTCAACCCACTAAGCCTATAAAAGGGGAGAGCAGGGGGCTAAGAAAGAGTCGTCCTTCAGAAGTTACGAGGCAGCGTGGAATATTCGTTGTGGCTTGTTTTATCATTAGACTCACGTTGTTTTAGTTTTCTTTCCATGTAAGTCATTGCCCTTGACTTGCTATGTGAAATGCTATAGTTTCACTTTGTCATTATGCAGACATCTATTTCGAGCCTTCGTAGTGTTTATCGAATCTCGCTTGTTTCGTACGAGAAAATTTCTCTTGATTTATATTTATATCAATGTGGTTATCTCTAAGAAGGAATACGACAGATGCAGGAATGAGCCTTATCTAGGTTGTAGTTCTCAACCGAACTTTTACATTTGTTTCGATTAGGGTAGGTTAAATCCCGAATGGTGGCTCCACTTGTTTACTGCTTTAGCCTTTAGTAGCGCGTAATTTTATTTTATGAGACATCGCCTCGGATTTTATGCAAAGGAATATCGTAACACCTCTCAAATGAGAAGCTTTTCGGTTGATAGCATTTCTTGTGGTGGTCTAAAATACATGAAAGAATTTGCTAGTTTACGACTATAACGTATTGAGGTGCTATTCCTACAACTCTAAGATTATAAGATATTGATGTGTTACTCCACTGTGCTGAAGTATTGTTTCTGCTTTGTTCGTTCGTAACTCGATTGTGCCTGCGTTGTTCGTTGCGTCTTACGCACTGATAAAATGCAAGGGGTTTAGTTGCCCAAGTTTGACATTGGGTAAGGAAGAACGTTTGAAAGAAGCGAGACGGAAGCAGTTGTTCGAGTAGGGAGAAGCGGTGCAAGAAATCGTCTGCTGAAGCGGAGCAGCGACGATCGAGGAAGCGAACAGGCCAGCTAACTTTCACGACCTTCAGTTTATATTGGCTACCGGGTGAGAGGAAAACCCCGGCAGTCAATACAGGACGTTATATTTTTAGATCATCTGCGAGCAATTTGCAAGCGCTAGACAAATTATCACAGGCATCGTTTATATACCATATGAATAACAGTGGATCGAGTACACTTCCCTGAGGAACACCACTGGCCTGGTGGCGATAGCTGGAGAACGAATCCTCCACCTTTACGGTGAAGCAGCGATTTATCAGAAAGCATCTCAGCCACTATAACAGTGAACCACAAATACCGTAAGCCTCTAGCATTTGCAGAAGCTTACTGTGGCAGACGACGTCGAAAGCCTTAGCATAGTCAACATATACTACATCAGTTTGAATTTTCTCATCAAGTACACTAATCCAGTCACACATGTAGGTTATTATTTGGGAAACAGTTGACCGACCTGGTAAAAAGCCATAATAGCATGGGTTGATTAGATTGTTTTTCTGGAGGTGCTGAAGTTAGTATCCTTCTTAATAACCTCCATTACCTTGCACACTGAGGGCGTCAGACTAATCGGGCGGTAGTTCTCAACTCAGGTAGGTGGGGCCTCCTTTATTAAAAGGGTGTTTAAAGCGGTCTTCCAAGAGTACGGAAGTGAGCAGCAGGAAATACTTCTTTCAAAAATTAAACTCAATGGGACAGCTAGGAGGGTTTGTTGCTCAACTTAACTATGGCCTTTCTCAAAGACTCTACACTCATACTCACGACTGACAGTCTTTGTTTTGCCCTGAACAGGAATTCTGGCAAAAAGTTGTCGTCTTTCTTAAAGACTTGACAGAAGAAGTCTGCAAACATATCATACTTGACACCATCGTTTACAATAGGGCACGAATTCGCATCTTTTAAAACGCTTATATCGTGCCGAATGTTTAATTTTTTGTTCACATACCTATAAAACGACTTAACATTCCCAGCACATATCAAATGCTTTTCTTGATTTTTCGCAAAACTGCTGACAAGCCTGATGGAAGCCTCTAGCACACCTTCAAAATGCCGCTTGCCCACCTGGCTTATGGTGATCCAGCCACAAGAAATGTTTTTTGGCTGTCATTGTCTGTAGGTATTTGAGCAGGGATGGGGTGGTTCTTTTCACCTTTGCTGATGGGATGCAAACATCAACAGTAACATTCAACAACTCGATGAAACGTGCATACATTGCCTCAATATTCAAACATTCAAAGGAATATATATTCCAATCAGTACCTGAGAGCATAGCACTAGCCTTAATCCACTCACCCCTTCTGAAATCTCGGCAACTGTGAGGCGAAGAAACTGGCGGGTTGAACATTATCTCACAATGTACGCTTCCAAGGCCGATTGTGGAGAAGTTTTCACCTACGAACGCTTTGTTTACAAGGGTCAAATCATTTGTGAAGACAAATCTTTTAAAACGCTTATATCGTGCCGAATGTTTAATTTTTTGTTCACATACCTATAAAACGACTTAACATTCCCAGCACATATCAAATGCTTTTCTTGATTTTTCGCAAAACTGCTGACAAGCCTGATGGAAGCCTCTAGCACACCTTCAAAATGCCGCTTGCCCACCTGGCTTATGGTGATCCAGCCACAAGAAATGTTTTTTGGCTGTCATTGTCTGTAGGTATTTGAGCAGGGATGGGGTGGTTCTTTTCACCTTTGCTGATGGGATGCAAACATCAACAGTAACATTCAACAACTCGATGAAACGTGCATACATTGCCTCAATATTCAAACATTCAAAGGAATATATATTCCAATCAGTACCTGAGAGCATAGCACTAGCCTTAATCCACTCACCCCTTCTGAAATCTCGGCAACTGTGAGGCGAAGAAACTGGCGGGTTGAACATTATCTCACAATGTACGCTTCCAAGGCCGATTGTGGAGAAGTTTTCACCTACGAACGCTTTGTTTACAAGGGTCAAATCATTTGTGAAGACAAGGTCGGGCATGTTGTCCTGACGAGTCCCGCCGTTAACCAACTGCCGTACACTGCACTGGCGAATGAATGCCTCAAGCGAACCCGAAAGGTGTATAACGCCGTTCTGATTCAGAGACGCGTTAAAATCTCCAACTATAATACATGGCATATTCGATGCACACAGCTGAGCTAGGAAGTCGAAAAACTCTTCCTTTTCGTTGGAAGTACAGTAGGAAGGTCAATAAGCCACAATTAAACGGAACACTTTCTCGTAAGCAAAATCAATATATTGCACTTCGCACGCAGAGGGAAAGGGCATATTTTCAGAAAACGCGATACCAAGACCAAGACGCATAAGAATCGCAACGCCACCACCATCCTCCTTTTTTGTTAGAATGCGGTCACATCTGAAAACGTTGTAGGTGGACTTTCAGGAAAGTGGGGAGTCGAGGAATGATTCAGGAAGCTAAGCTTCCGAATTAAGTAATACATCGAGACTGCGCTATCAGCTAGTAATTTTTACTCCGGAAGCTTGTTAACAATGCTTTGAGCGTTGAAGTAAACGCATTTTAGTCCCGAATCATTGATACCATCGGGAACGGTAGCACCCACAGAGGTAGGACAGAGTGAAGGCAAGGGTGAAGTATTTAAAACTCTGCCTCCTGTACCCTTCCCCTCCCCCCCTACCACCACCAGCATTCGAGAGGATCGCGTGTTAAGTTGGGAGGAATAGCTGGGACGCGCCTAACAACCTAGTTCGTCCAATATTTCTGCCACCGATTCCACATCACGCTATCTTAGATGAAGAGGGTCGCACGATTCTGCAACACAGATGAATACAGCATAACGCCGCCGTTGCTGGTCCTATGCATCAAACGTGAAGATGGAACTGTTCTCAGATTGCTGAGTCGATATGGATCTATGTTGAAGGGTTGCCACCGTGTGTTTAAGAGATTGTGAAGCATTGGAGGTGGCCATTTCCATAGTCAGTAGGCGGTCAGAGTTGGAGTTGAGGATGGAATACTGAGAGTGGGTCAGCGTTCTGACCATCTCAGGCACAAGGCTGCCCATAACATCACGAGTCGTTGTAACTAGTGGCCTTGGCATTTCTCGAGTGGGTTGTAACTAGTGGCCTTGGCATTTCAGCCAAAAAACATTTCTTGTGGGAACCAGGTGGGCAGCGGCATTTTCAAAGTGTGCCAGAGACTTCCATCAGGCTTATCAGCAGTTTGCGAGAAATCAAGAAAAGCATTTGCAATGTTCTAGGAATATTAAGTCGTTTTATAGGTATGTGAACAAAAAATTAAACATTCGGCACGATATAGCGTTTTAAAAGATGCGAATTCGTGCCATATTATAAACGACTGTGTCAAGCATGATATGTTTGCAGGCTTCTTCTGTCAGGTCTTTAAGAAAGACGACAACTTTTTGCCAGAATTCCTGTTCAGGGCAAAACAAAGACTGTCAGTCGTGAGTATGAGTGTAGAGTCTTTGAGAAAGGCCATAGTTAAGTTGAGCAACAAACCCTCCTAGCTGTCCCATTGAGTTTAATTTTTGAAAGAAGTATTTCCTGCTGCTCACTTCCGTACTCTTGGAAGACCGCTTTAAACACCCTTTTAATAAAGGAGGCCCCACCTACCTGAGTTGAGAACTACCGCCCGATTAGTCTGACGCCCTCAGTGTGCAAGGTAATGGAGGTTATTAAGAAGGATACTAACTTCAGCACCTCCAGAAAAACAATCTAATCAACCCATGCTATTATGGCTTTTTACCAGGTCGGTCAACTGTTTCCCAAATAATAACCTACATGTGTGACTGGATTAGTGTACTTGATGAGAAAATTCAAACTGATGTAGTATATGTTGACTATGCTAAGGCTTTCGACGTCGTCTGCCACAGTAAGCTTCTGCAAATGCTAGAGGCTTACGGTATTTGTGGTTCACTGTTATAGTGGCTGAGATGCTTTCTGATAAATCGCTGCTTCACCGTAAAGGTGGAGGATTCCTTCTCCAGCTATCGCCACCAGGCCAGTGGTGTTCCTCAGGGAAGTGTACTCGGTCCATTGTTGTTCATATTGTATATAAACGATGTCTGTGATAATTTGTCTACATCTTGCAAATTGCTCGGAGAATTTGTCTACAGCTTCCAAATTGCCCGAATTTATCGTTCTTTGCAAAAGACCGCTATTGATTTTCACATTTTGCAAAGCGGTTTGAACACCTTCAGCGTATGGTCTAAATCTTGGCAAATTGACATTCCGTACAAGAAATGCCGGGTTCTCCATATCAGTTTCTGTCATGAGTGCTTCCTGCGATTGGATAACAAAATTTTACCGTCTGCGGACGATGGGATCCGCCACCTCGGAGTCACGATTTGTCCAAATTTGTCCTGGAACTTGCACTGCACTGAAGCATCTACGAAAGCGCGAAAGGTGGCTAGATGTATTCTATATGTATTGCAACATAGATACATTGAACATTAACGTAAAGCACATAACATTGAACATTATCGTAAAGCACATCTTGTATACTGCCGTCCCATACTAGAATGCTGTAGGTGAGCATGGTCTCCATACTTGATCAATGACATGAAATTGTTGAAAATGTGCAATAATATTATACTCGTACGGTGTCTCGTAAATTGGTCATTGGGCCATATACACCTGATTATGGGGCCAGGTTCAAGATATTTGATTTAGAACCTCCGGAGTATCGCCGAGTTAAATTCGACCTGGCCCTGCGTTTCAAAATTGTCAGAGGTTTCTCTGATATACCCTTAAAAAGTTTATTTACACTTCTCGATCGCTGCTGATTTTCACATTTTGCAAAGCGATTTGAACGCCTTCAACGCTTGGTCTAAATCTTGGCAACTTGACATTTCGTATAAGAAATGCCGAGTTCTTCATATCAATTTCCGTCATGAGTGCTTCTTGCGATTGGATAACAAAATTTTACCGTCTGCGGACGATGGGATCCGCCACCTCGGAGTCACGATTTGTCCAAATTTGTCCTGGAACTTGCACTGCACTGAAGCATCTACGAAAGCGCGAAAGGTGGCTAGATGTATTCTATATGTATTGCAACATAGATACATTGAACATTAACGTAAAGCACATAACATTGAACATTATCGTAAAGCACATCTTGTATACTGCCGTCCCATACTAGAATACTGTAGGTGAGCATGGTCTCCATACTTGGTCAATGACATGAAACTGTTGAAAATGTGCAAAAATATTATACTCGTACGGTATCTCGTAAATTGTTCGTTGTGCCATACACACCTGATTATGGGGCCAGGTTCAAGATGTTTGATCTAGAAACTCTGGAGTATCGCCGAGTTGAATTCGACCTGGCCCTGCGTTTCAAAATTGTCAGAGGTTTCTCTGATATACCCTTAAAAAGTTTATTTACACTTCTCGATCCTCGTGAACGTCGACCCTATCGTTATCAATTAGCAGGGAAAAGCTGTTCTGCGAACAGTGTCTTCTATTGGCTTCCAGTTCAGAGTAGTCCGCATTTGGAACAAACTTCCTGGTAGAATCGCTGAGGCGCCGAATCTTTCTGTGTTCGTGAGTCGCCTCGACTCATTTGAGCTCGGAATAATTGCCCATCTAGTTTATTGAGTTATATCTCATATTCATTTGATTCGCTCACTTTATTATATTGAATGATTCTGCTTTTCCCATGTACACATGTTCACTCACCTTTACTACCATTCATTTCCTTGCTGTTCCTTGCTCACTTGATTCGATTCCTTATGTACATATGTGCAGTTTATCTACACGTGTACCAGTATAACCGTATTTATGTTGGTGTCGTTTTGTTGTATATCGCACTGCTTGCGGTAATGGAGGACGGGGAGCTGGCATGATAAGCGCTTCTGTCATTTCGATGACAAGGACAACCAATTTCACAAACTGCCAACAAATAATAAAACACCCGGTTTTATATTGGTGTCGTTTTGTTGCATATCACACTGCCTCGTAGAGTTTTCTTTATTCCTGTGAATAAAGACTATTCTTCTTCTTCTTCATCCAGGGCGTGCAGCATCAGAAATGTACTATGGAAGGCTAGGCGATGATTGTACTAGCTCAGCTGTTTGGTAAGATTACGAGCGGTAATGGAGGACGGGGAGCTGGCATGATAAGCGCTTCTGTCATTTCGATGACAAGGACAACCAATTTCACAAACTGCCAACAAATAATAAAACACCCGGTAACACAGCGTTTAAGTGCCTACAACTTCCTCAATGATCAATTTGGATTTAGGTAAGAAAGACCCTACTAGATGCACA
>JPKZ01000316.1:238144-281963 GCA_000803305.1 Toxocara canis | reverse complement strand
GGCGGCCCATACATTTTCTCGCATGCACTCCACCAAATAATACGGTTGTATACGCGCTAAAATATTTCGTCAAACTCTAATAGCTTTACAGTCACACTTCTTCAGTAGCTGCAACTTGTGAAGCCTAAAGCAATTCCATATAACTTTCAAGAAATAAGACCACTGAGCTCAAAAACAACAAATCTAACATTAACAATTGGCTAAAACACTTATTAAGGAGCAGCCGAGATATTTACGTTTAAAACTGCAATCCGCTCCAGAATACCACAAATGAGACATCGTCTGATTGATGTACAGACTTCAATATAGAATTTTCACTTAATCCTCGACAGTAATGTGATCATCCATTTGTTTAAAAAATTAAGTTGTGACCAACGTTAGTAATGTCGTCTTTGAGTTGTTCAATGCGACTCTCAATCTCCTCTTCCTCATCGATATTATCGTTAACCAACACATTACAACGATCCTCGGGCAGAGTCACATTGTTTGGAATTCGGAATGAATACTGCACAGTGTAATCCTTAAAATAAACATTTCGGTTTTGGAAGTTTTGAGAAATTGTTGTTTTGTGATGACAGCTGATGATCTCGTCCCATTTTGCTGATTACGGTTTAGTTATTTTTAAACTTTCATTATTCGTTTCTGTTCGATTCTTTGACGCATACTTTAAGGTCGCATGGTTTATCTTAAATTTCAAAAATCTTTCCATTCCGGTACCCATATCTGTACTACGGGAACATCTTTAATCAGTGTTATGCCGTTTAAATTTAAAAAAAAAACTGGCACCACAAATTTGCACCAAACAGCAGATTCCTATCAGATTTTTTGCCCTGAAAATTGCCATATTCTTGCAATCGAATGTTCCTCGCTAAATGAAAACTGCAGCAGTATTTTGTCTGCATCACTGTGCCCCGATAACATTAGCCAAAACGATGCCGATCTGTTTCATGCTCCCGAATTCTTTTCAACAACCAATAAAATTGGGGGTCTACTTCTTGATAGCTTCCAATTCAAAGAAAACACTGTACTTAGGAGTCTGCCTGTGCAGATAGGGGAAGCCTATAATTACAAAGCCAAGCAAAAGACAAATATTCAAGGTTACTGAAGTAAAAAGCATTTTAAAAATTTCAGATGCGGTTTAATTAATGCGTGTATGATTGAAACAAAGACGAACTTTAAAGTTCGCGAAACATGGTAATATCAGCCATGTCAAATGCGAGTGAAAGAAAATAAACTTATAGAGAAATTATGAGAGGAAAGAAGGGAAGCAGGACAGACTCCGGAAAGAAACAGCTGCTGCAGCACCCAGCGAGGAACTAGAAATATTAAGACAAAACTGGGACAGGGAGTTAATTGAGCTAAACTTCCTCAGTAACACAATTTGTGATAGTCAAACAATGCTTTTAATCTGTTTAGAGTAAGGTTAAAGAAACGGACGGAGGTGATGGTCAAATAAACGCACGCTTGCAAAAAAAGAAAGCAGTAAAAAAAAGTGGTCGACACAGCGACAAACCAAATCTGGCGGCGAAAAATCCAAACTTTGAACGCTAGCACATCAGGCTCTACCTCCCTCTCGAGGCGATCAACACCGCTTCACATGCGAATTCACCGCGCAGCTAACGGAGGCAATAAGGATGCGGTGCGCTCACAAGAAACAATACGCGTACATTTTGCTTTGATCACTGAAGGCGGTATGGTTGTAATACGATCGGCAAAAATGCACACTGCGCGCTATCCTATATCGCTTCGTCCACACAGACACAATGCCTATTATCCTTTACACCAACAGCCTTCGACATAAACTCACCGTAAATTATGCAAAATAAACCTAATCGATACTGCGATATTGCGCTACTGTACTAGTGATTTATAAGCGGCTAGGTTTCGCCCAGTAGTGTTCAATTATTTAAATTATCGTAGCATAGTGCTCATTTACCCTTTCGTCTATCGATAAACTGGCCTAAACATTTTTCTTTGATAAATAGTGTGGGATCGGTTTGCCTCGGATATTGCATTTACTCAACTGAACACCTACGACATTGTCCTAGATGACTCAGAAAATATCTACTAAGTCGGGCAACATCCGATGAAGTATTTGAAAATATGCGATATCATCGACGCATACATGTCTGAAAACGTGAAATAAGTAAACGTTTAATTGGATGGCGATCGGTCCGCTTGGAAGACGGCTGTAATTGCTCCTTTACTAAAGCAGACCCCCCCCCCCCCCCCCTCCTTTCAATCACGAGCGTTTACCCCATACAACTCCCACTCCCTCCCCCATTTCCCCACGACAAGTGGAAAGGCTAACAAATCGGGCCTCCATCTGAAGCATCTCAACAAAAACAAAATCCAGTTCATCTGTTGGCGCTTCAAATGGCGCCTCCTCACCACCACTTGCATTTATAATGGGAATTACTTCATTAAAAAAAAAATCATCGTCACTGCCAGCTTACAAGCTTAGGGGACCTACCGTGTTTATGTTGCACATGAAAAGATGCCAGTTTATAATGAACGAATGATTCTAAACGGACGTTTCAGAGGATGGAGGAGACCAGCGGCCATGTAATAAAAGCGGTGAGTTACGAAGCTAAGCACGTACATACATCCAAGACAAAATTAAGTGTTTCAAAAGTTTGTTTTCGCTTTTCGTCTCATCCGAATTCTCGTTCGATTCCTCATGAATGTTCGACTCCTTAAAAAAAGCAGTCTAACCATGCCAACATATCAAACCGTCATGACGAATTTTTATGCACACATATGCAGGAAGTTAAGGCTCCAATATAATCACAGTCGGACTACAGATTTAGTCTCGATGGGTTTCATGAGCATCACAACAGGCTGGTGCGCATAGAAGCACCACAATGAATATTTTGTTGTTAGCACTCTAAAAACAATATAGCACTGCTGCGCAGAATGCTTTGAAAATATTCAACACTCTTCGAAAACTAACTTACAGTTGAGTTACTTTAACTCTGTATTAACACGATAAATTTGCCCTGATACCCACTTAGTCTGGTTTCGATTAACTGACAACCCTCTTGGTCGACTACTGAAAAACGCAGTCCACCAACGAGGCCCGAATCGGCGATTACAAAGCATTCATCGATCAAATGAAAAGTGGCGAGAACAAGCCCAGAACGTGAATATCAGTTTCAATTGCTCCTGCACATGCTTTGATTGATTCCATTACGTTTTAGGACGGCCTGAGAATTCCAACAACTATGCCGCAGGTCTCAATAGATTCGCGTTGGTTTTCTTTAGGTTTTCTTTTGTTGATGTGTCCATATTGTCTACAATGAAATGTTCCTTTCGGGGAAGTGATTTTGAGACTAAAGGAGTTGTTTCCGATGAGTTTTTTGCATAACTTATGGAAGCACTTTTTTGCATAGCTCAGTGGATCGGTTCAAATAATGAGGAAGAGAGATTTCTGGTCTCTGGCGCTGAACATTTAGAAATAAAGCCTGTCAAAAGCATTTCTGCATTTTTAACGTTTCAGTGATAACTGTACAGGTCGCTCAGATTAGAAGTTAGTTTATCACTGCGAAAGTTAGGATGGTGCACCATCGGCGAATGATGAGGAGGACGGCAACGAAGACAGAGCTAACCACACCGAGGTACTATTTGAAGAAGGCAGGAATTTCGTACGTGCACGGCTGTCCCCCACGCTGCACCAACGATGACAACACAGACACAAAACGGCGCATTCTTCCTTTGATTTCCGGATTTTTAGCTGACGCTCTCAGGACTGTAGACAGCGCACACCTTTTCTTCAGTTGCTAACTTGTAGCCAACACTTTCACTGCCCACATAACTTCGATAACGTCGTTTCTTTTCAACAACTTTGTTTTTCCATAATTTCAAAAAGAATCCTTAAAAAATCATTCAGAAGGAGGACCCTAACGAATTTTAAGGCATTTCACCGAAGATTCGGTGCTCGGTAATCCGCTGAAAATTGCGCCATTCGGCGCTCTGCCACATTTGCATTATTGGATTCGCCGCGAAAAATGCGACAGCATCGTCCGATTTTGACTAATATTAGTCAGGAAAACTTAGGTAATTTTGGCTTAGTCAAAAATTTTTCCTTAAATTGCCTCGGCGCGGCGGAACAAGTAACTTTTCCCAAATTCGCAACGAACATAAAATAAACCATACCTCATTCGTAGTCTCATCTCCATGCATCGATGGAACATCACGTGCCTCAAAGCTGACCGATTTCGAAGCAATATGAGCTAGTTTTGTGGCTTTCGTAAAATGAGTCATAATAATATAACTAGTGTTTTTACCGTCCATGTAAACACTCTCCTTCCGCCATGTCGTCGGTGTTTTTCTGCAAACACATTAGTAGACAACGTTGAAGTTCTACACACTTCTCCTCACAATGATATGCAGTAAGTTGCAATCATCGCCTCTAAATGTTTGTAAGGAGAATCCATGTCTAAAGTGGCTTTTTGGGTTTGCAATAAAAAAAGAATACCTAAAAGAACGTTTTTTTACTGGTCGGAAAGCAGCGTAACGAATCGAGATTTGCAGATATTTTAAGTATTATCTCCGCCACTCAACATGAACACTTTCTCTCCCTTTTGTTTTTGACTGTTCTAGAAGGGATTTTAAATTAAATTATAGAATAGATCTGAAAATTTCAACTCGTTTCCCTCGCGTTTTTATTCTCTGCTACCCTTCATGAGCACAATTCTTTGCTAACTTTCATAAGCAAAAAGCAATACGGCAGCTTACTTCTACCAGTTCGTATTAAATCCGTATCTTTAAAGGAGAAAACCACTGCACCTCAAAACTCTTCTTCACTTATTTTCTCCTCAGGAACATAGAGAATAAGCAAAGTCATCATGCGATTGAAAAACTAATACAAGAAAGGAACATAAACAAATAGAACGAAAAAGCAAAAAAAGGAAAAAGAAAAAATGAGTAAAGAGAAACATTTTGAAGATGGTCGGGTGCACCTCGTTCAACTTTAAATTCATGTCCAAATGCAAATGAAGCTTGCGCACGGTATCTTCAGTGACCGTTCCATTCGACGTTGGTGATATATTAATTGTACTATAGTGCAACAGAACACACCTGAAATTTAAAAAAAAAAAGGAAATCGCATTAAAATTCAACTTGTTCAACTTTGTAATGTAGGTCGACATCAACGCTCCAAGGTGTACAAGAACTGAAAGAATTCTCCTACAAACTTAACAAATTAGAAACAGTTTTGACTCGTTTTACTTTCAAGTTCGTATTAAATCCGTATCTTTAAAGGAGAAAACCACTGCACCTCAAAACTCTTCTTCACTTATTTTCTCCTCAGGAACATAGAGAATAAGCAAAGTCATCATGCGATTGAAAAACTAATACAAGAAAGGAACATAAACAAATAGAACGAAAAAGCAAAAAAAGGAAAAAGAAAAAATGAGTAAAGAGAAACATTTTGAAGATGGTCGGGTGCACCTCGTTCAACTTTAAATTCATGTCCAAATGCAAATGAAGCTTGCGCACGGTATCTTCAGTGACCGTTCCATTCGACGTTGGTGATATATTAATTGTACTATAGTGCAACAGAACACACCTGAAATTTAAAAAAAAAAGGAAATCGCATTAAAATTCAACTTGTTCAACTGTGTAATGTAGGTCGACATCAACGCTCCAAGGTGTACAAGGACTGAAAGAATTCTCCTACAAACTTAACAAATTAGAAACAGTTTTGACTCGTTTTACTTTCAGAAATACATATGCATACTGTTAAAGGAGCATAGCACATATTGAGTACGTAGCCAGAAAGCAAAGAACATATGAGAAAAAAAAAACAACAGAGACTAGAAAATTGAATATAAGATCAGAAGATGCGGATTTTTAGGCCTATAATCAACCTGTTTCAATAAAACGAATAAATAGGAATTTTTAGAAATGACCGCAAAAATAAGCTTAACAAATTCGGTGCAGATGAGTTAAAAGCGGCTTGTGCATACTGTCCTGCCTTCTACAACGACAACAGTGTGAATAAATTAGCACAACACACTTATCAGAGACCACAAAGATTGAAGGATGGATCTTCCCTTTACAGGGCAATGCCGCGAAATTTCATTTTTCATAAACCTTTTGAGCCAGCCGATGGGCGAACTATCGCAGAAATGGAGGTCATCCCAATGAGATAGTAATGAAACACGAAGACATATCGTACCTAGCGAGGATATTTCTTCGTTGGGTTTCGAAGTGGAGAAACTGTTTGCAACAGGACATGGCAACCAGTGCTTGGTACAGCACGAACATCGCATCCGCACGGTCCTCCGTCGATGCTCTTGGATTGATGGAATACAAAGACTCCAGCTCGTTTCCACTAGCCACGAATTCTCAAACAAGTAGTGATCGCTTTCGTTTCATAAGGTAAAAACTTTAGATATCGATAACGCATCAACAGGTCGATAACAATGGCAGAAAAAGATGAAAAAAGAGGGGAAGGGGGGTGGGACAGACGTAGGCAAAGAATCTCGACATAAAAAATGGAGTGCAAGAAATGATAAATTTGCCAAACTTAAGCTTTGCCATCCGTAGCATACATCTGAGGCGGCAAGGGATAATGGGGAGAATTAGCTCACCGTACCTTAAAATATCAAAGGCGACAGTGTCTGCGAATTTGCAAGGAAATTCTATCGTTAGTATGTGATAAGCATACTCTCAATTTTATCGTGCAATGTTTTGACGGTAACAATTAAATCGTTCATCGTTTCATATTGTTACCATCCTCCACAGTGTTAAGAGCGAATATGCACTGCCATAATCGACTTTCAACTTTGAAATTTTGTGGAAGAAACGAAACGCATTGAAACGAAAGCGCTATGATGAAGAAATACCATTTGAAATAAACTCATGTACACAACTCCGATGGAAATACTCGAGGCCAACTTCGAGCAATATCTCCAACGGAGTAAGTCCTTCAAGTCGAGGCAATTTCAAATCTCCGGCGCAAGCGTCCTTCATAAGACGTGCAATTGTGCTCTTGTTGTTCGAGTGCATCTGCAACAGTGCAATGTTGCCTGAGCTGAGATTCGAATAAACAGGGGCGTCACAAAGAAACAATTTCCACATTACTTTTTAACCGAGTGAAGCTAACATAGTTCATGTTTTAAGGGTACAGATTTCGACAAATGTCAAAAGAATTTATGAGTTATTCTCCCCAATCATTGCCATAAAATGTCGCCCATCATTTCGCAACAATCAAAAAGCGGAGTTATGGCAGATCTTTGAGAGTGTACGATTCAGTATATCCAACGTTAAATGTATACAATATGAAAGTATGGTGCGTTAGTTCACCTCAAATAAGTATGAAGAAAGAATACAGAATAACCATAGTGTTTTTGTATCCAGATCTGAGAGCTTCCCAAACGATTTGAAGCGCGCCGATGAGCATACGACTGGATGTGCAGTTCTTCAGCAACACCCATAGGCGCTCCGAAAGATCGCGATATTCCGCCCAATCGCCGGCTGGTTCTGCCTGCCCGAGCTGTTCTTCTTAAAAATAAGCTAATCAAACCTTATAGTGCGTCATCTGAAATTCACGCGTTACTGTCATATTCATATTGGTGAAGAGACATCCTAGCAAACCACGTTTCGGTGCACGACGACACTCAAAAAGTGTCTTGAAGGAAAAAATATCATAAATCATCGTTTATAAGAGGCCCAGTGTGAGAGGCACAAAATAGTATTTAAAGAAAAAGAATTAAAAGAGAATTAAAAACGTCACTTTACAACTTACTAGGATTTGAAAAAGGCGTGACGCCTAAACGGAATGCACACTTTTCCATTTTAGCTCCCCTCCTCTTCCCTCTCCGCAAGCAGTGCGCAACAGTAGCAACTGATATGAAGTAGTTATGAAATAAATATTCCCCCCAACGCAGTTCATATCAATTGCTAAAGCACTTTGCTTTCAATACCTAACGTTCGCTTTGCAACATTTGCAATCTCATTGAGCAAATCAGTTTTGAGAAGCGAAGAACGACCGTCCAATCATATAGACGCATGTCGAGATGTTCAGAGAGGACGTTTGATCACGATGTTTTAATCATAAAAACTTTTAGGTTGCTTGCCGTACTGGCCGAAACATAAGCATAAAGACATCAACATAAAGACATCTTGAAACACGCGTGTTTGATTTAAGACATATTTAAAAGATCTTAATTAAACATTTACTTTGTTGGCAAAATATAAAACAAAAAAATTGTTTTATTCAATGCGCTTTTCCGTTAGCGACAATGTTAGTGCGCCATATTTGTTGAAATTCCTTCTACATTTTGGCACATTGTCAGATAGAATCAATAACTGAGACAAATTCATTACGTGCCAATTCCGTAAGCACTGTTTCAGTTAAACAGAAAAGTGGAAAAAATGTAATCTGAAAACAGTTAAACGAAATGCTTTGCAGAACAACTCAACTCAAAAGCCTTTTCAGTTTGACAGAATGCTTGTGGACTTTAGGACAACGAATTCAGCTGTTTCAGGTAGTGATGTATGCGAATAGCCGAAACTCCGGACACATATGAATGAATGCTATGCACAACCATTTTCATTAACAAGAGAACGTACTGAATGAAATGCCGAACTAAGCATCACAAATGGGGTTCGATCAAAAAGGCCTGTTCCAATAGCGCTCTCATACCTTCAAGGAGCGCCTTTACTGATGCATTCAGCTGCTCACTGGTTACGTTTGGATCGATTGGCTGCCAACTCATTGTGCCTGTACGAAGAGCATTTCCTAACGCCAACAAGATACATAGCTCCTGACTCCATTCGCTGTACGGCAGACGCCTATCCAGCCATCCCACGCATACACTCTCAATAAAATATTCGTTTGTTATTTCCACCAGAGACGCTTTCTTCCCTCTTACACTATATTATCCTATACCACAGCATTTTTAAAAGCAATTTAAAGCGAAAAAAAGACATGTTAGAGTACAAAAATCATACTGAACCACTTTTCACAGATAAGTTAAACTGCCTGGGCGACTAAGAAATCAATAGGGGAAAGATCAAAATACGACACAGGAAAAAGTGGGGCAAATGTACGGTCCCGAAAAACTCTGCAAAGAAACATTATTGTTTTCACATATTTAAAGATTGTTTACGTGACATGTCGCCCAACGTTTTGGTCGCGGATGGGGAAACGCAATAGCAGATCTGCTACCTGGAGGTATGCTCAGCAAATTTCCCAGTGGGAAACTGTTCCGCAAATGTATGTTTTCCAAAACCCTTTAGTTATGTCTCTAACCCCTCATCTTCAAACAATCACTTCTACCAGTCTACAGACAAATAAGAAGCAAACCAAAGTGACGGAAGCCGAATGAGGTGGATTTACGAGAAAATCATCACGCTTGGCACGCCAGCTGGCAAGCAATTGCACATTTGCCGTAATACGCATAGCCGCATCCGTGTCCCTATTCGCCATCGATGGAATTAGATCATAAGAACAATAGGCTGTGAATGTCGCCTGAAAGAATCATTCTTTCTTTTTCGCTTATCTCGTCACTTCCTACGTAAAAGAACCATCTATTTCATACTTTCATTTGACCGCTTTCAATCTTTTTTTTCGAATGTTACAAACTCCTCCATTGTCTCTATCCAAGAATACTGATAATGAAAAGGGAATTTAAAAAAACACTTAAAATCTTCGCTATCAACTTGCCTGAAGACAGCAAACAACAACTGGAGTTTCTTTTTCAAAAACAGCAGCGTACAAATATTGCAGATGAAATAGAGCACCCAAATTCTTGCCGCCACACCATTGGGGAATACTAATGAGAAATCCGACTAGTTTTGAAAAGAGTGAAACAAACCTGAAGATGATCAAGAAAGCGAAATTTTGGCTGGATGTAGTCTTCGACAGTTGGATCTCCTCTGGCTAAACAATGAATTCAATTTTATACCCAAACTTTTTATATGGACGACTACATCAGAATCAATCAAGCACATTAACATAACTGAAAAAAAATAAACAAATATTTAAGAGAACAGCATACGACACTTCATTCTCTTTTCCACCCCCACTTCTCCTTGAACGAACCCCCAACGCTAAGAGCACTGACTGTTTACGCAATCGCCTAACGGTAAAGGAAGTAGAGAGTTGTTATAATGACGGATAGACAAAAAAAAATGGTCACGATATATCTGTCTGCCATCCGGTGCTACGCCTGCAGCAGAAGCGTCGTTAGATTTCCATACAGTAATGTTCGTAACCAGAAAACGCGTACTAAGCATATTTGAATAGCATCATGCACAACGATGCTTGCAATACTCCGGATAATTCTGCATATACATGTTCTACTATGCATGCACTTATGTCTCCATAATAAAACACCCTCGAGGTGCACTCTGGGCGTAGGCCAAATAACTGATTTATTCCGTAGTCAGAGCATAGCATCGCAATAATCATCACCTACCAGCAAAACTATCTGCAGCCAAATGCAAACATTCGCAAAGACATACTAATGCATTCAGTCGAAGATTATTAACAAATCATCCTTATGTTTAGTTTACTATAAACATGGCACAGATGAATGCACAATAAATATATAATACGAAATAAAGAAAACCCCTAAATTTAAAATTCTTTAGCGGTGATGGCACAGGAAGTCGAAGAAAAAAAAAGAACAACGACATACCAAAGCAGCGAATGTTGTATAGAATGATGAGATCGTCCATCCGGCTGATACCCAAAAAGGCAGTTTTCATCGCATCTGATGCATCCATCACAATCCAAATTGCAGCCGTTTTGAATGTCTCCCGGTCGAAAGGCCATTCCCCTGTCGCCAAGCTAAATTCATGGATTACCTATTTCATCATCGATCAAAGTGGATTTGACACTGCCATTTACAATGAGTGTAAAGAAAACTCATTGAGGCCGTCTCGGAAGATGGTAGCCTGCGTTGCAAACACAGCACTTCTAGACTTATTATTCCCATATGCACATGTGCTACGGATGACGAAGCAGAATACTGGCGAGGATGTGCTTCAAGGAGACGACAGATAAATGCAAACGGAAATGTTACCATATGACGACGAAACTTTTCTTGAAGGATGTGAGGGGGATGGACAGAGGTTGATAGGGGAAGGATGGGAGAAGGATTTAAAATTTTTTAAAAGGCGTATTATACTTGAAACTGGAGTTTTCCTTTAGTGGTATTAGTAGAAGCGAAGAAATCGCGCTAATTCAATTTGAAGCATCACAAAAGAACCATAAAGAAGCAGTCGCTTGGACAACACGGAATGACCTCGACCCTTGAATCAACGTTTAGAACTGCTCACCACGGCTTACAAACACAGAGCGATAAAGAGCAGCGAGGCTCGTGAGATTTTTTGTGGACAGAATGGAATATAGTATAGATCAATTTAAAATAACTGCAAAACTGGCAGCACTGAATAAAGCGGCCGCGCCAGACCTGAACCGATGGCAAGAATGAAACCTGTTAGCAAGTCGGCGACCGTCCGGTGATGGCAACGGATTGCATTCGAATGTTGTCTTGCTGCAATCCAATTCGCCAAGAAATGTCGCATCGTGACAACCGCCCTTTTGCTGCAAGACGCCAACATGCAAACGAGCAAAAACCAATTACCATATCACCTTGACTGAGCCCCTACATCTTAATAAAAGCAGTCCTGGTACGCACCATAATGTCATTAATCACAACACATCTGACATCCCCTCAGCGTCTCTCTCGGCTCATCTCTCAACGCTCCGTCTATCAGCTTATGCCTACGATAAGCACCGGGGTTTCTATAAGCGACTACAGCACACGTATAAGAACAAAGCGAATGACTTTTGGAATGTGGATCAAACAGACCGTACTGCTGAAGCACTTGGACAGGTGAGCTAAAGCGACTGCGACAAATGAGCTTTCGCAACTGCCCTCATCTGGCCAACTCGTTTCACAAACTGCCAATGGTAAATAACAGTTTGCTTAGTTATGCGTTCATAAGGCGGCAAAAAAAATTCTGCTGAAGAATTGTTTCCTCTCATGTCTTGTAAGCAACCGATAACAAAATTTTCCGATTTCTACATGCAGAGAGCGCAATTTAGGTGTCTATAGCTTCTTTACAGGAATAAAGATCAATTTAGATAGTGATTTAGAAACCCGACCGTAAAACCAACTGCAATATTAGATTTTATACTCAATTAGTCGGCGAAATTGATAGTAACAGTTGTTTCTGTGAAGCTAAATATGGAAGCGGCAACATCAAGTACTGTAACGAAGACACCCTTGAGTCATCGCACTTTGTGTAGACAAGCTGTAGAAATGGTTCAGTAAGCAAATCATGTTATACACTTAAAATAGCGATCGCTGATAGTTGAAAGAATAAGACGCATCTAGCGCATATGACGAGCATAAAGGCCAACTAACAAGCTCACTAACTGACATCGCACATGCTTTTGCGTTAGCAAATTAATTTGATATCTTCATCTTCAATTTTCAACATGCCCATAGCTAACCAGCGCCCCTTGGTCAATGTACAATAAAAAATTATCACGTAACGCATCTCTGCTTTCCATTCAGCAAAAACATAACCAAGCATCTAACTGCACTGCTCCCGACCGCAATTTTCTGTATCTCATCTCATCGAACGATTGTAATCTGACGAAAAGATCGGTTAAAGAATGGTTGCTTTAGCAACCGACTATTGATTAAGTGAAAGAAATGATGACTGCTTCCGTTCATAACTTACTCTAAGCTTTTCGAGTGTAATAAAGCTGAATTTGAGTGGTGATCCAGCCTGATCGGAACTGTCGGTGATCGCACTCGTATTGCCACATTCACTCGTTTCGCTCTAAACACCACCATAATGTTAACACTGTTATTACATTTTTTTTAAAACAGCATTTCATAAGAACTATTAAAAAGCACTTCATATAATAAATAATCCCACAGAATGAACCGCATGTGCTTAGAGAACAACTGAATTAATTCAAAAGTGCACTTGGAAACATTGTGTGCGTTGGCAAAGTTTAAACAGTCATAACTTATGCTTCATTAATAGAACGTATAACTTAACAGGCAACACCTCAGTCTATCAAGAAAAAATTTAAAGCCCAATCTACGATATGCAAATGCCCAAAATATTTAGAATCCGCTAACTTTCCTGATATCTTTCTAATCAGTTCATTGAGCTTTATCATTTGATGCTTTATCATTAATGAAGATTGTAGGCAATGGATAACCGTAATTATGAATACTTTCGGCTGAAAAAAATGCGCGCTAGTTTGAAGCTAAGCTATCGCAAAAAAAAAACCGGTTTTCTCGATTCTCCTCTCCCCTTTCTGTGACTTGACAAAAGATCAAGTATTGGAATCAGCAGATCACAAGGAAATGAAGTGGAGCAAGTAGGAAACAGCAACAAGCAAATGGTAAGCTCATATCCATCTTTCTAATTTCTATGCTTACTTGCAAACCCATCTTCTAAAGGCCCTTTGCGAGCTCATTTTCTTTTAACCCTCTTTCTATTTCTCCTTCTTCATACAATTAAATTAGCTGCAACTTTGCCTAGGAATTGTGATTCGACTTGCCGCTCTTCTATCTTCTTAAACAGATTATTAAAGGGTGAAGGGCTTGACAGCAAATCAAAATACAGACCAACTTGGAGTGCTGTTTTTCGTTCGAAGGAAGATCGACAACAATCAATTCTTTTTCTCTAATCGCCGATAGGTCACCGACGATTGGCACCGCTGACGTTTCCAAAAGGCGTATTCGATATTTGTTTCGCTGAAACGATAAAAATCACTCAAAGAAATCCAGACTATAGAAAGACTACAAGATAAACGAGAGGGCAACTTCCCATCAATTTCCTATTGGTCTTACTGTCGAGAAAAAATAGCGACAATCGATATCGATAATCGACTAACTCGCAGATTCGACCTTCGTTTTCTTTGTTTTCCAATCTACTTTGTTATAACCGCCTCCTCTTGTAAAACGCACACAGCCTCTAGAGGAAGTGATGACCATAGGGGGGATATGACTCGGGCACTTGCCGGTTTCTCTACTATTGAAGAAATTTGCAAAAAAAAAAAAAATTTAAAAAAAAACAAAAAAAAGAAAAGCGAGAAAAAACGGTAGAGAAATAGAAACAAAGAGAAAAGCACAAAGTATCAAACTGGTCTCATTATCTCATGTTCGGTCGACTCGTTATTCTAGAATGCATGAAATTTGAAGTTTTTTTAGTTCAGCGCATATCGAATAGACGAAAGAAACGTTTGGAAATCTTGGTCGATTCAAAATGTGTTGAGTAAAGTTAAGTGTAATTTTATTTCGCTATTCATGAGCTGACTGGTACTTTCTTTTGCGATGCATAAAGATATCAAAACAAAGAGCTTAATGCGAACCATATGAGCCATATGATAATGAATTTTACAACAAGGTACAAACTTGTGGACGAATCGGTCTTAAGCATAATATTTCTTAGTAATGTTTTTGAAATTGAGAAATGTTTTTCGCAAGGTTCGCGTATTTCATCGCTAACAAACAAAATTAGGTGACAAATTCAAATGACTTACAAAGATGACTTAAAAAGACTTACAAACAACCACGGAAGCTCTTCGGATACGAAATCGGATCTCGTGATCGATGACATCGTTATTACTAAAACGATTGCTGTATTAACTTTCAAAAATGAAAACAAATAAAACTTTCGACACGTTAAATAAATTCAACACGACAATTCCGCTCAACACTATAATGACCACAACGAATATCGGTGAAAACAAAACGAAGTATTTGTCAACTGTTTTAGGCGTCATTAACAGTGTGCCGTACTGCTGCAATTAAAACCCAGACAGCATAAAGTCATTAAGTGACTGGCAAGAAAGTAAGCGTAGATTTTGATGAGGGGGATAATGAGGAGAGGATGGAAGCACATTCCTTCCAGCTTCTGCTTAATGGTACCTTTGGTGTGCATGTGATATCGCCGACACCCAACTCGAAATCATCTTTTCACCATCCTCACGATCAACTTTGCCATCACGAAGACATAACGCATGCTAGCATCGGCTTTCATCTTAAAAGAACCAATTTTTGAAAGAAAAAAACACGATGTAGAACTGGTAACAATGGAGAATGCCGTCATGAATTTAAATGCGCCCTTTACCCGCTCGTTATGTTATTCCGCGCAAGATACTCTCGATGTCTGTTACAACGCACTTCCCAGATTGCTGCTCTGACACCAACAGCGATAGTATTAAAGTCAACAACTTCAAAAAATCAGTTCACCACGTGAACGCGGCCCGCCTTTTTTCTTTCTCGAAAACTAAACGATAACTGTCTTTTTGCTCTGAATAGTTTCTGCATGACATCAACGTTGGATGTATTCACCTATGGAATGGAGCGGACACAAACAGTTGCTTCGAAATTAATGTGTCGTTAGCGAAATGCAAAACACATATGCTTATATCATGATAAAGTCACGCATGAGTGCTACTATGTCAAATATTCCGAGGCGGTTGGCCGTTTACGGATTTCGTTTTCGAAGAGTAATGACTCCATATGTTGGCGTTGCACGCTATCATATGAAACAGTTAATATTTGAATAGTCAAATAAGGCGATGAACCTCCGTGCTTGGTCAGTCTATATCATTAGAAAGCATGACCGGTTTTTGAAGAACAGCTTGTGCCGTCCTCAACTCGGTAAATGTTCACGACTTCATAAGTACGGTGGTCCGTAGATCTCATAATATAACCCATGTTGCATTCACTGACAATACGGGGCCCTTATTCGGTTCATTTATAGGTACCCATGAAATGACTTTGACATACGATAAAACAGTCTGCGTCGTTATAGCGCATCGATAATCAGTAAGTAATTTGCATAGTTTGGGGAAGAGGTGAGACAGCAACGTTAACGAAGAGACGAGAACGGATACCGTTCTAGCAACGTTAACTGATACCCTTCCAGCTTTGCAAAATAAATATTCGGCTTTAAGACTCCCAAAAAAGATAGTAGCATCACGAAGTAGTTAATAGTGAACGTTGTAACGATATGATTAGCACTCTGCTTACATTTTTCTTTCGCTTAGTTTTCTAACTGAACAAATCTCGTTCGAATAGCTTGAGAGTGCCTCTGAGCAAATATATTCGATTTCATAGACGATGAATGGTCTAAAGTATTGTGCGTTAGACTTTCTGCATGTCTAACGCACAATACTTTAGCGCATTCATCTGATAGCGAGCATGACGCTTCTGTTACGAACTGACTGCCAAACAGCATCAAATGGATGCTGGCAGTAAGCAGATCGGTAAACAGCATTTGCCGTCAAGGAGACATATTTGAGCGTCCTGTTGTTACATACCGTCTGCACGGCTCACTTCGAGGTAGTTGGATGTCAGCGCTCTACAATAAGTGTAAATGCTATTGGCTGCACTCTGCCGAATATACTCACTTCCGTTTGTTTTTCATACATCTGTAATTGTGAAAGGCCTGATCTTCTAGAACTCCCTCCCTTCGATGAAGTTCATTTGCTCGTAATAAGGATGATGAACTTCAAATTAACTTCACATAAATAAGCATGGAATACAAACTGAAAGAAAAAACAAATTTAAAAAAAGAAAAAAATGAAATAAAATAAAGCGTTTCAAACACAAGCAGAGCAATACGAAAAACCATCTATCCAGCGTGAAACAATCCCTCACCATCACTGATATCCTCGAATACCTAAAATGGAACGTTCAGCCCCGCATTCTTTAACAAATACGTCGTTCATTCCAACGGCTAATAGTAAAGACACGTTGGGACCTAACACTCAAATTTCGAAATGTTAAAGCGCAATAACACTGCTATGAACTTAGAAAAAATGAAGCACGTTATAATTCCATGTACAGTGACGCGATCTACTTGTAACTTTTTTCAAAAAGATTGGAACGATGCTGTGCTCGTATTATTCTTCAAAAACCGTGCTGTCCTTATAATGTACCTGCAGATAAAATTTCGCACATGTACCTGGCATAAGTGCGGTATGAAAAGTACATAATATTTTTTAGTGCGATAACATCATCGGTTAGGAGATATCATTTCCTCAGTCGGGATGCTGCGATCTAGATGGAATTCCGTATACACCGTTTGAACTTGAAAGCGACTGGAAACTTTTTCAATCACTCGGATCGCTAAATGAATGAGGAAAGGAAGTTTTCAGGGGATTTTGGCTTCCTCTGCTTATTGTCTGGAGAATCAGACCAACCCCCTTCCCTCTTCTCCTCCTTTCATTATAGAAGAAACCTTTCTTTCACCCTGAACATTAAACGTATATGCATATACGACATTGTGGCAGGTTACTTTGGAAGCTAAACCACCACTATTCCAATTTAATGCGTTCCATATTACGTGTAAGGTAAATGGCTAAGATCTCTGTTAAAGCAGCAAGCGGTCGTTTCTGATTGGCCTCATCGGTCAGAAATGATCACTTTGAAACGCTGTGACCAGTTTGAGCGGAAAAATCATTTCTCTGGGAAGAACGAAACTCTCTTCTCACTCAAGCTTAACAAGAATTCTATGCACAAAATTATTGCTGAAAATAGCGCTATTCAAGAAGAGCTCATTTTGAAGTGCAGCAATTACGCACCGCAGTTGCATATTTCGAAGAGTCGAGGGGCGGTTCACTCGATAATGGCGTCAAAGGTGCGTTGCACTTCCAACTGTAATTTTTTCGGGCGTCAAGTTTTGCGTATTACCACTGTAAATTGTGCTGTCCAAAAACTGTGAGAACGATCATGGAAGGAAGGCGTATCGTAACTATTTGTAAATAAATGAATGAAGCGTTTTAAGTATGTTTTTTTCGCAATTTCAAATCGAATCTTTTATTTAATCAACAGGCAAGGACTCCCCTAACGACAACACAAGGAAGATTTTTCACTTCACAAGATGCAAAAAATCATTTAACCAAAGAATCGTTCACTTAAGTGTATATTGTTTTTCCACACGATATCTTTACACCGCAACACATCACTGCTCAGCTCAAAGCAACAGTGTGCTAAGGGAAAACATTCGCTCGGTACCGCATTGTTCTCTGTCCGTAATTAGTCCGCAGTGTTTCACAGATGTACGTTTCGCGCCTCGTTCGGTCATGAGTTGTTTTTGTCAGCATATTGTCCAGACTCTCATCAAGTTGACCGTCATGATGTCGGACTTAAAATTAATGGCGCATAAATATGGACTTGAAAATTAAATGATGCATAATTTTGAGACAAGATCTGTTGAGATGGTCGTATATGTAGCCATATGTATACTATTCAACTCGAATGATGATGTCCCCCTTGTACACCATTCGCCGAGTGTCCCCTTTGCTACAGTGCTCCTACTGTTGTTATTGTGCGCGTTTTCCTAGCCTAATAGTGGCATGGAAACAAGGAGACGCGCCTTCACCGCATCCTTAGAATAAGTGAGAGATCCTGCGTTTAGAAGCAAAATTTGATGGAAAAAAATCTATGGCCGCCAAAAGCAAGGAGCGAAACTCCAGCAAAATAGCTGAAATTCCATATTTGGATCTTTTATTCAAGTGCTTCTAAGAACTCAAAGAATACGGAGAAAAGTAAATGTAAAAATTCGCGAAAAATGGAAAACAAATGGAATGTCAATGTTCCGCTTAAGAGTTCAAAGATAGTCTTTCGGAGCGAGACGTTTTGACAAAGAGACGTATTCTCATTGGCTTTTCCGTTTTGACGATCAATCCATAGCGTAGGGACCGATGGCTAAAGGTTGACGATACGTATGGAATAGAACTGGTCGAAAAGCTGATCGTTTCTGGGAGGTGCTTCTCAAATGGTATCGAGCGACAATAACGAATGTGCACGCTTTACGTGCCTTCCGCTTACTACCGTATCTCATTGTTTCGGTAATCGTTATGGTTCACAAATTTTTCTACAGAAGAAACGATCAAAGCGGGCGAAGAAAAAGGAGCGCTCGGGAAAGACGAAAAGCAAAAAATCGAAAACGAAGCAGAAGAAAGGGGGTGGTTTTTGTTCTTGTTCGAAGAAACACGGCAAACAAAAGCATCGCAGCGAACGGTCGAAGCCAAGTAAGCTAAAGCTTTTTTATGTTGTTGTCACAGTGCCAAGCATCACTCTGTGGTACTGTAGGCAATTCGCTTTCACGAGTTCTTTCATGTGTCCATGTTTCTTCATGACCAACCGATCAGCTCTCTCTGTTCTTGTTCGAAGAAACACGGCAAACAAAAGCATCGCAGCGAACGGTCGAAGCCAAGTAAGCTAAAGCTTTTTTATGTTGTTGTCACAGTGCCAAGCATCACTCTGTGGTACTGTAGGCAATTCGCTTTCACGAGTTCTTTCATGTGTCCATGTTTCTTCATGACCAACCGATCAGCTCTCTCTGTTCTTGTTCGAAGAAACACGGCAAACAAAAGCATCGCAGCGAACGGTCGAAGCCAAGTAAGCTAAAGCTTTTTTATGTTGTTGTCACAGTGCCAAGCATCACTCTGTGGTACTGTAGGCAATTCGCTTTCACGAGTTCTTTCATGTGTCCATGTTTCTTCATGACCAACCGATCAGCTCTCTCTGTTCTTGTTCGAAGAAACACGGCAAACAAAAGCATCGCAGCGAACGGTCGAAGCCAAGTAAGCTAAAGCTTTTTTATGTTGTTGTCACAGTGCCAAGCATCACTCTGTGGTACTGTAGGCAATTCGCTTTCACGAGTTCTTTCATGTGTCCATGTTTCTTCATGACCAACCGATCAGCTCTCTCGTCCACTCTTCGCTTACTTTTCATATTTTGGATTTTTTGATATCGCTAAACTTCATGATTTGCGATTTCCATTGCAGTTTATTGACGATCCGAATCACTTAGTCGTTGTTTATGTTAATTTGTCATTGAGATACAAGAACAAAATGGGTGACAAATATTCAATATTGAAGTTATTAGGGTGATAAAGTTGCGACTAAGAATAGAAGGCAATACCGCGTCAACGCGTAGAAAGTTGCATCGTCGACGCATAGTGGCTGCGGTATGTGACGAGAGGTGTACGGTACGTGGCGAGAGGCGTACGGTGCGTGATGAGAGGCGCACGGTATGTGACGGGAGGCGTACGGTAGCCGGGCGCTTTCAATTTTACGCGTCAAAATGCGCATTGGGCAAGCTATAGGCGAGATCTGTATCATATTCACAAATCACTAACGTTCCTCTTTGCAAATGCAGCATTGTGCAAGTTTTCTAAAACTTTGGCCGCACGAACGCTCCCGTATTCATGGCTCATCTGAGCGCATGATCCATTGAGGGAAAGTTAGCGCTTGAACGCATTCTGTTTAGCGCGCATGCTATGAATGCATTCAGCAACGTCTTCTAATGCACCGAAATTACAAATGAGTTTAATGAGACAAAAGGTTCTGGATTTGTGGCCGCTAAAAAAGTGTGCGGAAAGATCACTTAGCGCGTTCACAAATATTTCATGGCACCAATTATAACTATAAATTCCTCTTGAAATAAGTCGGGTCTCTTTGAATACTCGGCAGGCCGTCAAGCTTAGTCACTCTCCTTCCATAAAGCCTTCCTCTTAGACCGAACTCCTCTAGCCATCAGGAAGCGTGAGTTCGCACAAGTCTTCTCAATTCAAATGTTACCTGGGGGTTCGAATGCGAAAGTTTATGGTTCAGTCCCCTTCGGCAGTGCTACAAACCGTCAAGAAGTATCCAGAAAAGATAGGAATGAGGACCAGCAGGCTGATACGATATGTGCTTTAGCGATTCATCCTTCAAATGAGTTGTTCTTGTAATATAAATTTCAAACGAAAAGCGAAAATTCAAATTTTATATCACGCGAGCTTCAGCACAAATCTTCCACTATAAATTCGTTTTCCGCGATTCATTCGGTTGAACATGGAATCTAACCAAACGGAAATGGACGCAAATTTTCACCTTCTTTTGGAAAATATAACTTCCTGGGCGGCCGATGAGCTAGTTTTGAAGTTTATTTGCAAGATGATAGTTCAGGTGTTTACATCACACCGATCGATTTTCTTATTTGTACGTTGATTGGCTTCTCACTTGAAACACCGGACAGACAAATACACACATAATACATACGCATACACACACTAAATATGAACCGACAAGTCTCCCTCATAGTGCGCTTTCAAACTACAAGTTTGCCAAATAGTATGAAAACCGAGTGTTTTGTAGCTTATTCCATGTAAGCAAAGGTAAGCTACCAACAGTGGACGGAAGAGTACTTACTAATATGCAAGGTTTAACAGCGAAAGAAAAAAATTAAAGGATTCATTCGGCACGGAAAAAAAAGCTGCCTTAAATTGTTGAGAGAAATTTGCGAATTTTTCCCTATCTCATCGGTTAAACACTGTCGATAAGAAATTCGCATTATCTGGGTGTACCAATTGGCGCTGCTAGAAGCAATGAAAGGGGGTAAATGTGATGTTCACAACCTGCGCCAGAGTGACCCCTCCCTCAGTAGTCGTCACTCAGAGAGGAGTTGTGAACTTCCAAACGGGGCCCCACTTCAGTATGCTCACCTCCTCCCATCACCCCTCCCCCGCCATCCCCACTCCTCCCTTCAACTTTCAACACGATGTTCCAAAAATCAAATGCCAGCTCTTCCAGCAAGCATAGTTACTTGTTGAAAATGACATAAAGATCAGCCGAAAATTCGTTGTTACTTCACTTGTGCGAAGCGAGGCATAATATCGACTTAGCTCTCCTTGTGGAACAGAAACGTTATGACTCAGGAGCTTTATTGATGGGTACAGTATACCATAAAAAGGAACGCACTATTTTCAATGTTTTATAGCGACACCAACGCCGCAGTTAACCGCCCAAGCGAAGCCCAAGTTGCCTCCTGTCGTTTTACCACCGCCAACTGCACTAATGCCAACTATACCTTCGCAGTCGAGTCAGAAGCCGAAAGCCGAAGCTGGCGACACTCCGCAATCCACCGTATCCACCGGTAAAACAAGTGCTACATCAGGTAACGTGTTTGCTTATTGTACATTTCGCAGCAATTAGTAAGATAATCTCATCTCATCCTTCTCCCAAAAAGATTTGAGCGGCTTCAGCAGATGTTGAGAATTTCGAGATGGCTTCCGTAGTCTGAGAATTTCGATGACAGAGTAAATGCGGGAATTTGATTTTATCAGGGAATCAATTGAATGTTTTCAGCAACAGCTACGGAAACTTCTACACCTACTTCATCGACGACAACAACAATAAATACTACCACAAAGGTCGATTCCTTTTCAGCAGTTTCTTACATCTATAGCACCGTTTCGTTTAAGATAGACGCAACAGGACTGCCCATATTAACAGAGTTTATTTAGAAATATGTGAGTAGTGAGGTGTGCAAAAATCATATAGCAGCTTCCGGAGATGCTTAATGGTTAACATCTCATGAACTATTAAGTTGCCGACATTTCCAAAAAACCCGCTCTACATTATAGTACCTCCACTTATAGTAACAAGTTCTGACATATAAAATGTTAAGTGTGGTCACTGGTAAAATTTTCTGAGATTTTTGTTAAAACTTCAACTTCTGTCAATTTATAAAGCTCTTCTATGCATTAAATGGTTTTATATAGCCATACAGTTTTACATAGGCTGGCTTTATGTAGTTTTATATCGATTTTCTATAGCAAAACGTTTCGTTAAGGTGATGAGCCTTTACGTGAGTTTGTAGAGCCTGTGTTTCGATTTTCGAGTTGAAAAGTGCGAGAAGCTATGAATACTCGAACCAAAATCCTTTTATTACCCATTATTACTAGGCATCCACACTACCGGCTGTTCTTTTTCGCACATATTTCGTTGAAGGACAACGATGAAGTGGATGTGGAAACGGATGGTGCTCTCGAGCAACCGAGACAAACCTTCGTCGTTCAAAAATACACACACGAGGGACGGACAATTCGATATTTTGATCACAAAATGATTTATCACGTTGATGATCGACCTCCTACGTTCTTCCCCCCGACCATCAAGTAACAACTTGGTGCTTTCTAAAATGTTACTCCTCCTTACTAACCATGCCTATAATGACGATCGCCTTCGGCAGTTTTGCAAAAACAGATTGTGCTCATGGTCGTCGCAATTTCGTTACTGCGAACAAGCCTTGAAGCATTTTCTATATATGTTTAAAAGGTTAAAAGGCGGAACGACGAATGCTCCATCTTTTCCTTCCCAGTAGAAAACCATACACTTTCCATGACCGTTGTCCGAAAATGTTCTATAAGGATTATTGTAGGCAATTCCTCGCATACCAACGACGTATGAAGGCCGTTCCGTTGAAGAAACATGAAGAAATGGTCAAATATCTGTTTGTTGTTTCTTTTTCTTTCATAGCAAATATTTGCTGAATATCCATTGCACGTTTTTGCTAGTTTCATTTCTTTGCAACCAACTGCTGAATTCTTTTAAACCAAACCATTGCGTTGCGCCATTTAGTTTGCAAAAAACGGTTGAGGTTGCTGACCTAATCTGTTCATGGAGAAAAGTTGAGGAAAAAAGTATTTGTTGAAGGGAGGGGATGTGGGATATATATTTATTTGGATCAATACCTGTAGGAATGGAAACGTAAGGTCGGATAGCGTACATAATGTATATTCAGAGTGTTCCAACATATCGAAATAATGAAGAAATAACAGTCGTTTCAAAAAAAGTAACGAAATAAAAATAATTCGAAAAACAAATTGCTCTATAGTTTTAACCTCGAAAGACCCAGCAATAATAGAACGTACTGGTCTAAACTGTTTTCAAAAATCAACGAAACGTTAAAAAATGCTGTCACAAAGCTGCATCCTTTCCATAGCGCTCGAATGGGCGCGACAAAGTAGCGCGAGCAGTATGATGATCCGAACAATACGGCTGATACCTTATCACTAATAGAGATTAATACAAAAAACATAAAATTTGTCTCGAATTGTCTCTGAACTATTCGACGTTGTTCTTTCTTGCGTCCATACGAAAAGAGCTAATTTCACTCCTAAGATCTGATACTAACGATGCATAATTTTTGGAGTCCCAAAGTCGCTATTCCTGGAAAAAAATCCCGATGTTGAGTTTCTAAGCACTAACATTAAAAAAAAGGGTAGTAGAGGAAATTGGGAGAAGTGAGCTCGTGAAGCAATAATTCCGAGATGAGCTCTTCTTAGATTAGAAAACTTCCGATTTACGCTAATCATTTGTCGTTTCTTTAACAGTTTAGAAAAGCATAAATTTACAGTATAAAACGCTCAGCCCTAATTCATATAACGTGCTTTCTACATTCGATTTAGATAAAAATGCTTAATGAATAAAGAACGTTTGTAAAACGAGAATCAGAGATGGCAAAAAAACAAAACAAAATAAACAAATAAAGAAGAAAATTACTGAAAATGGTGGAAAAGAGATAAAAAGAAAGAGAAAAAACCCCCCCCCCCCCCCCCCCCCCCCCCGTTTACTTGAGCAAAAAAAAGAGATGCGCCTTAGGCTGGCTCCAACAATTGCACCGCATATTATTACTCCTCTTACTACTGATGCGTTCGACCAGCATCCGCGTTGTTGTGCGGCCCAGTTATATGCAGACCCAACAACTGGCAATTCAATTCCAGCGGGTTTAATAACGCACTTCGGCCCAGATGTAACGTTACAAGTGGAAAGCGGGAGCAGCATTTGCCCTGTACGCCTATATATGAGTTCAGCTGCAACTCAGAATGGCAAAAACAAATTGTGGTAAGCAAAACGCTCTTCGAAGTTAAGCAGTGCCTTTAAGAGATCAAATCTATCACATGGCTGATTTTGGTCAATTTACATCATTCAGCGAACAAACGCCTATACATTGGCCAAATGCTAGATGAAAAGCAGGCGTACTCCACCCCATAACTCATTTCAGTATGAATCATTCAATATAAAAATCTGCGGAAATTTAAGCTAGAGAACAAAGCAACGACCTTAAAAACGAATACCCTAACACTGCACCAGTAAACAGTAACAACGAACCTCCTCAAGAAGTACGTAAACAGACTGTCTGCTTTTCAACACTTCGAAATCGTTCGCATCTTCCGAAAGCCTCAAGAGACCACTCGATGCCAACTAAAAATCTCGAAATCAATTTAGTCACAACCAACTAGAAGCACGGCTTTCGTCGAACACAAACTTGAACAAATAAGAAATTGACATTTAAATACGGCGAACAAAAATCGCTTTCGGCATTAGTGTTTCAAACGCGATGACATCGTACTCCAAAACCTGTAAACTAAAAAAAAGTATTTTCGACAATAAAGCCAATCTTCTTCGACGGACCCTATTGTATCAACAGCTTCATCTCAAAAGCATCCTCAAATAATGACACAAGTTTTTACGAAAAAACAAAACAATTATTTAAAAAAACATACGGCAAGGAATTCCTTCATACGTTCGACCACATCTCCCCTTCCATGCAAGCAGAACAATGCGTTTGCGAGTGTTGTGACCGCTATCGGAATGCACTGCGAGTTATTTGGCGATGCTGCAAAAATGCAAACAACGCAACGTAAGTTTCAAAGAAAGTCATTTTTGGCGGATCGCTTCTACGAAACATTGCATTATGCAATTCATAAACGTGCATATTCCCGGCCAGAACTCGACGGTAATGGCTTGTAATGGATCGCCGACGAAAAGAAATCCTTTATGTGAACTTCTTTTCGCGACATTCTTCCCTGACAAAAGTTCAAGAATAAATTTGTGTAAATAATGATTTCATTCTTTACAAAGAAATCTCGATGTATATCCTGTTTTTATGCATATTACCTGCTGCCCAGATAGTAAAAAGTTAGATTATATGCAAAGACAATTATGCTATCTATAGAACACTAAAAGTTTCACTCACAGTGAAAAAAACAGGGGGAAATAATTCATCGGCGGGAAGCAGATCTCAGCACACAGAAGGCACGAAAGGACAAGAACTTACACTGCACAATGACTTCCGCTGAACTTGCCATCAAAATTTCAGACAATTTTAAATAAGCTATACTGAAATGATCCATGACTTTCGTACTTCATCGAGAAAAGCCTGGCCGCAGAGGAAGTGGGAACGATGTGGTAATGACGGGAGGAGAATTACGCCCTATATTTGCGAATATGTGATGCAAACATATATTACCCGGCTGCAAACATCAATATCTTCTCGCGGTCATGGTGGATAACACTAACGTTATTATTAACACCGATAATGTCAACAGAGAAATACGATGCCATGCCAGCATTTGACATTAATACAATTTCTCACTAAATGTGCTTGCCTTTCGCGAATGCAATGGTCAAAGCACTGTACCACTACTGCCATCGTTTTCTGGAAAGTTCATTAAGCATCTCACAGTCTAGAAATGTTTCAAGGAGAACCACTTCTCGACGGGGGACCTTCGGCGAATCACTCCCAGCTTTGCGATGCATTTCTTTCCCCCCTCCCCCCACCTCCTCTCTCTCATACGGACCAAATCGCCCCACGACGCGATCCCGCCCTCCCAGCCGAGAATCGTCTTTCCCTGAACATCGTGTCAGGATTCTTGCGCGCAGATCAAAAAAGCAATGAAAAAGAAAAACCGACCGTGAAGTGTTGCCTTGAATGTGCTCGACGGTGACAGTGCCAACCTGGGCAGGGAGAGAGCAATGAAGACAAACAGAAGGCACGTAACAGCGTACTGTTCCTCGGGAGGCTGTGACTGCTGAGTCTGCGCCCTTACTGCATTCATTAGTGCAACATCTACCTCTGTGCTCATACCAACCGCAGCACACATCTCCGAAATGACCTATAACCAAAACGTGACACAAGACTATCACGTCACCCGTAGAGATCTCTGGATTAGCCCTGTAACTTGTGCCGGCACACACGAGCTTACTCACTTCTTGCACCCTAGTTCGGAACAAGTAGTGGCGAATCGCAACCAGATTTTGGGCTCAGGTCGCAACCCGTCCGAAAAAAAACTGTCAAAACAGAAAGGGAAAAGAAATCGAATAGAAGAAGATAATAACTAATAAACTGAGAGGAATAGTAGCAGAACTGAATGGCTAAGAGCTGAGGTCGCAAAGCCGATCTTGGAATTAGGGATGACAAGTTCATGAAGCTCACGTAAGAGCATAAACAACTCCCACGACGATCGTGAGTGTGAGTGTTCTCTCTCGATTCCGCCTACTGAAGTAATGTACAGGCAAAAAGCAGTCGAGAAATAAACATTTGGGGGAAAAAAGAAATGCACAATTTTGCTTCAAAAGGCTACTACGCTCGAAGCTTAGAAACTGAGAAGGGGTATCTAAAGCTACGATGGCATCTCAGCCATCAATAGATCACGGGCAAAAATTTTCGGGTGAGAGGGAAACATTTCTAAAGAGGTGTGCGTGCAAAGGTAGAACAGGATGTTGCTATGAACACAGCCTACTCCTATCAACGGCAACGATAACCGTGACCTGCAATCTTCAAATCTGCCATATACGACCTATTACTCGGTTTTTTTTTCTTACTAGTATCCAGCGAAGGCTTAGAAAACAATAGACGAATCAATGCAAACCACTTCCATTGTCTGATAAATAAACGGGGCAAGCGAACTTCCTGCTCAGTGATTCTGCATTAATCATAATGTTTGCAAACGACTACTGGCAGCCGTTCTGCAACAGAAGCTGGCTGTTCGTGGCGGAACATGATTTCCCCTCCGCCCCAATTTTGTGGATATTACGAGCACGAATTGACATAAAATTAATCAGAGAATTGCATTCAATAATTTCAGTGACAAGCCCTTTGCGGATGCTGGGCACGAAATCTGTTCTTCAAAGCACAACTAAGGTGGATTGTGTTTCGCCAGGATAGCGGAGTCCGTGCAATATAGGAGCAAAAATCTTCGGGTAGCAAATTTCGTCTAACCAATCTGTTGTGATCAGAAGAGCTTTCGTGGAGGTTGTGAACAGTTGAGAGGAGAAAAGGAAGGCGTTCTTCGAGAACATCATGAAGCGCTGAGTGCAGAAGCTCTCTGAACGAAAGGATCTCGCCAATTATCGTTACCCTTTGCAGCACGGACTCCATCGGACCGCTATTCACCATCTTAAAATGCAAACATCATCACCCTAAATAAATCACAATTAAAAATGGACTGACAGGTTAATCACTTAAATGCCGTTCGAACAGGTCGTAACTATGTAAGCAATCTTCAAACCACAAAAAGTAGTGCTTAGTAGCCTTTTTGTAAATAGAAGCTCCTCTCAGATTGGCAATTTACGAATTCCGTTATCGCGATTATCGGCGAAATCCACGAATGATGTTGAAGAGCGATACAAGCGCTTCGTACACCAATCAAGACAGACAAATAAACAAAAAAATAGCCAAGTAAGCTAACAAGGCTGTGAAAAACGGCCCGCTCCTTTGAAAGATACGTGAACCAACTTTTAAAAGTCTTAGTTCGTTTCTGAGATTTAGTTTGCTGCTAACAGACTTCTACACTTTAATGAGAACTGATGAGAAGTAAAAATGCGAGCTGTTGGGCGCAATGAGGATTCGAACCCTGCTTCTTCTTTCTTCGAACAAGATCTTTAATTTCAAAGAACTGACGAGTTTATTCCAGACGAATATGAAAATACTGTGGTTCTAAAAAAATTTATGGAGGTGAATGCTAGGATAAAACAAACCGGCAAAAAAGAGGACAAGGTAGCTTCTACAACCAATTAAAATATAGATACAGCAAGTTAAACAGTATTAGTTATACTGATGGCATTCAGCAACCACAACTAACGTGTCATATTATCACCGCAACCGTTAGCGCTGATTCAACTATCAATCCGGACATCGCATTGCTGACCTGTGCCTTTTTGTCCCTATTGTCACCGCTGAGCACGACCAAAAGTTCGCGCATTTTTTCTGGCTTGTCGAAATTGCTTCTGGCCATTCGGAGTGCGTCACGATGCTCGTTGACGATCTTGTTCAATTCGCCGATCTGACAGGCGACGTGCCATATAAGTCGCTCACTCATAAACTTCACTCCATATGGTCCTAGCAGCTGCGCTAATGCTCGAAGTTCTGCAATCGTCTTTATTTATGGGACGAATTCGGATACCTGTTAATCTCGCATTATGATCGATCGCAGTAATGAAAACCTATAACAAACAGAATACTTAATTCACTTTACAGCACAACATTTCGTCAACTCATGTTATCTATACAACCACAGGCCCTTCGAACGGCATCCACTGAACATGAAGTCGAATTTCAAAAGGCCCATGCAATTCGTTCAGATAAAATAATGAAGGAAAAAAAGGGAGAGTTTCGACCTTCGCATGAACTCACAAAACATCGATTTCTTGTACAAAAAAAGGAATGCGCATGAACATTGAAAACTGGAAATGGACTTACATATCCATAGCAATAACGTTCACAATTCACTGCCCTAGAACGTCGAGAACTCAAGTGATGCTCAGCTAGAGATATGAAGTCTTTCGAAAAGAAATGGGTCGTTAGCCGACCAAGAAAGCATGTTTTAATGAAAACTTGCGCTAGTGACCGCAAAATAAAACTTGGTACTTCGCATATTCGGACAGTATAGACTACAAAAACCTAATAAACGCAATAAAAAATATAATGCGGTAATGGAATCTGCATTCACAACCAGTCCGCCTCAAGAAGTACTAGAAGGCCCTCAATGGCCATAAATACAAGTTACCCATCTCAACATTTTAGCATCAATGATATGCCATGCCGCAACCGGGCATATCTTCAGCTTCGCACACTCTATAACAATTAACTTTCCGTTCCGTTTTCATAATAGGATGATGGGACACTACTAATCGTTGACGATGTGTTCGCCATCGCAGATAAATACCCCTGAAGTTTCTCATCAAGAAAAAAAGATTTTGATAAGCTCCTGTTGCCGCTGTGACGATGCAATGTCCAAATGTGCCTAACAGTAATGATCAAAATGGCAACACCGCCCGCACTGTGGTGAAAAGTGATGATCGGTCGGTGACATTCAATGCTCGCCTTGAAGCAGCCCGGTTCCATCTAAACCCTTTAATATTACGTATTTTAACAATGAATTTGAAGCTCCAAAATTTGCCAACATTTTATTATTATCATTCCGACTGTCCAAAACGTACACTGATGGGGCGTTTTAACCATCTGGTTAATCACGCGCATCTCAATTTTGATTCAAAAACAGCTCAACTAACCCCGCGTATCCGTATATTGGTCGGGGTTGAACGCATGCGGATATTCAGAGTTGGGTATGAGTGCAGCAAGATGCGGTGAGAACAGAATGTGACCAGCACTCATTCGTCGCAAGACCACTTCAAGATACCTGAAACACGCTAGAAATTAAACATCATGCAAAACAAAAAGTTCAGCGTAAAAAAGCGCCCGCATTAACTGTTATAAAATTGCAGACCCAGATACACTTCCACGCAATAATTTTACGCAGTATAACGTTTTTTTCTTCAGTGGGCCGGGCGGGAGGGGAGGCGATGAGGGAAGAGAGAGGGAGGGGGGAGGGAGGAAGAGTGAGACAACAGCGGGAACGATCAGGCGAAAGGAAGGTCATCTTGATAAGAAAATGTGAAACCGCAAAGTTATAGCTCTTTCAACCACTTAATTACAGCCGCGCTTCATTTCTTTAATATCTTCTCAGNCCTAACTACTTATAGGCATATACTTATAAGTTTATTTGCTCAAGATAAGATCACAACTCGAAAAATAGCGAGAGGAAAAAAAATCAAAGGAAAAGTGTAGTGAAAGTCTAATAATATACTTTAGACTCTTCATCGAAATTTCAGGATCGAGAAAACAGCTTGCCTAGGGCTGTCAAGCACTTCTCACAAGAGGCTACCTCATAACCTATTCAACTGCTTGTAATCTTGCGTATCTTGTTTGAACAATCGATTACTGTTGTACCTTTTAAAAGCAGAATGGCTATGAAAGAGGGCGTCAGTTTCGCGAAAAGTGCTCTTTCCAGAAAAGACAGGCAACAGCCAATGAGCCGATTAAAACAATTAGGCTCACTAATGAGTCTGGACTACCATTTTGAAATGGAATTTATTCGCAATGTGAATCCATTCGAAGACCGTTGTACATATGTGGTTGTCTTATTCTTCTTCTCACGCTCTTTCTGCTTAACTTGCACCTTCTTTCAAGCATTATAGACGCGATGAAACTACTTTTTCTCCGCTTAAATCCCTCTCCTTCGAAAGAGATGGAAAACTGGCAGTTCTGCATCCTATTCAGAGGAACGAACGACTGGCTGAAAACTGGCGTCTGGCTGCTCGACTAATATAAAAGCAGCGATTGCTCCAAATGTCCATATGTCAAGATAAGACTGACGATAAGGTAATGCGCGTAACCGTGACCGCTAGCGCTAGCAGTTACATTAACCAAAGCTCGAAAGACGAAAATCGGATGCATGCAAAGACTCTGGAAGGGAAAAAAACCGAAGCAGACGTTTACGGTCGGCCAACTCGGAAACTAACTACCAATAAACTCGAGCAAGCCATTCAGTATGCGAAGTCAAAATCTTCTTCATAAAATATGAAGTAATAAATATCTACGAAGAAACGAGCCCACTTTATACAAAAACGAATCGTTTTCAAAAAAACGGATCGAGTATATTAAAGAAAAGGAATGCTTCGCTCTTAAGCACTCACATGCTATGTTGTGTTCATTCTATGTCTTTCTAAATTATTAAGGACTTCTTCCTTATATATTCTTTTATATGTACGCTATAATCAACTGTATCGGTATTCCATCAAATGATTAATAAACTTTGTTCCACTTCAAAAAGAAAATGAGGTTGCAAAACGATGGCACTAAAGGCTGTTGCCATGACTAAGTCCGTTATTTGGGACATGATAAGTTCACCTGCGCATCATGATCACTCCTTCTTTCAATTTCCATCTGCACGTGACAAAGGCAAACGCTGGAAACCGCTCTGAGGCAACGGATGGCTTTCATGCGTGTGAAGGTAACCATTCTGCAGCAGAAACCAGCTGCAGGTGGCCGGATCTAATGGAGGAAATCTAAGAAGCTAGCGCTTATGGTTCAATTATATTTGAGACCAAAACATGAACGCAATGTGAATGCTTGCCTATATGCTTGAACGCTAACAATATTTAGTGGAACTCATTTATTTTTAGCTGAAACAAGCTCATTAAAAAAAGAAAAGTGGAGTGATGGAAATGAGACCACCAACCATTAAACTATACGCTTTTCGATATAGCTCCAGAAAATGTTGTCATAAAAACAAGACTAATAATTATTTGTGAAAACCAAACTGTTTCCTAGACCCATTCTCTACAATAAACAAAACAAGGAGCGTTCACAAAGTGTAGTTAAGTGTTGAAAAGAATCTTGCTAACCACTTCGTATAAATCGATGTAATCGTCTCACTGGAGTGACAATCGAAAGGCTGCGTCTGTTGTAGCAAGACGTTGGTAAAAAGGCGTGTTATATCGATGTTGACTGAAAATTTGATATAACGCAATTATGCGGTGCTCAACTGAACACCACTTCAACAAATCTCTCACTGTGTGCCAGCACAAAATGCAGTGCTGAAAAAATATTCTCACGATAATCGAAAAGCGCTTTCAATGATACATATATTACACCTCCTTCTCATTTCCCCTCTCCCTCCCTATCCCCCCCCCCCTCCACCTTTTTGAAATCGAGAAGAGAGAAGCCGCAAATCAAAAACAAATTTAAATTCGAGGTCGGAACTAAACAGCTTCAAAAACCGGTGCAAAAACAGTGTGAAAGGAAAAAAGAATAGAAAATATCTGAAGAATAAAAGCGCTCGAAGTCTAACGCAGCTATAGATTCAGACCGTAGCCACTCCGCTAACTGGTTACTAGTAACCTCATCTATGAATGCAAAACGTGCAAACGCAAAAAGCTTCCAGGTAGTGAAGATACAGAAATCGCAGGCTTTTAAATGTCGACGAAAAGAACGACCGATTTAAACAACTGGAAGAGCCGAAAAACATGAAAACTGAATAATACTGCGCTTTCCTATCATCTTTTCTCAGAAGTGACTTCTTTGAAATATAACCTTCCCCAACGAAGCTCCTTCGCAAAAGCAGACACGCCAATGAGAATTCCGTTGAAGTGAAAAAAAATCGAAACGGCAAATGGCGCGTTCTATATTCTCCTCAGTAGCGCCCCAAATTTTTTTACGATTATTCTTACTCACTTAGACGTACATCGCTGTTGAGTTCTTCTTTTTTCTGTCATCTTCACCAAAACCGTAATCCACTTACGTCACCATAGTCTGCCTATTTTTCGGTCATTGTGGAAAAGTGTACTTTTCAAGCTGAATGGAAAGTATAACAAGCGTAAGACTTCTCAACGTCCTTCCTACTCAGATTCACAATCGCTATTACAGCACGCCTTTTTAAGCAGTACTCGCATTTCGCAATCAAAGATATAAGATAAGCATACAGTTCGAAGAAATTTTAAACTTAAAGCATTTCCCGACCTGAACTGCCTAAAACAGCGAACAATTAAAGGCTGATGACCCATGTTAGCATGCCACATCATAAGCAAGCTCGTGTAGAAAACTGCGAATATCTTAATGAACTATAAGCTTCTCTAGATGATTTCACCTGCATATCAGAACAGATGAGCAAACGAGTTATCGAATAGAAATACCAACCCTCAGTATCAATGTTCTGGAGCACCGCCATATGAGCGTGAAGGGCTGAGAGTAGTTCTGAAGGCCTCCTCGGATGCTCTCCAGCCATTATCAGAGACTGAAGCGATGATGTGAGCTGATGCTCAAGTTGCTGTGAGAGGTATTCACGGGGTGCAAATATATGCTCCGCCACCACTATTTGCCTGAAAATTGTTTCCACCCCCTTTAAAGCATATCCAAAGATATGCAGTCAAAGAAAGAAGAATCACAGGAACCCACCTCGTGAAAAAAAAGTCAACAAAATGTTGAACGCAATTTTACCTGTGCATTTTACATAAAACGTTGCTTTATTCGCATTTGCCTTTTTTTTTCATAAACTCAAAGTGCATACCTAGAGCTCTCAATGTAACAGTGAATCTAAAGCCACCTGTTTTCAAAACTTCTAACAAAAACTCCAAATGAAAACTACCGTCACGCAAAATAAAATGGGGCTACTCAAGAAAAGGAACAGCTGACGGAGTTTAGTGAAAGCTATGCCCTGGAATGCTAACATAAAATAGATAACGCTTCATCGAAGAGGCGTTTTAATTTGTACAATAAGGAATTACCTATTAAACATTAAAAAAATACACAATAAATATTGTGAGCTTACTTGCAAGAACCTATGGCAGAGCAAAGTTCGAAGAGTGCTGTCTGCAGTTTGTCGGCAAGTGTCAGTGTATCTCTACAAACGCGCACACTCTCCTCGCCAGGCATTGCAGAGACACGTACCGCCGCTGCACCCTTACCTGTTGCGATATTCATTCACCCACTCATGAAAGTAAGTGTTCAAAATCAAATACCTTTTAATTTCCAATGAAACCCTCTTCTCTATATAATCTTCCTTTTTCACCATCGGGCTTTCACTTTAAAAGGTGGAAACTAATGCACCTAGCATATTTAATTAAATATTGCAGTTTATAAGAAGGAACACAAAGCTCAATGAATCCAAAATTTCCCGTTACTCATCATGTCGAGATTAGCGTTTCAGAAAATATTTCGTGATATCAATTAAAACTCGTTTAAATCATCGACGCTATCAGCTACGGGCTTCAACCAAAGATTAGAAAGCAACACTGGTAAAAAATTTTTCGCTGCAAAATATTGTCCGAAAAACCAAACTTAGAAGACATCCTTTATTTTTTCTCTTCGGTACTTCAGAATTGAAAAAAACATACGAGTAAAAAGCACATGTTTCCGCACAAAGCAATTTATCTTCCTCACTGAAGAATGAAAGAACATTTTAATCCGTGGACCTCACCTACACCACCCTACCTTCCACGTGTCTTTCTTCCCACACATACTGTTCTACCAGGGCTAAACTGAGAAGCCAGTATGCACCAATGCTTAGATAAAAGAGAGAGTGATTGTTGCCATATTTAACAAAAAAAAAAACAGCTAGAAGGTGGACAAGCAGTACAATGATTAAGATGTCTGCCTCTCGAAGCCACCGTTTTTCTCTGATAAAACACGGGGTGCAAATATATGCTCCGCCACCACTATTTGCCTGAAAATTGTTTCCACCCCCTTTAAAGCATATCCAAAGATATGCAGTCAAAGAAAGAAGAATCACAGGAACCCACCTCGTGAAAAAAAAGTCAACAAAATGTTGAACGCAATTTTACCTGTGCATTTTACATAAAACGTTGCTTTATTCGCATTTGCCTTTTTTTTTCATAAACTCAAAGTGCATACCTAGAGCTCTCAATGTAACAGTGAATCTAAAGCCACCTGTTTTCAAAACTTCTAACAAAAACTCCAAATGAAAACTACCGTCACGCAAAATAAAATGGGGCTACTCAAGAAAAGGAACAGCTGACGGAGTTTAGTGAAAGCTATGCCCTGGAATGCTAACATAAAATAGATAACGCTTCATCGAAGAGGCGTTTTAATTTGTACAATAAGGAATTACCTATTAAACATTAAAAAAATACACAATAAATATTGTGAGCTTACTTGCAAGAACCTATGGCAGAGCAAAGTTCGAAGAGTGCCGTCTGCAGTTTGTCGGCAAGTGTCAGTGTATCTCTACAAACGCGCACACTCTCCTCGCCAGGCATTGCAGAGACACGTACCGCCGCTGCACCCTTACCTGTTGCGATATTCATTCACCCACTCATGAAAGTAAGTGTTCAAAATCAAATACCTTTTAATTTCCAATGAAACCCTCTTCTCTATATAATCTTCCTTTTTCACCATCGGGCTTTCACTTTAAAAGGTGGAAACTAATGCACCTAGCATATTTAATTAAATATTGCAGTTTATAAGAAGGAACACAAAGCTCAATGAATCCAAAATTTCCCGTTACTCATCATGTCGAGATTAGCGTTTCAGAAAATATTTCGTGATATCAATTAAAACTCGTTTAAATCATCGACGCTATCAGCTACGGGCTTCAACCAAAGATTAGAAAGCAACACTGGTAAAAAATTTTTCGCTGCAAAATATTGTCCGAAAAACCAAACTTAGAAGACATCCTTTATTTTTTCTCTTCGGTACTTCAGAATTGAAAAAAACATACGAGTAAAAAGCACATGTTTCCGCACAAAGCAATTTATCTTCCTCACTGAAGAATGAAAGAACATTTTAATCCGTGGACCTCACCTACACCACCCTACCTTCCACGTGTCTTTCTTCCCACACATACTGTTCTACCAGGGCTAAACTGAGAAGCCAGTATGCACCAATGCTTAGATAAAAGAGAGAGTGATTGTTGCCATATTTAACAAAAAAAAAAAACAGCTAGAAGGTGGACAGGCAGTACAATGATTAAGATGTCTGCCTCTCGAAGCCACCGTTTTTCTCTGATAAAATCCCGCTGGCTTGATTCTAGGCCGGCTCATAACATTGTTCTATAGCAGTTAGCCAACAATTCACTTCTGATACCCCTTTGCAGAATGCCGCGAATGCAAAACAATTTCGATTCAAGAAATCCCAAAAATAAAACGGCATGGCATACCTTTGGGCTTAACATGTTCTTCAATCAATTTCGCGCAGCTCGTTGGTGACAGCTGCTCATGCAAAAGAGTTTCGTGCTCGCACAAACGCTCCACCACTGAGGTTGTCTCTTTGGCCAACTCATCTAGCACCATATTGCATAGTGAAAGACTCTAAATTTGTACCATGAAGACCGTGTATGCAATCCAACCGTTGTCTCGATTTTCCGCAAAAAAATAAAATCGACACTCTTGTGAAATCACTAGCTTAAACGCAAACCATCACAGTTTTGCTAATCCTATAACCTGCGTCTGAACTGAACTTCCGCTCGAAACGTCTCTAGCCAAGCACCATTTGATGATCCCTAATATGAGAAATCTCGAGATTTTGATTCTATTGGCCATCGCGGTTTACAGATAGAATTAGCATCGCGCTTGGATATCTCATCGTCTTCCTTTTCAGCCTTTCCATCTTTTTCATGCGTTTTTTATTCGTATTTCATTTTCATATTATTTGGCATTCATTTATTTAATTCTTTAATCGTTGGACGAAAAATACCATCATCATCATCACTATTCGCTGCAAGCCTCATTGTCACTCCACTCAGCAAAAGGCTACTGCTTTTGCATACCAGAGTATGAAAACATTTTCATCCAAGTGAAATACACGAGACTCTATAAACTTACTTTTTCATTAACATGAGCTTTTTCCTCAGGACAAAGGTCATGGAGAGTAGAAGGGAAATGCGAACAGATATGAGCAAACGCAATCGAATAACGCGATTGGGAGGGTAACTGAAGACACTGCTGCAGTTGTGCTTCTAACTGACGCGTATAGAAGCTGCAATAAATATTCATTCAATTTACGGCTAACATCACACTACAGGTTTGAAAATCTGGAATTGGCTAAAACTTTCTTTCTCGATGGAAAGTACTTGAAAATTCCGTTCTCTTCAGAATGGACTTTTCAAAAATAAGTTCGTCACACCTCAAATAAATTTTCCAACTTTCGTTCATCACAATTCTGGCAGAACAGAAGAAACGGAAGCAAAGAAAACTAACTATAAACTTACAATAAACGCAGCAATCACATTCAACCAAAAAATACTGTCACATATTACCATTAGTTTTAGCCCGTCAGTGAAAAAAAACTGAAAGGACTCTCGTTTTAAGAAGTTTAAATATCAATATCACTAATCTCGGATTTTGTTACAAGGGCTAACTTACTCACTAAAAAAATGCCTAATAGAGACGACACCTTGGTCCCGTTCTCATTTCAAGATCAAATTAAAAAGGAACCCGCCATTTACAACCAACAGAGTGTTCTTAACAGGTAAGCTCAATATGCCACGAGTTCATCAGTAAATATTCGCCGAAAACTTCACTAAAAATAATATTACGATCTTTAAAAATAAGGCGAATTCTGTAGTCAGGGATTGTCACAGTTGCAGCACTTGATGGACTGGCGGGGCAGGGGGAGACGAGGGAAAGGAGAGATGAAGTATTTATTAAACACCTGTTACTGACTTCAGTTGAGATATAAATAATAGCATCGCTCCTTTGAGTTAAACACTCAACCAACCACGTTCGGTGTCTATATATATATGTATATATATATATATATATATATATACATATATATATAGACACCGAACGTGGTTGGTTGAGTGTTTAACTCAAAGGAGCGATGCTATTATTTATATCTCAACTGAAGTCAGTAACAGGTGTTTAAATGATAGCATACTGATGGTGTTTTACGAAATGATAAAATCACGGACCAGTAAATAGAGAGATCGCTGGTTTCCCTAAGCATTTCCTCGAGAAGATCAACCATTTTCAGATGGAACACGGTTGTATTCATTGTTACTGCCAAACGACGGTTGTCAGCTAGCGAGAAGGGCGACCGACTGATACTGACATACGCCTGGAATCGGAACCAATCCAAACGAAGCCCACGAAGGTCAACACTGTTCTCTGAAATATGCTAGTTTATAACAAACAAACATTCCTTTAATGCTCGAAAAGGTAAAATCAAGAAACCCATCCTCTTGTCCACTACAAAAAAGAGCGCTATAGAAATTAATCCACCGTCTTCTTAAAGGACGATGTGAATGAACTTTGGTTTCGCGATTTCATGAATGATAAACTACAAATACATAAAACACGGACAGCCAATATTCCTGAAGTGCGCGCTTCCATCTCTGATATCAAAGTACTGCCATTTGTGTCTAGCTACCATACCACAGCTGACCAGAAAGACAACGACTTAGAAAGAAATTATCAAATAACACACATCCCCCTATTTTGCGGTTTTCAATAGCGAAACGCTTTCCACTGAACGCTTAGCAACACGCCAATTTTCATTATCTTACGCATCCTCTGGAATTCACATCGCTCTCCCCATCCGCCCTCTCTTCGGAGACAGTATTTCAGCTAGCCGAAGAGAGATGGGCTTGATTTGATGGGGACTGAATACGAAGGAGGCACTTGTGAAGTGGTGCTTGTTAATAGGGGTGTTTTGCTGAATCCGAGGCTGTACGCAATCGCACTTATTAAAATACCCTTTCGTGACACCAACCAGCATCGCAGTCAATAAAATACAAAGGGACAATGTTTGCAGCGCCACACCATTTCTACCCAGCCGACATACCCCTCACAGGATAAAAGAGTCTATAAAATGCAAAACTAAATAAATAAAATTGAAATCACGAACGGTTAATGCGAGCAATGTCAGCACAGAAGTCGGACATAATTGTGGCCTCATCTTCGGTCAGACCCTCCAAAGATTGCACAATTTCGGTAAGCGCGATTGCATCATATCCGGACACATACTGTGAATAGTAACGTTGGATTACACCCGCGTATTTTTGCACCAAAGAACGCAGTTCATGCACTTGAAACAACAACTCGGGAATCTGCCTGAAAAAACATTTGTGATAAACTGTGATAAAAGTCAAATACTGGAAAGTGCCAGTTCAGGGTAAACTTTTAGTTAGCCTTTGGTGCAAGAACGATGTTTGAATTCTAAAGAGAGAGTATGACACCCTTTAGAGGGAGATGAAAACAAAAAGCGAGTAGGGAGGAGAGCCCACCTCTGCAGTTACGAGGAATCACTAACAAACGAGGCCTTGGTAGGTGTGTAAAGTGCAATGAAAATCTGAACAAATTCTACCTTCGCAAGTTGAGAACATAATAACATGCCCGTTGATTAGCACAACAGGAATGAAGTATTGAACATTACTATGAGCTTACTGCTCCTATTCAAACACTCCTGGGCTAGATGAGGTCCCAGCGGAGCGCAGTCGGAATGATTCAGCAAAACACCGAATGTCAAAATCTGTATTAGATGTCCAGTGCGGCCTACAACACAATGTTTTAGCTGACTTGCTCTCTCTCTTTTTCCCTTCATGCTTTTCCGTCTAGACCGCTTCGAAATCAGCACGGAATCAGATGGCAAAGTGTGACTACAGTGTTAACCTGGTTAATATGCACGTGGAGTGGTAAATTTATCAATAATTACAAGAAGCAGCAATTAAGATGAAATGTGCACTAACTTATCGATAACTTCATCCGCGTGCTTGTTTTTCTTTCCTCCTCCCGATGGCCATATATCGACGTGTCTTAAGAGCCAAAGCACTTCGTCTCTCGAGAACGAAAGTGCCATCCACACAAAGAGAATCTTTGGACCCAACAGACCGGGCTGATCTTTGAGCAGAAGACAGAGCTCGCGCAATGCGCTACGCAGAAAACGACGACGATCTCGATGCACCGCCAAACTGAAATCGTAACACGCCGCCTATTAAAGACAGTAAGGGCAACACGGGACAGATCGTAAGAAGCGCAATCAAGCTCGAGGATCTCGGGGCAATACGGCCAGCTACCTCATAGCCAAATCCCCATCCTAATCCCCGCCCCCTCCGCCCTCTATACCGCGGTTGACAAAGCAAGTTCAGAAGTTCCTCAACGATAGAAAATCGCTATGAATATTCCGCTTTAAAACCGTTTCATATCTTTTCCTAGAATGATAATATATTTATTAATAAGCACGAGACGCAGTTCAGCACAGAAATTAAACAAACAATCAAAATCGTTAAAGGCCAAATTACTGTCGTAAAAGAGTGAAGGCGATAGCAAAGGTTTCAAAGCTTGATGGGCGCCACTGGTAAGTAAAACGTGGAAACAGAAACACGCCGAGAGCACAGCTAATTACGCTACAGATGAATTGTTCGTATGCTGTCACGGGCTCCAAGCAACGACGTGGACTGTTCGTAAACGTAAACATAATTCAAAAAAAAAAAGACGAAAACGAAGAATGAATGAAGAAATAAATCATAATTCAAAAATTAACCGTAAAATAACGGAGGCGAAATAAATCACCTGGTCTGGAGGGCAATCGAGTAGTGATCTTTGACTTCTTGAACCTTTTTGTGATAACCTTTCACTGATTCGAATACACTCTGCACTGTAGTGTGCACGATAAGTATTTCATCCCTGAAACTGCCAGTTATTCACGGTGCTCGTTTAATTTCCGATTTATTTGTACTTTTCTTGTTTACAAAGAAACATGTCGTTTTCAGAACAACATATATTTAGTATTTATTAAAATTAAATTCCAGAACTAAAAGAATTTTAAAAGGTGAGAACGATTGACTTTATGGCGCAACCAAGGATCCATCAGAAAAGTTCGAGTAAAGCAAGGTTGGATAAATAGAAATGTTTGCATCCAATCAAAAAGTCAATTCTTTTGAAACATTTTCAAAGACTAGAAATTCATATGAAACGGGCAAAACTTTGACGAAAAGTTTTAGTAAAAGTCAAAACGCGGAATGAAATGTTAAGATAATGTGAGGATAGTTCGAGCAAAGTAAGGTCGGTGGAAATAGAAAACCACACATCTATTTGAATCACAGCAAGAAGCGATGTAAAATCAGCATTCGCGTATATTCCTTGATGTGTGTTATGTAGGCCAATTATCTTTTCTCCTCTCTCCAAATAGTTCATTTCATGATTGATCATCTATCTACATAGGTGACAAATTCCCTTCAACAAATGGTAGCTTAAAAAAACTTTTAACTATTTGCCATAGAGAATTGTGCTCGTCCAGCAAAGGTCACATAAAAGAATAATTTCAGCGTTTTAAAAGTATAATCGCCTCCAACACATTCAGTGTTTACCATTCATGAAGGCTGAAGGCTTCTTCACAGTCATAAGTCCCTCCTCTTCATCTTCGCTTAACTCAAATGCTTGCCATTAGCACAAGGAGAAGGCAAATATGCGAAGGCAACACAAAGCACTAAGAAAAGCAATGTGCACGATTATGGCATGCAACCTTCACCTCTAGAAAGTTGTGCTCATCATCCGAGAAGTAATGCACATTTTACAATAGTCAGAAAGCAAATTTAAAAGCGAAACGGAGGTTTGAAAATTGAACTTCAGCCCTCTCCATCCCACCTACCCCTCTCTCCTTCAAAACTTCCTGCTTGTCAAAATGGATTGAATGTAAAACACTCTCGGTAACATGAGAAATGAACCACCCACTTAATTCCGTTATATTCTCTTTCTTAAGCAATTGGTTATTTCAGAAATTTAGGAAGAAAACCGAACGGGGCAAAGAGCAAAAATTTCCAGAGACCTGAACAGGCGAATAGCAAGATCGGTTTGCAAGGCACGTTGCCAAAGGCTCGCAATTACCGAATCCGACAGCAAAGTATTGTGACAAACGGTCACACCAACTGCAAGCACTCACCTATCACTTTCAAACAAAAAAATAAAAAATCAAATAGTTTTGCAATTTAAGTTTATAATAAATATCATGATTTCAAACACAACCAGGTTTTTAGCATAATTTTCGCGCAGCTGCTTTCATTAGCGCACACCTTAACAATCGTAGAACCTGCTCATGGTGGCAGTGTTGTCTTTTGAGGTAAAATAAAAATCGAAAGAAACTCGTATGAAACCAAACGCGCCTGTAGAAAAGCAGCATATAGTATCTATAGCGTTAATAGAAAATCATTCACCTGGAATGTTTGTACGAAGCAAATGAGTATTTAAATAAATAACAGTGTGCGTATGTTAGACGCGCATGACTAACATAATGTGCAACCTTGCGCACATTAACAGTGAACACTGACGGATGGCAGAGCATCAAAAACACTGGCAGTCAACGTTTAACAAGCAATTTTGGCCTCCCTCCCACCCCGCCCCTCCATCCTCCACGCCATCGACTTCAACTTCAAAATTTGGCTTTTCTGCCAAGACTTCCTTGTCGACAGGAATTTGTCTGAGCTAGCTATAGATAAATGTGATCAACGATTAAATGATTAGTCACAGGTTATAAATACTTACGGATAATCCATCGATCCATTACATCCAAAGAGAGATACTCACATGCTATCTGCAACGTTCAAACTGTTTTTTAAACATAAAAATAATGCAATCGAGGCATCACAAAACACTAGACCATGCTTGGAGAATATCAGGGTGAAAAAAAGAGGAGAGGAAAAATTTTACATACTTTAATATACTTTACATACTTACATACTTTCTCTTCAAGGCACCTCTCGCACAGAATACCCGCCGGACTAAAGCTGAACACATCTCAATTTTCACATTTCAATAATTCTTCCCTACGTTGTTCGTCAGCTATTCGCTCGCCTTACTTTCCCTCGAACAACGACACTACTTGAAGTATGCAGAAACTCGATCTGCGATTCCCAAATTATCCAGCAAACGATTTATGATTTTAGCTCACATGATCAATTTCATTCCTTCAAAATACCTAGTCAAAACGTCAACAATTGCTCAACAAAATGATGAAATTAAAAGCACTAGCCGTATCAGTTTGCGCCGCGTACAGTATCTGCTGAGGTGAAGCAACCAACGAAAGCATCTGCGCAGCACGCCACGCATCTGCCGTTATATTTCGACGCACGTAAACCGAAGCCAACGAGCTCAGTGAAGCGTGTATCAACTAAACACACCTTTTATCTCCTAAACAACATTCGCTTCCATTCATATTAACGCGTACAATATGAGCGTTCCAACAGCATTTCTGAAACCGTATTATGATATACCGTAAAACAGCGAATCGGTCTTACAAAATGCGCCTTTCAAAAGAAATGGAAATTTCACAAAATCCCCCTCAAAGTAACCATTGTATTTAATTGCGGCGAACTTGCATATGTAAAGCGCATTATAGTGACTCCTCGCCTGTTCGTAGGCATATTAGCCTATCTAATAACACTTGTTTTTTGAAAACGGAACACG
>JPKZ01000316.1:204500-230727 GCA_000803305.1 Toxocara canis | reverse complement strand
AGGGGGATCTGGACAATCCTTCCGTCGGATGAGCGGTTAAGAATTTAGTTGTGCTGTTCGCTTCGAACAGCCGAAGGGCCTTTCATACTTTGGCAAGCTCCATGAATGGGTTTTCTCTTTGCATCGGGTTGTTTTGATGGCCAAAGTGTATCGCAGCATTCCCTGATACGTATTCATGCTTACGTGTGCAAAACCTCAAAATGCAAAGTTGTTGACCGAGCAGATGCTCAGCTCACTAAAACTTCAACAATTACATTATGACTTTCCATATCGCTGAAAAATATACTGCAAAAAAATTTAAATAACATTTCTCGAGCAATTTGCATGACTTATGTGATAATTTGAATAATTGGGGTCTATTAAAGGGGACAGAAGTGGAGTATAGGTCAGTTGTTACGGTGATCTCGGCGGGTTAGGTGATGCTATCGCATGGAGGCGGCTGGGCGAGGCAGTTCTACTATATGGTTGGTGTTCCAACTCGGGCGACTTCGTTCTACGAAGGGGTTCGGCGGCGCGTCCGTGCAGCTTGCCTCGCCTGGGCGCAAAAGGTGTCGTTGTGAAGAAAGATTGGGAGCATGTGGCGCAATCCGTAGAGCACCGGCAAGGCTTCCTGCCAGCAGTGGTCACCGATGGGCAGCAGCCTGCAGTCTTGCAAGGGTAAGGCTCGCAGCAATTTTATTTCTCGTTCGCGGCAAGGTGGCGGCTTCGAGTGTGACAGTGAGCGATGTTCGGGCTGCCGCTTGCCAAACTCTTAAATTAAGAAATTTCCGTGCTTGATTTTTGTTTTGTAGAGATTACATTATCTAGAGCAGTATTGTTCTGCCTCCAACCGCGATAGTGCAGTCTTGACCCCTCTGGCTTCACTATCCTCATCTGTCCTCCAGCGTAGTCCATCAACTGACCTACCGTCAAAGTCATATGCATCCAAAAATAATGGAATTGATATTAAAATCTTAAGTCAAACCCCGACAAAACTTGAGTCTCCTCTCAAGTGGCAGTGCCATTGTTCGTCAACTTGCAAATTGTCACCTTCAAAAATAACATTGACAGGGTGCCATATTTAAATCCATTACTACAATCATTGGGCTAGTTGAACGGTTGGTGAGCGATCGTGTCTACTTTCGCTCGGCTGGTTGGGTTGTCGAACGGCCGTCAGATATGACGGTTACCTGCGAATATGTTGAATAAGCAGGCGCGAACCAACCAACGGCGAAATCCATCAGGATGTGATTTGGGGTCTGCGGTGGCACGCCAGCACTTAAAAGATGGTCACAATACCCTATGACGGTTTCGTGTCGCGGCGGGTACGGTCCGCCGAAGAAGATTGCAACCCCTACTGCCTTGTAGGTACTTCGTGGAAGAAGAAAGGCTAGGAGAAGACCAGGCGATGTACTACCGGCCGCAGCAATGTGGAAAGTAAGATGGGAAGATCCGCTGCGACGTCTACGTGGCGTTGCTCGGATGCGGCGAGCTCAGGATCGCGACAGATGGAAAAATTGCCAACTGCATCGATGGAGAGAACGATGAAATCGATGAAATCACAACTGATCAAGGTATTCAATTTAAGGTGCTACAATCACAGCTAGGTGCATGTGCATAGCGGCTGCGTTCATTGCGTGCAGCCTTCCATACGCTGGTTTCTCGAAGCCATAGCCTTACAGAGCGATATTTACAGAGCGATGGAGGCGCCGACTGCGCGATTCTTCAATGGCCACCATCTCGTCGATCATCCAGCCTCTCCGTCTGCTAACGTTTACAGCTGTTGCGAATGAAACACCATTGTCTTTCTCGTTGTTGTTAACTGTGTTTGTTAACTAAACGGATTTTTATGTTCAGCTGTCTTGGTAATGTTTTTATTGAAAGATTTATTTCGCTAGCCTGTTAAACGTTGTATTTTGTCGTTTTTTTTTTTTAAATTGTCATATTGCAACACTGTCACATCGTTGTTAAACTGTCATGTTGCTGTCAAACTGTAATGCTATGACTCGTCACTTTATTAGAAATTTGTTGAAAGCTTCCATGCGTTCAGTTTAAGAATAAGAGGCCTTAGCAGAAATTTGCATATTGCTTTTAACATGGACCAGCAGGACTGGTGACGTATGAAAGATATCGGGGATCGCGATTTAGTCGATATAAAAGTGCCAACATCGCAATGAATCTTTTCGTAAGATTTTGGTGTGAGGGAATAGCAGTGGAATGTACGGCGTTTATGCAGTGGTGGTAGCGTTCCGAAGAGTCATCTGTGAAGGCAGTTCGGAAGAGTGCAGCCGTCGTCGGGCGAGCTTGATTTCTGTGGTGTTTGCATTTCGTGGCGAGCGCATGTTCGGATGTGATGAATGAGTAAATCTTTCGGTGCAGTTTTGTTGTGTAAACAGATTAGAAATAGAATGAGTGCAGAACAAGTGAGAAAACGCCAAATGAGGCACCAATCAGTACCAAGAAAGCGTGATTTGTTATGAGGGCTAGTTTGGCAGTTCGGAGTTAACGTCAGCATGTCATCTTCTAAGAGGACCACTTGCTGAAGCATTGGCTTTGCAGTTCCCCGGGGAATTGCGGTAACGAATTGACCATCTGGGTATGGATGGGTGTTCCGCATGGCTGGTGATTCAGACAAATAATGATTATCTTCTTCAGTGGTCGGGCCGAGTGTCTTGCCAAATCGCTTTTCTCATTTTTTCAAGCCTCCATGGTTTGTGTTGGTATTTGATATAGTTTTTCAGTCAGTTACGTCGGAAGCGTACTTGTCAGTGTCGATTGTTAGGTTCAACAAATCATGCATTACGTGCATTAAATTGTTGATTTTGAAAATTGGATTGAAATACTTGACCGGAATCGATGGTTACGGTGTTGAGAACAGTCACTATCAGCAAGTCATTCTGCCGCAATTCGTTACGTGAGGTGTTTCCTCAGGTAATGAATTGCGGCAGAATGATTTATTCGCTCATAGGTGCGCTTACGTGCCAGTTTAATCATGCATCAAAATCTACGAATCATCACTTTTATTAAACATCGGTGGGAAGGGAATTCCTTTGGGAGTAATCTTCGTTTGCATCGGTGGGAACGAACGCTAAGTGAGGATGTTTCCCAAACACTGCGCTGTCGCCGTAGGACGATTGCAACGCATGATAAATTTGGAATTCGTGAAATTCGCCTTTAGCGAAACGGTGTGTTCTTATAAGCTTTTTCCCTTCCTACGTTCTGCCTCTGTAAATTTACGTCCAGTCTGTGAAGGTTCGTTGGTACCTTAATCTAACGACGCCGTTAATCACACACGCTCTACAGTTGCTACAGTTCGGACCTATTGGTCAGTGCTAACATTGCGGAACCTTACTTTATTTCGCTAGAGCAAAGTAAAATCTAAAAGGTATACCGCATAGATTAACATGCCAATACTGACGAAGGGAAAGTGTACTCGAAAAGGCTATTGTAACAATGGTTCTTGGCTCTTATAATTTACTTCAGCTTCTTCGAGAGTAAGATCCATCCAGAATCCACATTTCGGTACGGTAGCCATAATGCACGTCTAATTAATTTGCATTGTCGTTTAATTTTCTAGAAAACCCACTAAACGCTAATCACCGGCGCTCCTTACTCTCTATTTTTATGTCTCATAAACAAGATCTTCGATTTATTCTGTAACAACTAACGCAAAAATACACCAAGTAAAGGCCTTCGTGGGCCATGTATAATGCAAAAACAATGGAAAACAACGTTGGCAAAAATCACATAATGAAATATTGAGGTGAAGTGAACGGAATGAAGTAGAAGCTAGTAAGAATATTGCACACTCCTATTACGTTATAAAGTATGTTGAATTCTGAATGCAATTCATGATGCACGCAATGCCTTCTCGCTTTTCTTCGCGTTCAGTCGATCCTCTGTATCGGCAGGACCCCATTTAGGGTCGGAACGGAATATCGATTTGAATGGCGCGTTCGATCTCCAAGCTCTTATCGCATGGAATAGAAACACTCCCGGAACACAGCCCACGATCAACAGCGTCAGCATCCTAGAAAACAGTGCCAAATTTACTCTGAAACACAATGCCCGTGTGCGGTAGACCGAATCGCGAAATCACTAGCGTCAGTTATCTCGGAAAATGAGGAAGCATGGCTAGGAGGAGCAGGTCGGTAACGATATCGCAAAACAATTATTTTAAAGCGATTTATGAAAGTGGCTAAATTATCAAGGCGCACAGAAGCGCACTTTAAAGACGCAATATATGTACGCGTATAATGTACCTCATCGGCCACCCTCATCACTGCGATCTCACGGACGACCTTATATGGATGTGTCTGGCTGATACGGAGGTCTTGAATACATCTGCATTGTTCGTTAACATTTTTCACAATTGTGCGATGTTTGGACGCCATATGGTTCAACACTAAGGGATAGGGGGATGCGGGAATTATATGGGAGGGGAGGGGAAAGTGTAAATCGAGGCTATTATATGAAAGTCGACTAAGCCTAAGCATAACGGGTAGTGTAGCCCGTTCAATAAATAAATCGTTTGCTTCCAGCCAAATTTGAAAATCGAAAGTGAATACAACAGTGGTCATCCTGATATTGAATTATGACCTATAAATTTTGTGCAACCATTACGATTTCGCCTGTTTTATTTTGGTGATCATTTATGGTGAAAATATAATTTTAAATTAAATTTTCAGAAATGCGATGAACGAAAATTTAGAAAAGCGAAGTGCAAACGATAGGAAGTTACCATCCGAAGATATCGATGTATTTTATCGGGTAATAACGTGTACTCATAGTTCGTTTCCATCCGAAAATTTGCATTAAAATAGTCATCTGAAAACAGTGCACAGCCTAAGGTAAATGAATATTTAAACCAAACAATATGTGGACACAAATTCATCGTGTCAATAAGTATTTTCGTAACGGCTTATATAGCTGAAGCTATAGCAAGTTAAAATCGAAGGACTATTTCGTTAGCTGAAGAAAATCGTTGAAACGCTAAATGAGTCTTCAGCCTAAGAACGCACAAACTAAATTATATGATATGTCTTATGATATGAGATTCACGATAACTGTTCACGAGCAAACTTCATCTGAATAAAAGTTTCATTTATCGTCATATAAATGATTTCACTTCTCACACTAAGCGAGAAAAAAGCATATTGAAAAGAAAAAATCGTGTTCTTCTTTCTAGGCAGATGCATGTGATTGCAAGCGATGTCACCTAACGAACGATCTGTTCAAACTATTTTTTGAGATGAATTCGCCAAGGATTCATTGTTGACCGCTGTGATCGGGAACTCTAATTCACCTTCGCTAGAGCCTAAGGTAAATGAATATTTAAACCAAACAATATGTGGACGCAAATTCATCGTGTCAATAAGTATTTTCGTAACGGCTTATATAGCTGAAGCTATATTAAATTAAAATCGAAGGACTATTTCGTTAGCTGAAGAAAATCGTTGAAACGCTAAATGAGTCTTCAGCCTAAGAACGCACAAACTAAATTATATGATATGTCTTATGATATGAGATTCACGATAACTGTTCACGAGCAAACTTCATCTGAATAAAAGTTTCATTTATCATCATATAAATGATTTCTCTTCTCACACTAAGCGAGAAGAAAGCATATTGAAAAGAAAAAATCGTCTTCTTCTTTCTAGGCAGATGCATGTGATTGCAAGCGATATCACCTAACGAACGATCTGTTCAAACTATTTTTTTGAGATGAATTCGCCAAGGATTCATTGTTGACCGCTGTGATCGGGAACTCTAATTCACCTTCGCTAGAAGTAAGAGTATTTAAAAAATACTTTTTAGCACAACGATGAATGATCTAAAAGTTACTTTCGAATATGCCTTTAAAATTAAGGATATTAAAAATTGGCGACTGCCACTCAAAAACTCACAACGAGCAAAATGGGGCTGAAAATGAACCAGTTCATCCACCAGTATGCCTTGACAACGATTGAGCCTCCAACCATCGTTCGAATATTACTGAAGTCAATCAGAGTATGATGAATTCGCCAAGGATTCATTGTTGACCGCTGTGATCGGGAACTCTAATTCACCTTCGCTAGAAGTAAGAGTATTTAAAAAATACTTTTTAGCACAACGATGAATGATCTAAAAGTTACTTTCGAATATGCCTTTAAAATTAAGGATATTAAAAATTGGCGACTGCCACTCAAAAACTCACAACGAGCAAAATGGGGCTGAAAATGAACCAGTTCATCCACCAGTATGCCTTGACAACGATTGAGCCTCCAACCATCGTTCGGATATTACTGAAATCAGCCTTATGAACGTAAATTTATAAGAGGATGAAATGGCACCTTTTCTCCTATGCATATAAGGTGAAATGACTACATTTAGGTATTGCAGGAGCCAGTAGTTTTCGCCATCGATGAATTCCTTCCTCTTCAAGGGTTTTTATCTGTTACAGACTCATGGTATATGATATGCATTTTACCTTACAATTTCTAGTTGGAACAAGAAGAGAATAGTTAAAATAAGCTCATGTCCGAAAAGAAAAATGATATTGCAAAGTGCAGTCGGCTGCTTTCGGCATCATGACACTACCAAATTAATCATGGAAATCCTTTTTCTCTGTTCTTTTGTTGAAAACTAAACAAAAAAGCCGATTGCTTTAAAAACAAACTTACGCGAGAAATCTTCTAAGTCGATATGCATAAGCGACCGCTATAATTTCGAAAAGAACAATAGAAGCGAGCGCATATGAAATATATTTACGGAAATATATAATTATGAGGTATCCATGCTGCACAATCATAAAATATCCGCAGAGAAAGGCCGAAAAAACTAGAGCGACATTCTGAAGCAAAAACACTTACTAGCTAAGACTAGCCAGTCAAGTAAATAAGCGATGGCCCTCGAATTTTCAACGTAACAGCGCTTGATATTGACAAATTACGAGACCTTCCACAGTAAAAATTGCAAAAAATTTCATTCAAAAAAGACGAAAAATTCAAGTTAAGGAATTCGTCAAAAAGTTATGCGATCCAAATTTGGTCATATGCTCTGGTAAACTTCCTTATATATCATTATGCATGTATCGTAGATAATTGACTACAAAACTGAATAACTGTTTATTGCCTATGGCCTAACTGCTTTACAAGTTTCATTCATATTGCCGCTGAGATAATACTCCACTAATAGTTTTGGTGAAGTTTGTTTGCAACAATCTAAGCATAATTGTTTGATAATGCGAATATTTTCGTTCTTACCTTCTTTTCAGAAATAAACTTTGGAATTCCTCTACGTCTTATCGAGCTTCTAAGTTTTTTTTTGCTAAAAGTCTCACGATGGATGAAAACAAAATGAATTAACGAACGTTTAATTGCAATCACCACTTTTTTCCCCTCTCCTCCTCTCCTCATTCCTTTTCCCGAAACTCGTTGTTCGTTGAAGAAGAAATGCACCACGTACCAGGAAAATTCTACGAAGCATTCGTCGAAAATGTGGCCATTTCTCTTCAATGCTTTCAACGATAACATTAAGAGAAATAATCTAAATGCGTTTCATTGGTTCGATCAAGCGCGATCAAATTCTTTTCATATTCTTATCGAAGCACACAACATTACACCAGTTGCGAAAACGTTTTTATAGTTAAAATTTTATGAACATTGAGAGTTTAATTGTAAAAGGTGGACGATTCATGCAACGCTTGCAGCACACGTTAACTTGTCTTACAGAAACGCAAAAATGGTCAGCTAACGAATAACATAAAAGCTTTCAACAACTATACGGTTCAGCATAGATTGTACAATTACTTTGGAAGATTCAATAACTACTTTGGAACATTGTATAACTACTCTGAGACTTATGCCATGTACCAGATTTTGAGATATGGTAAAGTTTGAGATAATGTACTCCGGAAACTTGTATAACTACTTTGGGAAACTGTATAACTACTTTCACAAAATAACCTCCTCGACATACTTCCTTCAAATATTCCACTTATCACTCCTTCCACTAACCACTCTAAACACATTAAAAATTTCTCGATAAGATTTGCATGATTTTTTTTGATGAAATATTACCTCAGCCAACAAATACTTTTTGACTGTTAGGGTATCAGAATATGCGACTGTCATATTTCAAATCGTTTAGTAGTTGCTCATTGAACGTTTTCAGTACATTATGTTTCATCATAAATGCGAACAAAATTGAACAAATTATCAAAGTGAGATTTTTCAACTTACTAATGTTTGAACGCTAGTTAATAAAACAGCAGTGAAGAAGAATGCGGCGTGCATGAAGCCGGGCATCGGTTTCGTTATTGTTGACGCTACTTCGGCGATCGGATACGAATCAAGGACACCGTCAGCGATCGTTCGTTTCATGCGCTCATATCGATCATCTATACTGTGTCCATAAACGTCATCTACAAAGCATGTTCTGTTCAATCTGAACAGATCGTACATGCAGTAGATCTACTTCCTATTGAATTCAAGAACTAAAAAGTTATAGCCCTCGTAGGGGCATTACTCGAAGGCATAAGGTATAGCAGCACGGCAAATTATTAACTACCAAATGATCATGTTCAACTTGTTGAAACGAGCAAGCTTATTGGCGCATTCGTTACTTGCTCAGTATTGCTCACTACCAAAATTACCACAGGAATATGTTATATGATGTCGCCTCTAACAGGGTCCACTCGTCCGTAGACTTTTCAAAAAAAGGTCTATTCCTTTAGTCTTCCATTTCAATATTGCTGATCAAAATGCTTCGTAAACAAGCATTTTTGAGGAAAAAAGCGCGCAACGCAATGGGTGGAAATTAGTTTTTATTCGCTATTATGAAACAAGGGGGTGAATTAACCTCCTCATTCTCAAATGTCCCGGCTCTAGAAGGAGAAGCTTAATAACTGCGGGCCAAATGCGGAATTTTTTTCGAAAGATCGATCGCCCAAGACTTGCTGCTGTTTTCTGTGATACGCACTTGAGTGATTGCGTCACATCAGAATCAAACAACGGAAGCGTCGGAATTTTGAGACTGCGAGCTGGATCCTTTGAGCTCGCCCGAAAATTAACTGTTTTGGCGAGTAATTTGAATCTGAGAATGGGGAACGCGCTTATGAAAAATGAGGGATGATGGGCTTCGTCTGTAGCGGATTAAATTTAACTAGACTTCGTTTGGAGTGGCATGTTGAAACGGACACAAGATTTCGGAGAAAATTGGATTCGAAAGCCTTCTATGAACTCCTATCTCCAGAAGGAAAGACTGAATTCCAAATCGGTGTTGAAGAGGAGACGAACTGGATGCTTTGCATTGTATTTCTAAGACTATATTATTGTATCATATATGAATGGTGGTTCGAATGAAGTCGAACTTACGAGAAATATGACCGAGGTAGAAAAATGTTCCGAAAGAAGCTAATAACGAGAAGAGCAAATTGATCGAAACAACAATCATTGCATCGGGTGCAACGTTATTATGGAATTTATTGTGTGATGCAATATGCAGAATACCACCATCGCCGAGACTGTAACATCGCCATTCATATCGCATTTGAGATAAATGTATTGTGTGTAACCGTTGAAAAACAAAAAAACGGCCTGACTAATATCAATTGAGAATTCACTGTGACAATTTTTTCAAGCGAAATGATGAATTCTTAAACGTCTCAATAGATTGCCGTGTTAATGACACATCACTTTTTTATGTATGCAAATTTTTAAAAAAATGCGTTTTCGCACATAGCAGATCCCTTTTTATATGTGATTGCTAATCGTGTAATTAAATGACATATAAAGACGAACTGAACAATGATAGTGAAATTCAAATAGTTTCTTCTAATCGCTTCTTCCCCCTTTTCCCCATTATGCAATTCCTCCACAACGGTAACTTTATTAACAACCGAGAACAAACCGTAGCGATAGCAGAACAAATGTGATCGCGTCGGCATACAGCGATGGATCGAAGAAAGCTTCAAGTCGTCGTGCAGGATTGAGAAGATACAAAGCACCGTCGCCGAATCCCTCTAGTGTTGCACCTTTAAATTGAAACTCTCCTTTAAAAAAAATGCTTCAATTTTTAAGCTTAATTTCCAGTTTTCGGATACAGTTAGTCTCTTTAGGTAGGCTACAATTTATTAGTTTATAATTCACTTCTACAGTTAGAATGTTGCAGTGATGGGACGCGGAATTAGTGTGGTGTTTGGTCTTTTCGACTTCGCTTTTTTAAAAATCCTCACAAATATACAATCTGAATATACGAAGTGATATCGGAACATTAACTAAACAGTAATCGCTTCGAAACTTTTTACCACATCGACCAACAAATTTATTGAATTTGGCATTTCGCCTAAGCAAAACCAGCAAAAACATTTGCACCATAACGCCCGAAACGTCGACAAAGAGAAGTAGATCGGCAGCTCCACAGATCGTATTGAAGCAAGCGTCTTAAAGCAAAATCAGTGATCGTGTAATCTCAATTTTATCCCTTTTCTCCAGCTCAACAGTTCAGATTCTTCCCGCTTTACATACTATTTCCTGCGAACTCTTCTTAAAACCTAGGGAGCATCTAGAGAACTGAAAGTTTCTGACTATGACTTCGAAGTTATACATGATAAACGAAAGAAAGTTTCAGGACACTATGCGTGATTAAGCTTGTCGAATTATTGAAATGATACCTCGTATAAAGAAGTAGATTGCTATTGCAAGCGGAATAGCGGTCGTGACGAATGCTACCTTTCCGACTAAGCATATACCATAGAAGACGAATACCGTTGAAAATACCCATATGAAGATAAGGTTACTCGTAAGATCTAGTGATGCAATCTGGTAATCGATCGCTTTGTATAATGGCTAAAAAAATTTCACATTTAGGTGGGAGGGGTGCAGAGGGGAGGGGGTAAGAAAAAGAACTGCAGTAATAATTGGAGGACATGAAACTTTTATCTAACAATTTAAATGACTGTTCATAATATTGTCGTTCAAAAACTTAACTTGATAAACTTCTTCAAAGAGATATGTCGTGAACGGTAATGACTGGCCAAGTAGTGGTCCTTCGGCATCCCTGTATCCACTGAAATATACTCGGTCTCAATGCGGCCCATATTCATCACACAAAACAAATGACTTCTTCAGCAAAAAAGAACTTAATATTTTGTGATCGGTCCTTTAATGAAGCTTAAACGAAGAGACCAGAGAACAGCTTAGCGTTCATCTATTTTCACTGCTGTCTAATTCCGTAACAAAAGCTTCTTTTTTTTGCCGCATTCATTCATACTCCTAGCAGGATGAATGGTTCACAAATGGGCATTTCACTAAGATTTCCGGACGCATTTTTTTTTACAGTAAAAAAATATGGTCGTCTCTCGATAAGGCTGCCCTTTGAAAAGGTGCAGCATAGGCGGCCAGTGACTCTTCGGATCTACCTTACGTTCTTAATGACAGTGCTTCCTGAAATGAAGCAGATCAGAAGGATCACTCGTTGTTCTCCTCCCTTGCGCTTCGAAAGGCAGTCCTGCATCTCGATTAGCGGTGACCTTGCTAAGATCGATCTCAAACTGTTGATATGAGATTGAATTGGTTTTCTCGATGATACAGCTATGGCCAAGAATGATGATCAAAGACAAGAAAATTACCCGTCATCGTAACAAGCCCCTGTGAGATTCCGTCCATCACAGCTGGCCCATGGAAGATCGCTTTGAACTAAAAGATATCTCTTAAAAATTCTCAGCACCAATTTTCTTGACTTCTGATTAAAGTTTCTTGACAGCTTTCTTGACTTTCTCGACTTCTTGACTTGTGCGAAAATTGCATAAAAAACAACATCTTGCACAAATCCCTCACAAACTGCCATTGAGATGTTCGGCGTTTCGTTGAACGATCTAATGAGCTCAGGAGCTGATTAATTTGCATGTTATTAACGCTGCAGAAAAAAACAGCATTTTTTTTTGCGTTTTACAGGGAATGGCTGATTTCAATGCTAGTTTTTGACTCTTCTTCAATTCTACGGAGGATTCAGTGCCAATCTGCGAAAGACCCTTTACAGTAAGATAAAATCTGTTGCACTTATTATTTCGACAAGCACCAGATGATTTAAGGAAACGCACACTGACCACTTTTGTTTTCTTTTGTAGTCTACAGTATGTAAAGATATTAAAGATGCGATTGCAGACGAATGGTGCACACATAGGGTCAGATAGATGGCCGGATAAATGCAACTTTATGAAGTGAACCCTTATCCTTCAATTCGGTCTACTTTTCACATCATTGTTCATTTCTTCTGAGGATGGAAGTGCGAATAAGCTTGAGATTCGATCCCTCCTTAACTTTACCTGATCCCTTCGTCAACTATTACATATAAATTGTCATTAAAATGGATTTACACCCGGATTCTGCCTACGCTCCCCCTTCCCCCTCTCTAACCATTTCTGAAAGCACCATTTCGCATGCTGTTCACCTATCACATTAGGTCTTCCCTGTAATGAGACAAGATGCCACAGTCCTTTAGGCATAATTAGACGCTTTACGCTAGGTTCATATACTCGGTAGAAGGTCAATGCCGTTCGATTAGAAACCTTGTGATCACAAAGCAGCACATTTTGTGAAGTGCATGAAGAATGTGCTCATTTAAAAAAAAAAACGACTCAGCAACAAAAATGTTAGAAAATTATTGGTTTAGAACATCCGCTTGCATAGGGTCTATCAAAGCTCTATTGTTTCTCTGATATTCCGAGGCTGCTGAGCTCAAGATGCGGCCGTTGTGTCATGAGCTCAGTCTTCAAGCTCTGTTGTTTCTCCGATAATTTAATCATTCGAATTTCTCACTAGCAATAACTTCAAAAACAACTGCTCCTTACTCCTTGCTATTTAATTTAATATATGAACACTAAAATTGTGGTGGTCTTCAAATGGGTACTGTACTGATGAAAAGAACTTACAATATAAAGACAAGATCAGCAGGAGCACAACATGAGTGAGTTGTGCAGCTAAATATACCACTCGCAGCACCATGATAATTATCATTGAGATAGAGATACCTTAACAGTTTAATTGAGCCTTGCACCTCTATCGACTTTGTAATTCAAAAACAGCCTGTTTATTGATTTTTAGCTTATTTCGCCATTTAATTTGATTGGGAGCCGTGCCAGCCCCACACAAGGCAAAGAAGCTGTCCTCGCATCATATTGGCCACGCTCCACCTCGTCTCATTCCCCCACCTCTCGCCGTCTATTGCGATGCAGTTCAGGATAGATCGATCGTTACTCTCCACAGCGCTATCAGAATATTTGCAAAAGTAACGATTCTCATACTTGGATGTTTTAATTAATAGGCACACCCATACTGAATGATTTTCATCTTTTTCTTAACACCTCATGCGCGGTTTATAATACCGCGATTTTTTTAATGTCTTTCCTTTTTCTTCGCCTTATATGTCACAAAGAAATATAATAGGTTTTCCATAGCGAAAGAAGCCATAAACTTAACATAGCATTTTCCAATTTTGGGTTTACCCGTCCTCTTAATTATTAGAACCGACTTTGAGGCAGTCTTCCAAAGTACATTACCTTTTTTCATTATGTTGACTATTTTCATTACATGTATTCATACTGCCAATAATGCACTGGGACAACTTACTTACCTGAAAAAGCAGGAACCATACGAGAGAAAATTCTATGTGGAGAAGTGGAGGTATATTGACCAAGAGCCATCTCCAGATACATAGCGGGAAGGCCGACGAAGATGTACCCAATCATAAGACAATAAGTGAATGCTAAATATAAAGTTCAGTGTTGAAGAAATCTTGAGAAAATAAAAATTTGCCCAGTACGACCACACAGTAGGTGGTCAACTGTGAATGAAGAGATCATGGTTGATAGTAGCAAAAATCAGAGAAAGCGTTCTAAGGAAGAAAGCAAAAAAGTCACCGAGAAATTGCACTAACCGGCTCCATGCTTGCCATACAACCGTGGTAGAATGTACATGGATGCGGGACAGCATACATAACTACAGAAAGTGACTATGCCCTCTATAGAATTTGGCCATCGATATCGTATCGCCATAGCGCTCTCCTCATCTTGCCATTCTAGGAGACTCTTGTCAATGAGCGACTCATCGACCGGTGTGGTGATCGGCGAGCTAGGCTGTAAGCGTTAATTGTTAAACTTTAAATATTCACGATCCAACTTTAAAGTAACCCTTGCTTTCACTGTTTTCTAAAGGCCGTATCGTATAGCTGTAAAACAAATGATATATTGCCTTTTGCAAAAACAGAAATAAAACATTTGCCTAAGGATAGAAGATTCCAGGAACAAACCGTTTTAATCAAAAAGCCAATACTTACAGAGTCACGAAAGTAGCTCTTGATTTTCAACTTAAGCAAACACTTGCATTAGGGTTACAATGCCCAATTCAATTTTGAAGTCATTAGTTGTTTAGCCATCACGTAAACTTGTTTCAACTTGTGCTATTGTACAGCTCTTGTGCTATATGCTAATTTACATTTTACAAGCTGAGAACTTTCTTTGAAAGAAATTAAGTAGATTCTTGTTTACCTCATTGTGAACTTCATTTGGTTACGACAACAGCCATACGAAATCGAGAGCATGAGGCACGTTCTCTCAATGTAGCGATAGCGAATAAGCGAAGCAAAACAACGGCGAAAGAAGCGCGAAGTGTATCTTACTCAAATGTGAGCGTTTACTTATACGGCGCTTTTCTGCACAGTTAAGTTTACCAGTTTCCTCCCACAAGTAAGTTTACCAGTTTCCCCCCACAAGTAAGTCTACCAGTTTCCTCCTACAAGTATGTTTGCCAGTTTCCTCCCACAAGTCAGCTTACCAGTTTCCTCCCACAAATAAGTTTACCAGTTTCCTCCCACAAGCAAGTTTACCAGTTTCCTCCCACAAGTAAGTTTACCAGTTTCCTCCCACAAGTAAGTTTACCAGTTTCCTCCATCTCGAAATGAGAATAAAGTAAAATGACGTAGGTATGTAGACATGTAAGGGAACCTTGTAAGGTGAATATCTGATTTCAGAGGCGATCGAACAGTGAATGCACTGTGATTGCGCACAGTTACACCCATGCATGTACTCAGATCGAATAACCAACGTCCACGAAGTGGTGGCACTCCATTAGGTCTTCCCCTCGGCTTGACCGCATGCGCAGCTCGCGTTTAACGACTCAAGTCTTATGTCTCGATTTGCTGTGGCCAAGATTTAGTCAAGTGTGATGTGATCTTTTTAAAGAACGTTCACAGATCGCTTAGAAATATTTTCTTGCGACTCATCGATTTCAAGCAGTATTCTAGTGTCATAATTACGTAACATCATACCATCTGATTGTCTTCAGTACTGGAAGGACTCGGCTCATTTAGACTCTGTTCTTTTTGGGTCGATTGCTCTTCCTGGTTGAACTAGAAAAGGCGACCACAGTTATCATTGGAAGGCGCGTTACTCAGTTGCTTACTTTATCTTCGACGAGTTATTTCATCCATCTTTGTCAGTTCGGCTCGTATATCTAGCCTTATGCTCGAGGTAAAGCATTCGTCAAACCCGTGTTCATTTTCGCTTATTGTAGTGGCCAATCCCAAAACTGATTGTTTCTGCCACTAAGTTTAAATGAGAGAGAAACAATGTTTAAGTGAGGGAAAAGCAATCTTCAGCGCAGACTTTACGCAACAAAACTGACTGCGGGTTCGGCCGAAATTTTTAAAAAAAGTTCCTACCCCACAATAGCATTTCAGCTTCAGACTTTGTACACACCAAAAAAAAAACAGCTTTATATAATTCACGCTACCATTCATAGGACTCGTAAGGCTTTATTAGAAGCGGTTACCTAAACATGGGCACCAGAAAAAATAAGGGCATCGAAGGTTTCCAGAATATGAAAGAAAAATAGTAGAGTAAAGACTTTATTTCCTCAAGTAAAATAAAGAACGAATGAAAATTTTAAAAAAAACAATAAGAAGGAATAAAGCATACGAACACTTTGATATCAAAAGTGTCTATTGACTGAACACAAACTCATAGGTATTTCCGAGAAATCAGATATGTTTTAGGAGATTTGAGACAACAGAAACACTAAGTGCTGAAATGATATATCATTGGGGAGCTGGTTCGTTTCATATTCGAACGCCACGGAAAGAAAAGAATTATTAAATGAATTTAAGATTAACGTGGTATATACCATTACGCAGAAAAAAAAAACGCCGCTTCTTCGAAGAAACCACCCGCAAGAATACTCTGATCACAAATGATTAAACAACGAAACCTAACTATTAAATAATCGAGTTTGCCCCTTCATTACGATTGCATTTGCATATTGCACTATTACCTCTTGCAAACAAATAATTCATGAGAAATGTCCATAGATATAAATTTGTCGTAAACAATAAGTTTAATGATGGAATTTTGCAACGACGACAGTCTTTTTGTTCTTGCAATACGCCCTCAACTGAAAAGGCATATTTTGATGCTCAATTTATTTTTTAATTGATATGCTCCGGTTATTTTTTCAGATTTGCTCGACATTTCGACGTTTGCTTGCAGTACGCTGATGTTGACGAAATGCTATCAAATGCAAGTGCTTGCATATCATAGGGTTTTTGTTTTTCTTTGTGCGATATTCGAAGAGAGTTTTGCTTTTCGCAAGAAAGATATAATTTGCAAATTGGCTGTAAAGAATAATTTGCAAATTAGCAGCGTTTCATATGATCTGAAAATTATTTTGCAACGAAACGGGAAAAAAAATAAAGAAAAATGATAGCAGGATTTTACTCTGTGGCTGATTTCTCTTTTTAAAATCAATACATTTCGTTATTTTGAGAAGAATTAACGAGTCTAACCGTTGTAAAATGCTAAAATCAATCATCACTGGTAATGGTCGGCTGAACTCATCGATCATTTAATTTCTATCATGTTATCGTAAACACTGCTATCGTTTCCTGTTTTTCTTCCTCAATGCGCTCTTCTCGTAGCATTCAGCCATTGTCCAGTCAGCCGATATATTAAACTCGTGCAAGTTGTGTCTCAAGTTTATACTATACGTTTCGAGTGACATTGTCAGCCAACTTTCTTCTTTAATCTTCATCATAAAGAAAAATCAAATGAAATCTGTTCGCTTTCAAAGCGGAAAATAAATCGGCTCAATATTGCGCCGTACTCGATGAAAGATAGACAAAAAAAACGTATACTATTTGAGTATACACTTGCAATTATTTTCCAACATGCAGTAAACATTCACAGATTGTTGAATACACGTGATCACCACTTTACTACATTTTCGACGTCCACTCGAAGTGACTATCAATCAATAATATACAAGTCAGTGCGTCTGGAATGCGGCCAAGGATCGTGGCAACAGTTTGTTAGTTGTGACGATAGAACGAGTTAGTTAGTCAATCAAGGAAACGTATCGACATCAATTCCTCAATATTGATGCTTTCCATTGCCTGAAAAAAGTGAATTCAATTAGTGTGCAACGCATTCGCTCAACCCTATAGTTCGATTTCTTTTTGTTTTATTTTCACTGACAAATTCAAATAACTATTAAAGAATCGAATAGACGATCAACTTCTTTAAATTCTATATTTACGAATTTCACAAATTGTATTTTACGAATTTTATGTACGAACTAGGGTCATAAATTCGTTTAAGGTTCGGAAGTGACAAACGACTCTAAGAGGAAATTACAAGGAAAAAGACAGTTAAGAAACGTTGAGATACTTAAGAAAATGCCGAATCATCTTCATGCAAACAACTTTCGAAATGCGAATTCAAAAAATTAATTCAGAATTTGCCGAATGAAAAACGAGAAGGCTGGAAAAATCAAATGAAATCTGTTCGCTTTCAAAGCGGAAAATAAATCGGCTCAATATTGCGCCGTACTCGATGAAAAATAGACAAAAAAAACGTATACTATTTGAGTATACACTTGCAATTATTTTCCAACATGCAGTAAACATTCACAGATTGTTGAATACACGTGATCACCACTTTACTACATTTTCGACGTCCACTCGAAGTGACTATCAATCAATAATATACAAGTCAGTGCGTCTGGAATGCGGCCAAGGATCGTGGCAACAGTTTGTTAGTTGTGACGATAGAACGAGTTAGTTAGTCAATCAAGGAAACGTATCGACATCAATTCCTCAATATTGATGCTTTCCATTGCCTGAAAAAAGTGAATTCAATTAGTGTGCAACGCATTCGCTCAACCCTATAGTTCGATTTCTTTTTGTTTTATTTTCACTGACAAATTCAAATAACTATTAAAGAATCGAATAGACGATCAACTTCTTTAAATTCTATATTTACGAATTTCACAAATTGTATTTTACGAATTTTATGTACGAACTAGGGTCATAAATCCATTTAAGGTTCAGAACTGACAAACGACTCTAAGAGGAAATTACAAGGAAAAAAGACAGTTAAGAAACGTTGAGATACTTAAGAAAATGTCGAATCATCTTCATGCAAACAACTTTCGAAACGCGAATTCAAAAAATTAATTCAGAATTTGCCGAATGAAAAACGAGAAGGCTGAAACAACACAAGTTTTGAAAAATTACAACTTTAGTGAATGACAGTAGATTGCATCCACGTCCCTATTCAGCTTTATAGTGTTATCTATATCATTAAATATAACGTTTTAAAAAAAATTGACTAACCCGACAGAATTCTTGGAATGAAATTTTTCCGTTTTTTTCGTAATCACCCTCAGTTATCGTACGATCTGTGATGGAATCCAACTGAAAATCTAAATCATTATTATAAGTCGGAAACGATAATTTATATATCTATATTTGTGAGCGGAGTATCTTTGGTACTATTCATAACTATCAATGTGGCCTGTTTTATATATATAATCTTTATCATCATAACAGCTTTAATTCCAGTTACTGGAAATTCAGTAAATTATTAATACGGTGCTGCCGAGATGCACAAGCCCATAACAAAGATTCAGCTGCGATAAAACTGCTCGCTATGATGACGCAGAATCGTTAATGCACGTAATCACATGTCCATATCACAGTATTTCCTGCTAGAGCTCAACGACAGTTGTGTTCGATGCGAACGATGATGAAATGTCCGTCTGTTTCATAATTCTATGAAAATTATTCGATTAAAGTTATTGAATAAGGAGTTAACCGCGGAACAAAACCTCTGACTTATTCGAATAGAAACGATGCGCTTGGATGATGGCTGCTTGAAAAGTAGTGTAAATGATTATTTCAAGTACCAGGGGCTGTAGGAAATCGAAAATGCAAGTTAAGCTTATATCCATAAGAAATACCCCTTAACCCCCGCACCTCCTCATATAGCACATTCGTTTGCACCGCTCCATTTGCCTTACACTTTTGGCTTATGATGCATCAAGAATAGTGCGACAACGTGTATATCTAATTAACGTTCGATTGGTTGCATCCAGGACAGTTCAGCTCAGACCCGGCGATAACCATATGTGGTCAACAACGGAAACATTACTAATATTTACGTTTTTCAGATATGACATCACTAATCTTTCAGCCGCTTTTGCGATGCATGGTCTCAACAAGGACTACATTAACGCTTTTTCACTCGCATTATTGTTTTATTTCGCCGCCGTATATCGCAACAACTTGTTGTTTGATCGAATGAATGGAATGGCTGAATCGCGTGACATAACAAAAAAAAAAGAATAACAAACCTGTTCGGGTGTAATATTCGATCCGACCATCATGTTGAGAATAACTTTGAACTCGTACCTTGTTATATAGCCGTTCTTGTTGAGGTCGTACATCGCGAAAGCAACTGAAACGTTGGCAGTATCAAAACAATACGATTAATTCAATTCCTATTTATTTATAGCTGAAAGAGCTCACAGAATCTTATTCTTTATTTATTTTGGCGCAAAATCTCCATGGCTTAAAAGACGATCAAAATCGATATTTTCTATCATCTTAAATCATATGAACGCTTTCTTTTGAATATTTTATACAAGACAATCTATGGCCTCAGTAACCTTAAGTGACGATCACTCTTGATTCTTTTTCAACCCTTTTCTTCCATTGCCTTTCCTAAGTAACCGACGTCACAGAAGATTAAACGTCCCAAAATCTTCCGCTACCCGGACTTCCACAGATCCATGTGTCCCTCAATCTAATCACTCCAGAAAATTTCCTGTCCATAAAGCGATCCCCTCGTAACTTTCGCATTCTCTCCCTTTTCCCAGAACATCTCTCAATAGAACGAATGTAGAAGGGGCTATCAAAGATGTCAATACCATACCTGCGGTTGAGTACCATTGCTCCTAAATGACTTTCAAATTATATTCAATTTCTTCAAGCAGTCTCTCAAAGAATATTTGTGTAGAGCAACAAACGAACGCATTTAACGAAACGAAACGCACATTTGAGTTTTTCTTCACGCGAGTTGTTCTGTAGGTGTTTATTGTCTCTAGAAGGGTCGGTGCTGGTGGCAGTGCAAGGTCGGAAGTGGGCGAGAACGTTGGCGAACTCGCCGAACGTTATCCTCTTTTCTGGGTCTTTCCTGAACACAACCTCTTAACTCCTTTCGCCCATCAAACAAATCGAACAAAAAGTCACAGAATCATTTAAATGGTGATCATAAGAGAGCTTCAACCACTATAACTAGTAGCACATTATCGATCTGTATTCAGTCAATGAGAAAGGCTTTTTAACAGTATCACATTGAATAAAGCAGTTGAGGGTATAAAGTTCATAGCTTTCAGGTAATGCAAGTTTGTTAAGCGGGATGCCGCGTCAGACAGAGAAGCTTCTTTAGCTTCTGTTGAAGGCGTTCTTAATAATGCGCAGAACTCCGTAACGATCCACAATTCCTTTCAGGAAGGTCCGCTTGGTGGAAGGGAAGCTAATTTTCGCCATATTCAGGAGGATGGCAGAGATGAGGCAGCGGAGGCAAGAGTTATATCAACAGATAGCTCTTACTCGGAAAGATACGATAAACTAACTACATAAATTACTTGGCAGGTTTTATGAAAATTTTCAGAGAGCACAAGATAAATGGATAATGCAAAAGCAGCAGGTTCGACCGCACAACGGCGCTGGGAACAACACGTCGCAAGGTAAATTGGAAATCGAACATAAGTGAAACATAAGAGCAATCAATATAAGATGCTTAGAATGAAAATGATGATCACAGTTTGATTCATACAGGTTTTCTGTTCTCTTCAATGAGTGATACTCATCTGCTTTCGTTCATGTCACAGCGAGTTGTCTATTTCTATGAAAATTTCGAGGTACGTTATACTCAAATTCATTATATGAATGCCGTTAATTATAAGTAAATCACTTATTTGTGAGGATAACTAGCCAATGGCTGCTACGAACCTCTCATCATGATGTTCGTACATTTGTTCCCCACAAAATAGGGTCATTTGCAATAAAAATGACCAGTTTTAGCAACGATTCCGATTCCACAAAGAAGTCATAGTCTAACGCCAGTAGAAAAAAACAATAACTGCTGTCATCGATCGCAGAAAACATCAGTCATATTGAAGTCACGCCAACAAAATTCAGGAATGCTATTATGACTTTTAAAATGTTTTTTTCCAGCTCCATTTTTACGCCCAAACAGTCGTAAATAAAGAATTGGAAATGTTTGCTGCAAACAGCGGTTTATGGCGTACGTTTCAGCGAAGAAGGCATCAATAATTCTGTCGCCAAGGGGGTTCACCTCTAGTTCGGGAATATTGAAAAAGTCATCTCGATCAAGAACACCCTTCCCTGCAAACAATCAGTGACTTATTTTTTTCAATCATACAATCAATTGCACTGGAAAGTTAGCCGATATAACTTGGCTAAAGTTTTGAAATAGACGGTGTAGAAACCTTTTAGAAAAAAAGTGATTCAGAAAACGATTTGAATAAATCTGTGCTGCTTGTGATACGCTTACCCTCAGCACGTACCAAACAATCACTGAGCGAATAAAAATTATCTCGACGCCCAAAACTGAAGATATCGTTGTCTCGCTCATAAAAACCTCTACATTCTTCTTCTTGTGTTCTTTTCAATAATGAATAGTCCTGGATATGCAAATACTGAATATGAAGTAACGCAGCAAGTGATGAAAAAGACTGAAAGATGAAAGACCAATTTCATAACTTTATGTCCTTAAAATCGTTACCGTTTAGAAACCGGGATCAGTGGTTCGTAATCGAATTTGTATGACTAAAAAACAAGCCAAGAAAAGAGCCTCATCCCTTCCGTTTAATGTCAAAGAGGATAAATTTGTGCAACCAACGTTATAAAATTAATTGCCTGCCACACAAATTGTTAAGATTACAGTCGATTAGATAGCTCATAGAGACATTACAGAAAAAGCACTAACTGCACTGACCGTCTTTATCAAGTGAAAGGAATCGCGAATGAAGACGAAGAATTTGTCGATTTGTAACTGAAATGAATATTCGCTGGCAAAGGTTCATTTTGGAACATCAGAAAAACGTATTCCGTGAATAGCAAAACACCCACCGACAACATTTTATTTAGTGAACATCGCGAAGAAATAATTGGAATTAAAAAATGATACTTTAATAGTAAATCGTCTTTTGAAAAAATATTGGAACCAAGATCGCCATATCGACGAAAGATCAATATTCTTGAATGGAAACTGATAGTTAGATGTTTACTTACGAAACACGCTGCACGCATAGATAAAAGAATATAAATTATTTAAAACAGTGTGATGGTCTTCTCGGCGATTTAACGAAAAATTAGTGAGTCGACCAGAGTCCTAAAATGGTGGTTTTTATATAGGGTGAAGACAAAGGGAAACACGCAATCTTTAGCCAGTAATTCGTTCTCTGTGATCCGCATTGAAGTTTAGAAAAATCAACATTTTTAGCACGTATATATACACATTATAAATATGCGTTAATTTTATACGTATATATATATATATACATATAAACAGATCAGCATTCAGTGTTCATATAACTTCAATATAAAAGCACTAATTCTTCAGCAGCTTTAGACTTAGACATGTATAAATATGAAAAGATCGGTTTTCTGTGGGATTTCCGTCAAAAATCACTTTCTATTCCCAAAAACTGTTGTCTCGTCAAGAATCCCCCATGTTCCGGGCATGGATGGCGTAGCCAATCTTTGCCTTCTTCTCCAACTCACTTCTAGCAACTCACATCCGGTCTCCTTGGCAAGCGCCTCAGTCTCTTCTTGTGTCAGAGATGGAGGCCTGATAAATGAGCGACAGTTTCCCATTCTGCTGCCGTAAATACCTTCGATAGACACGCACAACGATCAAATACTATGAGATAGTTTTCGAATGCGTTCGATACAGCAGTTCACTCCTCAGCAGTCGAATTTCAGCGGATGATAGTGAAGCTCAAAATTTGATATGTAGTGCTGCAAGAGAAAATTTCGTTTTAAACCTGAAACAAGATACTGTAGCCGATAATTGTATGGCACACTATAATGCGTTGTCGTCCTGACGAAAAAATCTCACTACCATTGAAAAGGTTGGTTGAATGAGTCAATGGCCAATCTTGTTAGTCTGCTTTTTTCCCTGCGAAAGCTAAAAGCTATCCCAGTTTATCTGCAGTAAAGCACGTAAGGGAATTACTTCATTAAGAATCAGACAGCCACAAAAGGATTTTTTGTGATTTACATCTTGTAGCATTCGCTGTTCTTTCCGAGAATACGGACAACCTAAAGCGCCTTCATAATTTCAGAGCAAATGTGGAAAGGCCATCCTGAAACCTTTCATCCCTCTTTCACCATAAGTTTTTTCCAATCTCTCCCTCCAATCTCCACGCATGAAATTTTCCTATCTCGGCTTTCTCAAATGCGTTAATATCCCATTCGTACAAATTTCTATGATAATTTATACGCGACTAGTTTTGATCTATCCATCTATTTTTTGGCATAGCTTTTGAATCTTGGCTATCTCTTGCTTATCCTCTCGTCCCTTCCTCTCCCCTCTCTCCTTTTGCCCCTCCGTCCATCTCCCTAACAATTTTTTCATTGTGGCCTTTAGTGCATACACCAACACCTTCGTAACAACGATAATTTCAATTATAATCTATGAGCACAGCCTATTAGCTTTTCATATTGTCGAACAAATAGGAAAGGTGGAACAGATGACACCATCAGTGATGGCCGTAAGTGAACAACGTCGTTAGTGAATCTATGCTACCTTTTACACAATGACCAAATAGAGTATTCGAGTAGTCGTTTATAAAATACAAGTAGAAAAAGCACTGATGTGAGTTTGCCATCTATGCCTTACGATTAAAATAAACAACCAAGACGACGAACCAATGCCCATATTTTGTTGCCAAAATTATTAGATTTTGCAATTGCTAACTGCATACTCAGTATTCACTGAGCATGTGCTAACATAGCGTTGCACTATTTTAATTTCTTAATCCGCAATTATCACGAGAAAAGCTGAAAAGGAGAATGTGCTGATGACATACTCATTTATGTGCACTTAAATCCATTATTGAAAAGCTGCTCATAGTAAAGTGGCAAATAAGCGTGGAACTTCATTATCACAAATGAAGCTGCTTTATTTAGTATAACTGAGAAATTTTTTAAAAAAAGCATAAAATAAAAGATGCTCTCTTCCGCTAGACGACCTCGTGAATAAACTGTTTATGAAACGATCTTTACTGTATTCAATACATAATACCCAATTTCGAAAGGGGATACGCAGGGTTGATGGGACGTTTGAAGCGACCGTTTATAATCCTCTTTTGCGAATATGGATGGCTCTTACGGAACCACAAACGCTACAGCGCCTGCGATTTAGTAAAAAAAAAAATAGGACTCGCTCGAAAACAGCCTTCCATTTCAATATCGCTCACCCTGGAAACGGGGATCCCCATTAAATCCCTTTTTTTCGTTGTTTGTTCAGTGAATTTTTCATTAAAACTCAACTCATCTTGCAGTTGTCACTAATATGAGTTAAGGAATTTGATACATATGAGAAATGTGGTGGGGGGAGGGGGTGGAGGCGAGGAAGAAGGACAGTCTCGATCCAAAATCCCCATCACTACCAAAATAGAAAATTTCGTTTCATAGTTTAGCACTGCTTGCATGCGAGAGGGGATGTACACGTCCTATCCGACTCAACCCAAAATTATCCTCACTAATATCCACTTGCTCTGCTACCGTATACAACGCTCGTGTGATTTCTCGTACTCTCGTACTCTCAGCTGTACACAACGCAAGTAACAGTAAGTACCCTCACAAAGTTTCTGATTATACGGAAAGCCTCATACAATATATTGTGTTGCTTAGACAGCTGCGCTGTGCAACAGTCCTGTCACGCAGTTTTGTTTTAGTCGCAGAACACTTGCTTTGAAGAATACGGCTGGGTTTTAAGAAGGAGTACGCATGTCACTGGACAACCGTTGTAAAGAAAGGAGCAAGATAACCGCAAAATAGATGAAAAATATGCACAGTGTCAACTAAAGTCACAATGGGCCGATTTCGTATACAGAAAAAGAAAGAAAGAAAGAATTTAAACGAGAAGAATATTAAAGCAAGCGTACAGCTGCGGACAAGTGCAACCGTAAGTGAGCGGCGACCCATACATGATTACTCAATGAGGCGATAGCCTGACGCAAAATGATCAAATAGTTCTACTGTTTTTGTTTCTGCACGTCGATATACACCACTCTCTCATTGTTCTTAAAGACGCGGAACCCGATTTATAGGACAACGTAAATATATATGTATATATATATATATTTAAGGAGCTTAATTAACAGTAACAGCACATAAAGCATTTACCACATTAAGCATAAAAGAGCTGTAAAATAAATGTAATCATGCACAGTTCATAGAGAGGAAAATACAATGCGTATAGGAAGGATGACGAAGTTCGATGACGTCTCTTGCAATAAAAATTTCTTCACCATCGTCGATGTTGGGCGGTTGCAAAACACCATCGCATTATGAAACCAAACAATAATCCGATTTAATTTGACTGCGGCTGGATTAGCAGCAATCGGCCAACCGCTGAAACCAGCACACTTTTTGCCGTATTCAACAAATACGATATATTCTCTCCAACTGAGCAATTGCGTTTGAACGAATTACATGTATTGACTGTTTTTAGGCCAACTCCTCTTTGTGCTGTCAATTATTTATTCTCGCTAGGAGACAAAAGATTTAAAGCTAACGCTAAAAATTTTCCTTTAACAAAAAAAGTCTATAGTATTTTCTCTAGGTACAGGAGAAATGAGCTTTAAAAATTGGGGGGGGGGGGGGAAAAAACAAAATT
>JPKZ01000316.1:59331-204389 GCA_000803305.1 Toxocara canis | reverse complement strand
TTTTAAAAAGTGGGGGGGGGGGGGGGGTAAAATCAGCATCTTTTTAACTCCTAATAGAAACAGGGAGAGGATGGCGATAAACGGAATAGCGGCAGTTGGCACTCTTAGGACAATCTATTATTTCTGGCATAATAGCTTTCTCGATTTTGACAATGCAAATAAAAGGAAGTTCTATGTGTTCTATATAAGAAAGTATCCTCTCAAATCAAAAATATTTCGAAATTTATGTTCGTTTATTAGAATTAGCAACGTTTTTTTCAACATTTTATGATAATGCGCTGCCATCATAGCGACACACACATTTCATTAAAAAATGAATGCTACTAGATCCCCAAAAACCTCAGTGAAGAGAACGGTGTCCCCACCAACACCGTCAAAAAACCGACGCTTTCACATACGAACTCATACTGTTTAAACAAAATAAGGAAGATTTATGTGTTCTATACAAGAAGGTATCCTTAAACTCGCGTTGGAACCCAAACGAACCGCAAAAATCAAGGAAGCCAAGCTTTTTAAAAATTCGTCGTATTCATCGTATTATTTTGAGCAAGGCTGTAGGGTTACAAACTATGTATGGAGTTTGTTGGACATTGAAGTTATGCTGAATATGCAACGGTTATTTTATGAATCTCAGCTAAAAGCATTTTCTTAAGAAAAATTCATTGGTCAGCTGCGTTCTACAGTATTTTCCTCAAGGAAGGCTTTATTCGTGTAGTACGGTAGATTCCTACATGTGGCGCCACAAGCTGCCAGCTGCTGGAATTCTCCAAGTCGTAGATCGGCGAATTAAATTAACCGCCTTTCAAAACCCATATCGACAATGCTTAAGCGGTGTCAAAAATAAACCAAGGATCGCAAACGCAGCTGTACTTAGAAGTCATGATGCTGTGGCATCTTCCGCAGCGAAGCCGTCTTAGTACAACGCCAAATATCTCCCGAATGGTCACCAAACAACACTCCTACGAAAGCGACAAATCGAATCACGAAATACATTGCATCGTGTTTCGCTTAAAAGTTCCTTGGGTTAGTATACTCATCAAACTAATTCTGATTCAAAATTCGAGAAGAGGATATCTAATGTTCTACGAGAAGCAATTTTCGATTGCGCGAGCGGACATAATTAGCGTTCTGGTCGAAGATGAACCCCGACGGAGAAAATCGGGGCCACAGAGGGGAAGCAGAGCTCATTATACAAAAAAGGATCATTCGGTTGAAGATTATGAGATGTCGAGGAGCGCTAGGACTAGACGCGCGGATGATAAAGATAAAAATCGAAAAGCTGGAGTTATGCAATTGTTCGCTGCCAAGTTTTCCAGCGTTCAGGTATTCACCTGTTTGTCCTAATGGCAGATTTGAAACCATTGTTGGTTCTGCGAAGTGGGATCGGTGGAAGGGCCTTAAAAAATGGTGCATATATTTCTTCGTTACCTAAATTCAAGGTTTCAGCCGGCAAATATCGACGTATTCTAAAAAGTTGTAGAAGAACGGTGTTTGGAATCATATCTAAAGTTTATCATGGTCGGGTCGGTTGGACGTAGCATCTTCCAGTTTCCGAAATTCGCTGCAACCTCAGCTTTCATCTCTATCGGGTGCGACTACGTTTTCTTTTTTCCTTAAACCCATTCTATCTTTTAACGCCTTTTAAAAGTTTCTTCTTGAACGAGTTATGGTCTCAGCTGGAAATTGTTTTGCGACATGTGGTTACCATCTGCGCTCATCGCTGCTTCTGAATCGGTGCAGAACGAGTCCGTTTTTTACCCCATATCTGTCATTTGCCCCATCAGGTATTTGTGTCGTTTTTCTTTCTAGGATCTTTTGCCGTTAATGCGTGTACAGTCCGTTTTGCGCATCTACTGAGTAAAGTAGAGACAAGCGCAAATATTTTTACTTGTAAAGCAAAACAGTGTCTAACCCATTCATAGGCCGCAAGGTTATACAAGGTTCTAGTTTACGGAGCTGTTGACGTTTGCAGGCTCGTTTTATGGCGGGGGGGGGGTGGGGGGGGGGGGGGGGGGGGGGGAGGGAAGATGGGGGATAGACGACGAACTCCGTCAGGGAAAGAGTCATCGCAGCACACTAGATTTATTCACATGCGTTCAGTATCTTCGTAACATCCATCAAGCGATAGTGAAGCAATAAGGCCTCTCCTCTTCACCATACTTTGCTAAAGCACTAATGCGATGAGGTATTTTGAGTTTTCTGAATTATGAGATAAGCTTTGCTCGAGATTTCTTCTGAACAGTTCAACGGTCATACCACAAATATAGGTATTGGATGTGATACAATGCAAAGAACTTTGAAAAAAAATTTAGAAAAGTGCAGCTTTCACTACTAGCAGCATAATGTGATATTAGGTGTTCGCGTCTAAAATGAATCCAAGCGCTTGCAACATCAAGAAAAGTTTAGGGCAGATATTTGAAATACCGTTTTCTTGGAGTAGAAACCGACAGCTCTCTAAGTTTAGCTGAAAGAGGCGTCGGATGTTAGTCTCTACCCGAGTGGGAACTCCTTTGAAATGATGTAATTAGCTGGAGTTACAACTTGGAGTTGCTGTGTTACAGCTGACTGGAAAAGTGCCGATTCACAAAGACTCTTTTGATAGCGGTGAGAAAGATAAAAGTTTTATTTATTCATGTCAAAGTTTCTGGATATTCGTCTTATTCTCTATTTTAGAAACGTTTGATGTTTTGGGAAAATGAAAATATTAATGTAATGTGCGATCAGCATCAGTGATCCATTGAAGTGAAGATGTTTGTCACAGTAGAGAGGAGGAGTAAGAGAGAAAGAGATGAACAATGGAGTTGAAGGACAAAGGGGGTGAGGGTTAAACAATATCGATGTTGAAAGACAAAGGAACAAGGGGAAGTGTTGAAGTGAGGGCAAGTGGAAATGGAGAGGGAGCTACTGAAGTGAGCGCAGGCGGAAAAGGAGAGGGATGTACTGAAGTGAGGGCAAGCGGAAATGCGAGAAAGGGAGACTGAGAGGATATGGAAAACGAAAGATAGCATGTTACGCTAATCAATGAAATTGAGACACTGATCATAAATCATAATGGGAAAGCATATCAGAAGAGTTGACACAACTTGCATCGCCACCGAAGACAACGGCACATTTGGAATCACACATTGAGGTACTCCACATCTTTAAAGTAATAGGAGGGGACGTGCAGTCCGTAAGAGGAGTCAATTGGAGGTTTCATTTTCCAATGCTGAACGACTAACGCAGAAAGCGATCAAGCGTCGTCGGGTTGGCACAGGGGAAAGGGGTACAAGAGAAGAAAAATCTCATGTGGCATGTCTTCTGTGCCTGTATAGTGCGTGATACATACAGCAAATGTTGGAGTTAATTTTAAATAAGTTGCTCCGGTCAACTTTTTTCCGCTCAGCTTACTCACCGTTGCCTTTAATCACTTTGGCATCCAAAAATAACCGCGCACTAATGAAGGTTTATTTCAGAAAATTTCCACTGAAACTGACAGGAACAACGTCAGGTAAAAACGTATTAAGCAAAGAACGCCTTAAAGATGTGCAAATGCGGCATTAGAAAGATGTTGTTTTTGAGTTCTGTCATGCAAAATAAAGCATTGCCACAATGTAACAATGAGTCTTTTGCAATAATAACGATTGTTGAGAATTTGTTTCACTTATCTTATACTTGATTTGGGTGTCGAATGACGACACATAGTTATGCCTTGAAAGTTATGAAAATCGAATGGTGCATCAAAACAGTGAGGACTGCTGCATTGACGATCATGTGTAGTTGCCCATTTGGTTTGACCATTCAATTTATAATTTACGACGGATTATTTCGAGTAATTTCGACGAATTAGAGGAGCTGTCCTTTGTTCCCGTTAGTAGCAATAAAGATTAACGTTATTGTCGACGCAGCTTACTATTGTCAGTTGAGCGTAAGCCTGTCATTTCAGCCTGATACCATTCACATGTAAAATTACATCTACTTAATGCCTAATGTGATCAGTCGAACTGCCTATTGTTGGATTTACTATGCATTCTTTTCATTAGTAAAATTAACTGGACACAATCGCTACATCTGAGCATTCCGAAAAGGTCGTTACATTTGTCATGTCAGCCTCTTGGAGTGCAAGTGTAAATTTGCTTTTGATTAATGCCTAATATGCTCAATCACATTTCCTATTATTGAATTTATTATGTAATCTTTTCATCACTAAAAATAACTAGACATTATTGTTGCCATTGAGCATCTCACAGCATCGGGTTGGCACAGGGGAAAGGGGTACAAGAGAAGAAAAATCTCATGTGGCATGTCTTCTGTGCCTGTATAGTGCGTGATACATACAGCAAATGTTGGAGTTAATTTTAAATAAGTTGCTCCGGTCAACTTTTTTCCGCTCAGCTTACTCACCGTTGCCTTTAATCACTTTGGCATCCAAAAATAACCGCGCACTAATGAAGGTTTATTTCAGAAAATTTCCACTGAAACTGACAGGAACAACGTCAGGTAAAAACGTATTAAGCAAAGAACGCCTTAAAGATGTGCAAATGCGGCATTAGAAAGATGTTGTTTTTGAGTTCTGTCATGCAAAATAAAGCATTGCCACAATGTAACAATGAGTCTTTTGCAATAATAACGATTGTTGAGAATTTGTTTCACTTATCTTATACTTGATTTGGGTGTCGAATGACGACACATAGTTATGCCTTGAAAGTTATGAAAATCGAATGGTGCATCAAAACAGTGAGGACTGCTGCATTGACGATCATGTGTAGTTGCCCATTTGGTTTGACCATTCAATTTATAATTTACGACGGATTATTTCGAGTAATTTCGACGAATTAGAGGAGCTGTCCTTTGTTCCCGTTAGTAGCAATAAAGATTAACGTTATTGTCGACGCAGCTTACTATTGTCAGTTGAGCGTAAGCCTGTCATTTCAGCCTGATACCATTCACATGTAAAATTACATCTACTTAATGCCTAATGTGATCAGTCGAACTGCCTATTGTTGGATTTACTATGCATTCTTTTCATTAGTAAAATTAACTGGACACAATCGCTACATCTGAGCATTCCGAAAAGGTCGTTACATTTGTCATGTCAGCCTCTTGGAGTGCAAGTGTAAATTTGCTTTTGATTAATGCCTAATATGCTCAATCACATTTCCTATTATTGAATTTATTATGTAATCTTTTCATCACTAAAAATAACTAGACATTATTGTTGCCATTGAGCATCTCACAGCAGTCGTTAGTTGTTTATAGGAGAATCATCGGTGATGGGAGCGCAACGAATATACGTGCTCGCTTTAGCACCAATGAGTTTGATTTTGTCCTCACTCGTGTTTATTCTTTCATTCACAAGAGTACGTTCTGAACTGTTCAAGTGGTATACGCTGAATGTGCTCGTCGTTTGTATTCTAACTGGTGCAGCGAAAACGGGTGTGGTCATTATCGATGCTGTTGATCATCAGTTTTGGGAAAGGAACATGTAAGCTCATCGCAAACTTAGTGCAAACGTTGGTAGAGTTATGCGCACGCAAAGCTCTTTCGAGTTTAGCTTAATGTGAGACACGTGAACAAGTCTAGGTGATCGCAAAGAGTATGTTGAACAAAACTGATCCAGGCAAATGCATCGGAAAAGATCGTACAACGGACAATAATGCAAGCGGCGATTTTGCTATGGGCTTACGCGATCGTGAGGACTGTACAGCGGAAAAATGATTGCCATGAAATGAGTCCTATGGGAGGACGCACTGAGTTCCCAAAAATAACATATTTGGATTAAGCAGAACGCGACGCGCAAAAGGCATTCTTTTCATTAGTAAAATTAACTGGACACAATCGCTACATCTGAGCATTCCGAAAAGGTCGTTACATTTGTCATGTCAGCCTCTTGGAGTGCAAGTGTAAATTTGCTTTTGATTAATGCCTAATATGCTCAATCACATTTCCTATTATTGAATTTATTATGTAATCTTTTCATCACTAAAAATAACTAGACATTATTGTTGCCATTGAGCATCTCACAGCGGTCGTTAGTTGTTTATAGGAGAATCATCGGTGATGGGAGCGCAACGAATATACGTGCTCGCTTTAGCACCAATGAGTTTGATTTTGTCCTCACTCGTGTTTATTCTTTCATTCACAAGAGTACGTTCTGAACTGTTCAAGTGGTATACGCTGAATGTGCTCGTCGTTTGTATTCTAACTGGTGCAGCGAAAACGGGTGTGGTCATTATCGATGCTGTTGATCATCAGTTTTGGGAAAGGAACATGTAAGCTCATCGCAAACTTAGTGCAAACGTTGGTAGAGTTATGCGCACGCAAAGCTCTTTCGAGTTTAGCTTAATGTGAGACACGTGAACAAGTCTAGGTGATCGCAAAGAGTATGTTGAACAAAACTGATCCAGGCAAATGCATCGGAAAAGATCGTACAACGGACAATAATGCAAGCGGCGATTTTGCTATGGGCTTACGCGATCGTGAGGACTGTACAGCGGAAAAATGATTGCCATGAAATGAGTCCTATGGGAGGACGCACTGAGTTCCCAAAAATAACATATTTGGATTAAGCAGAACGCGACGCGCAAAAGATTGAATTAGTGTCAATTAGGCGATTGTCAGTCACTTAGTCGGTCATGGAACAAGAGTGTCGTCGCTTATTAACAATCCCAGGTAACCTACGCGGCTGCCTCGTTCACTGATGGAGCCCGATTGCTGATCCCAACTGGTGGTAGTTTGGCGACTTTTCCTGTGAGATTTGCACTGGCTAGAATATTCCCTTCTATGCCCTATGCTACTGAAAACCGTTTTGTTTGTACTGACACTGCCGACGACTCCGAAGAGGAGCTATTTTCCTGCTTTTCCCATTAGAGTGCCTCGTCTGAACTGTTGTCTAACAGGGTCATATAGCCACCTCGGCAGAAAGCCTCTTCGTTCATAGCGGTGGTGTGAGAACGCCATTGCTCGTGTGTTGCGCAAAACTGAGGGCGCAAGCAATGACGGGCTGGCATATTATTGGCATTTAGCTTTGTTGTGCACGGGTACTGATGGAGAGTTGCCGACAGCGGTAATTGAACCAGTTGAACTGTCGACATTGTTATGCAGTGTGTGGTAATGAAATTTGATATGGTGACTGAACTAAATTGAAAACGACCTTTGCACACTGAATTCTCATCAGCAATCGCGAAAGTTGTTTTCATTCTTCGCTGAGCAGAATTTTAACTTTCGTAAGCAAATATTTCACGGTAATCATATGGCTGTGCCATATTAGCTTGAACAGAGGCTACTTTTTGTTTTTCATTACATCTGCAAGAAAGCCGAACAATGTCAGTGTGGCTTTTCAATATGCGAAAAAAAGATTTCTACGCAAAAATGTTAAAAATAATTTCTTTACAAAGGGCTATACTACGACTTTTCCTGTAACTTGCTTGTATGTTGCATTATAGAGATCATTAATTTGATAGTAAGAACGCCAGTATGTGCAGTTTCGGTATTATTTGAGAGGCTGTTGGAAAAGTTTTCAGAAAACACTGCTTGANNNNCGGGTTCTTTTTTTTTGTGGAGGGGGGGGGGGGGGGGGGGGGGGGGGGATGGGGGAAGGAAGGAGGAAGGGGGAAAATAGGAGAGGCAAGGAGGTTGTGGTGTTACAGGCGTGTGTGGATCCGAAGGCGGAAGAGAGGTGCTTATATTCGTTAGCTTAAATGCATTTTTCGTGCCTCTCAAGCATGAGGCTAATTTCCAAATGGTGAAACTACTATCCAAGCTAATAGAATGTTTATGTTAAAAAAATCTGGAACGAATTCTCGATTGCAGAGCGCTCTTCAACATGCTAACAGTGTACGTCATGATGTGGCTAAATCTTCAGTATCAAATTTTGTTACTGTTTATCACCACTGAGGTTTATTTATTGCGAAAATATCCGGTCTTCTTCACAACATTCCTGAAAGTAAAGTATGTCTAATTTAATTACGAACTTTTTTTAGTTCAATAAATGTTTCTTCATGTCACTTGTTCATTTCTTCGGAAGTGTTAAGCTGTATCGCTATCTCCTATCGTCCCTCACTCATATCTGAAAGTTTTTTCGCTATCAAAACAGAAAAACCTTTCTCTTACGGAATGCAATTTTTGCTTCTGTGATAGCAAAGCTTCGAATTGTCTTACGTAGTGTTGAAAGTGGAAGTGAAAGACCAGTTGTATATCAACGAAAAGAAAGAAACAAAAGGAAAACAAATCCATCAAAACGGACGACCGTGTAAGACAAGCTGCACATGACTAAACATCCGCAGCACATGAGTTGAAATGCAATTGCTCATCTCGTTAATGCCTGATTTTGAGAGCAAGCATATTTCCGCTGAGTTCCATATTTCCTGAATCTTGAATCTTTTGCTTGCAGTCGAAGAAGAAGAATAGAAGAAGAAGAAGAACAGTCTTTATCAACATGAATAGAGAAAATTGTACGCCGTTTTAAGATATATAACAAAATGGTACCGACACAAATGCGCTTATACAAGCACATGTGTAGATGAGTTGCAGATATGTACATGAAAGAATCGCATGTAATGAGCAAGGAATGGTAAGAAAATGAGTTGCAAAGGTGCACATAGAAAATTTAGAATCATCCAGCATGATACAGTAAGCAAAGCATTCGAACATGAGATGTGGCTCAAAAAATTAAATGAGCAATTGTTCTGAGGTCAAACGAGTCGACGTGATTTATGAACACAGAATGATTCTGTCAACAGTCTTATTGTTCCAACATTGTTGTTCCACTTGTTGCAAATATGGGATGCTGCCAGATTTCACAGGCTACTTTATGACAGTGTTCACAGTTCTGCATCTTTATATGCGTCGTTGTATGCGAATGACAACTTAATTACTGCAGGCAAATGTTGCTATTAGATCGCTGAAGCGATTCAAACTAAATCAAATAGAATGTGATCGACCAAACTTTACAGCAAGTAATCGTTTCTTAGCAATTTCTATAACCCTATATTGAGCTGTTTTGCTTGATCATTATGATCCAAATCATATGTGCAGAAGGAAAACAATATATGCATCTTCATACGTCCTACCGCAGCTAATTTCTCTACCGTGTCTATGTGAACGACTCTTGCCGAATAATGTTCGCGATTTTTGGTATTATTTAACAATATATGACGTCACGACGATAATTGTTTATTATACGGCGCTCACTATGTTTGGCATGGTTGGTTTTAATCGTGTTGAGATGGAAATTTAGCAGTTTTGCCAGCACAATTTTTTTTGTGTTTCCATATATTGGTCAAATAATCAGCAGATGCAAAAAACAATTGTAGTACGATTTCGTCAAAATTAAATCGCATAAAACTCTCGTGGCCTCGACTCGTAAGCTTATCGAGTAAAACAAAACGAAGCTCATCGTTTGGATGGAAAAGAGCTAACACGCTGTGCAATTCGATTCAACTCATATTTAAACAAGAGATGTATACCAAAGAGATGTTTAAAACATATAGAAGAGTTTTTGCAAAATCATCTATAACTCTTCGACAAATTAAAATAATATTTTCAGACTATACATGCGCTTATGTGCCACACTCCCGACGAAAATACCAGCTCCTACAAGAAATCACTCATTACTCTGGTCATATATTTTACTCCGCCTATTATTCTGTTCTTACCAAATCTTGGTTAGCATTTTTGATTAATCAATTTTTCCATTAGTTTTGTGCGTCAATATAAATGGTTTGATGATAGTCGTAGTATTCTTAATCAAATGATTCTCAAGTGATCATGAAATAATTGTTATTTTATACCTTTTATGAACTTAATTCAGCAATGACATTTCAGTGACATCTTCTTGCAATATCATTCAACTGATTCTTCCAACTCTCGTATATCCGGCTCTGAGACATAAGATCGCTGTTGCCTCCAACTACATCGATTCTGTAAGCATTAAAGCTATCCTGGACTTAACCACGTTGAAGCAAGTTCGCCTATCATCAAATTTTAATCATTAGACCTGAATACCTTTCTATAAAAAACCCTAAGAAGTTTAACATGAGAGTAATTACAGAAAACGATGAGAACTCTGCTTGACGCGCAAATTCACTCATACGTTCGATTACTAAACGAGCAGTTGAGGCCAACGCCTTTTTTCTTCGCCAAAAAGAAATCATCATTATGGGTTAATTCGTTTTAGTTGTTAAATGCACTGTTTGACGTCGAAGAAATCAGTGCTTTGCATAGTTCTTAAAAGTTGCTTATCATTAGAATAAGGAGAGATTAAAACGCATGGGTCTGCGGGGTGTCGAACCCCGACATAACGGTTCTGATCGTTTGAGCAATAGCCCCACACTTAATCGCTTAGACCTCTCATGTGGAACGTACTAGAAGCAGACTCGAAAAACTGATCTTTGTATTGTGTCGTATGAAGACAAGACCCTTCTGGCAGAATCATCCAAAATTATTTCATGTTTACTTGACTTGCTACTATCTTATTCTGCGAGTAGTTTCATAGAATTGTCAATATTGCCACGATATAATCGTGTGCATAATTTCCTTCAACAGACACTTCCGCCGACGATTTTGTCGCCCATAATTTGCGCATTAATTATATAACTCATTTGTTGAATATCGAGTTGATCAAGTCGGTCCTTAGGACACAGCACCATCGAACTAAGACTATAGCCGGTGTATTGACTGCCTGGGTTTTCCTCTCACACGGTTGCCAATATGAACTGAAGGTTGTGAAACTTAACTGGCCTGTTCGCTTCTTCGATCGTCGCTGCTCCACTTCAGCAGACGATTTCTTGCACCGCTTCTCCTTGCTCGAACAATTGCTTCTGTCTCGCTTCTTCCAAACGTTCGCCCTTACCTAATCTCAAACTTGAGTAATTAAACCCCTTGCGTTTTATTAGTGCGTGAGGGGCAGCAAACAACGTAGGCACAATCGCATTATGAACGAACAAAACACAAACAACACTTCAGTACAGTGGAATAACACATCAATATCTTATAATCACAAAGTTGTAGGAATAGCACCTCAATACGTTATAATTGTAAACTAGCAAATTATTTTATGTATCTTAGCGCAGCACAAGAAATTCTATCAATCGAAAAGCTCCTCATTTGATATAAGTGTTACAATATTCTGTTGCATAAAATCTGAGGCGACGTCTCCCAAAGATATAAAATAAAATTCCGCGCTACTAAAGATAAAGCAGTAAACAAGCAGAGCCATCGTTCGTGATTTGACCTACCCTAAGCGAAACAAATGTAAAAGTTCGATCGAGCACTACAACCTAGATAGTAAGGCTCATTTCTGCATCTTTCGTATTCCTTCTTCGAGATAACCACATTGATATAAATATAAATAGGAATCAAGAGAAATTTTCTCGCACGAAACAAGCGACATTCCATAAACACTACGAAGGCTCGAAATAGATATCTGCATAATGAGAAAGTGAAACTGTACCATTTCACATAGCAAGTAAAGGGCAATGACTTACATGCAAAGAAAATTAAAACAATGTAAGTCTAATGATAAAATAAGCCACAACGAATATTCCACGCTTCCTTGTAACTTCTGAAGGACGACTTTTTCTTAACCTCCTGCTCTCCCCTTTTATAGGCTTAGTGGGTTGACATCATCATTTTCATGACGAATCCCTTTTGAATGACGAATCCTTTTTGAATGACCATATTTAAATTAAACTTCGCGAGTAGTCGCGATAGCCGAGATGACCTGTGGTGGAAGTATTCGAATACCGTGCAAGTAGGTAGGAGCCGCAGCAAGCCGAAAACGTGGGCAAGAGCAGTAAGTTTAAGCAGTTGTGCAGATCCTACGCATTCAGTTATTGAGATTTGCCTTGCACGTAAAACGAGCGCTGTATCGGCTCAAACATATCGCCGATAACTTTTTCAGTCGTTCGCTGTGACCATTTCGACTTGTACGATATTTGCATTTGGATCCTATCGTCGTGCCGTGTTCTGGTTCATAGACAGAAACCGTGTTGGAGTTGCGGGAGAGAACGAGGATTGACCTAGCACAAACGACGAAGCTGTACCTGTAAGGTATGACAAAATAAGCGAATAGATCTGTCTCTTGTCGACATTTTCGCACACTCTAAAATTGGACATTTTCAATGAGGCACAACAATTGCAAGCATTTGAAATGAGAGCCAATATTGGTGCCATTTGTGAGAACCCTCAAGATGACCGGCTAAAAAAAATTGCTTGGCACGAGCAACACATCTGACCATCGCATTAAGCCTAAATTTTCGGCACTCTTTAAGGAGGAAGACGTTCGTGTATCATTCACCTATTGCAACTGGGCCAAGCAAAATCTATGATATGAAAATTTTTCAAAAATTATTTCATTTACTTTATCACGAATAGTACAGCATATTAAGGTTCTCCTGCTCACTGGAATGTCACAGTACAGGGATATGCGCTTGAAATTCACAAGCGTACTAATTGACTGACTTATGTTTTTTCTTTGTGCAACTCCTCGTGTTCATACACACATTAGTTTGCATTTGACCTCATCAACTTGATTTCACGGCGCTCTCGTTGCATGCATGATTTTTTTGTCTGTAACTGAATTCTAGGAAGTAATTACTTTGCAGCCATCTACCATGGTAGAGACAGAAGCTATAAAAACAAAAATGAAATTGTGAACTCATTGCAAAACAGATAAGTAATAAAACTAGAACTATAATCACTGTACTCTTCGAAATTAGTAAAAAAATGAAATATGTAGTTCTTTTAAGCATTTCAAATTGACTTCATGAGATTTTTTAAAATTCATTTCGATTCGTTTAACTGAATGTCAGTAATCGGCATCATAGGCTTATCATATCACATTATCACAATATGTGACATGATATGCCTATGATCATATCACATTATGAGAGTAGAGCACAATGAATGGCTTCCGACCATGTGCACATAAATGGAAATGCTCGTGACAGAAAACGAATATCGAGTTCCATTCGAAAAAGTTGTAAGAATTTTGTTGTTTCTGTTCGTCACTTCCTTACCCTTTACCTCATTGTTTTTGTTCTGTTTATTCTTCCCTTCATTGTCACTGACTCATTTCTTTGAACTTTTCGAAGAAATGATTTTAAAAGATTTTAAATGAAGAAGAAGACATTCATTTTTAAGAATTCGATCGAAATACTGCAAGCTTCCAATTTTTAACTTGTTGTACTAATTTACTGTTAATAATGCGTATTATGCTTAGATATTGAGAAAATTATTTGAGCTAAACAATGCGTAGTGCACATAAGCTTATCTCAATCTCTTAAACAAAAAAATCGTTTTGATTTACTTAAAGAATGCTAAACAAATCTGCATTAAGTTTACTTCACTAATAGTACGTATCTCATTGGCAGCCGAAATCCCTTTTGCAAGCGGATCGTTTCTCATATTTGTTTTGCCTATAAAGTGAATGGCTTTTGCGTGCATGCTGAACATTTCACTACTAAATGATTGCCCGAAAAAGAGAATTGAAAATAAATTTATTACGACAAGTTGTCCACAATAATAGATATAACTTTTCTGCAGCTCAAAGCTGCAAAGCAGAAACACATATATACATAATCTTTTTCATGAAAAGCACACAAAGCTATACTCTCGGCTATTTTGTCTTATATGCTAATGTACTAGCACATATGAGAGTATCACACTTCATCGGTCTTAGCATCTGGGAGTTTTTGTTGCTGCATACGAGCAGTTGTTGCTTGCGCGTTCTCTGTTTGTACGTGGCCCATTTGCAGTAACGCTCGCTTCAGATTTTCAGCGCCGAGTCGAATTTGCTGCAACAAATGAAAATATCATTAACCCTTGTGGTTGTAAAGTTCAGCTTGAAGTATTGATGATCATTGGACGTATTGATCATTTAATCGTTACTCGTTATGATTAAACGATGTAAAACGATGTAAACGTTCAGTAACGTAAATAATGATATCTAAAAATTGAAGTTATTCCAATTGCACCTCTGTATATATCATCGAAGTCCACTCTTTGCAATGCTTCACGTTTAAAACGACAAAGAACCCGCCTCCTATGACAGAATGGATTCCAGCCATACAAGGCGCTTCTCTCATCTAATTTTCGAAAATTTCTGCAAATCATAATTTTCAGACGAAATTTGCAGTTTATAAATTTTACGGATCTAGATTTTCTTAAGCAAAATTTTGTGGGTTACCATTCTTAGACCAAAATTTTACCGATCCTAACTTACATGACAGGAAAAACCTTAAGCTATCAAAACAACGCGTAAAGAGCGCATCTAAGCATTTGCAAATGGCAAACGCTCCACTGATGCCCAAAATACTCTCCAAAACTTTTCAAAATTTTCAATTTTTTCTAAGGGTATCAATCGCCAATCAGTCATCAAAATCCTCAAAGATTTGTAAATGATCACGCCCCCCCCCCCTCCCTCCCTCCTCTCCTTTCCCTGCGACAGAGGTAGGGAAGTTCATGTGTGATTCCGAATGCTGTTTCAACTTAAGAGTTTGTCGCTCCTATTTCTTGGATCTAGCCCAATTAATCCTTAGTTCCATTTGACGTAACGGTGTTTACAGGCAAGTGCGCATTTCTCCCTGTAGCGCCATTGCTGACAAAACAGAACTGATCCCATGTGAATTACGGTCAAAAGCGCATCATACTCTAAAAGAAATTTCGGTTCAAATAATTTTTTACGATTACATCATTTCAAATAATTGCTTCAACGCTAATGTGAGTAATGAATCGAAGACCGAATCAGGGAGATGTATGTGAAGATCGTTCAAAGTCGAACACCTGTGAGACGATCGCACCGTTCGAGATGAGTTCCTCATAACGATTCAAGTATTCGGTGGACTTTTCGAGTTCGTTTTGTTTCGCTTCGAAAATTGCGTAGTTGAGCAAAATTTGTGGATTCTCGCCTTTCTCGAGATGCGTCGCCCGGTCGTACGCTTTACGTGCGTTCGGAATATCATCCAAATTTGTCAGTACGACTAAAATAGTTTTATTAATGTAGAAGCAAATCTCTGCGGTCGTTTGTGTATGCGGCATCCTTTAGCATTGAAAATGTCTTCTAACTTTATCTAAGCGAACATGATTTCCCTCTGCTTAGGGGTTAATTTGGTCATTCGAATCATTCTTAAGAGGCGTTAACGAGATATATCGAAGAGTATGATTGAATATTAAGAAGATGAGTGCGTTCAAATCAGCGTTACTGATAAAAAGAATCTACAATATGGGAGCAAAGGACACATTGCTCACCTGCGAGAGCCATAAAGGCCATAGAAGAACGTGGATTGAGATTAACAGCCGATGAGATAAAATGATAAGCGGATGCGTACTGTTGCATTGCATTATGAACGAGTCCAAGATTGTAGCAGATCTTCCAATCAAGAGGACATAAATAATTCGCCTAAACGATATTATGTCACTTCGTAATTGAAAGGAATGGTTTTAAAAATGGCAGACAAATGCGACACATAAATGTGAAATTTTGACAAAATTCATATTCGTGACAAAAACAACAGACGACATACTTGACATTTTCGTATTATTTCGGATTCTGTCCTTACAAAGGTTCTTTCATTCAATACTTCATTCGTTTGGGTCTTGCAAAATAGGAAGTTTTTTCATTCTTTTTCAATTCCCCAAACACTATCTACAATGGAAAGGTCAGTCCATCGAATATTCTATATGCACAGAACGTGAAAACGTTTACAGGAAGAAAGACAAGATTGCTCACAACGGTGGGTAACATTTCCCGGTACTTTTGAGTGGAGAAAATCATTATGCGAACCTCACAAATATTTCTGCAAATTGTTGCTTGCAACGCATAGCAGTGGTTCAACTTTAGTGATTAACACGATTTTGATCATGTAAGTCGTGCTTTTAAGCCACTTTTACTAAAAGTCCATCTATCGTCCATTAATTTCATTTATTTCTTCCTGTACGGTTTGTCAGCGCTGAACGCTAAGGTAGTGATGAAATTAAAATTGACATACGAATGGGAATGGTCTACGCGCGTAGGTCTTTGCTAACGACTCCATCGAACCGAAACAAACAATTTCAAACGACATTATTTCTTGTGCAAATTTTGCATTTGATGAGATGATTTGCAAAGAACAAATAAAGAACAAGATGAAAGATACTAAAGCATTTTTGATGTGCAATTCTAATTTAGTTTTATGCAAAAAAGCCTTAGCCTTCATGAGAAAAAAAATTGCACTAAATGACGCTTCACCGTCGAATCTCTTTGTGTTTTAAGCACATCAGAGAGGTCAAACGCTCAAAATTTTCTCTAAAATTACGCGATTAACTTCACATTATTTTAAACGTATGACATATTGTGTTCCATTTCAGCACTTCGATAACTTATGGAATTTGCAAAATAGTTTTCGTGTTGCAAAGTTAACGCAGAAAATTCACATTATTGCAAGAATTCATATAAGTTTTTTAAACGACTTTTGCGACAATCGATAAAAAATCAAGCATAACCTTCTTCAGGGAACTTATTGCTGCGACATATTTACCTTTGCCAAAGAAACACATCCCAATATTGTTCCAGAGTGCACCATTGTAATCACACTTATCGGCCGCAACCCTAAAATTTTCCATTAAAAAATCATTTACGATGATCATTTTTCATATTTTCCAATTTCATTCTGTCATCTCACCTCTTCTATAATCCAGCAGAATAGTGAGATGACTGTTAAGCATATGTAATCGAACTTATGTTTGAGATTTTAGATATATGCAAAGAAGATTTCTGAAATGTTTTAACAACAGAAGAAACCTGTATTTAGCGAGCGCAACATCATAGTCACCATTGGCCTGTATAATGGAACCAGCGGCAAGAATGCTTGGCGCATGCGTTGGATCATAGCTGAGAGCCTTGCCAAGAATCGAGAACGCCTGATCTTCGCTATGCGTTCGTAGATACAGCAGTCCAACGTTCGTCAAAACGTCCAGATTTTCTGGTTCCAGCTTAACAATTTCATCTCCAGAAAAATTGTTTTGCTTCTATTCGTTCGTTTTCGCGTACAGAAATGAAAACAATTACGAGCAAGATAAGCTAGTTGCATTACGAATGTAACGTTTATAAAGTGAATAGAAAATGCTTTGCGAAAATATCATTTCGACATATTTCTGACGGAAAAATGGAGTCATGTTAAGGACGTAATTTTTTGTATTTGTTTGCATCCTCATAAGAGTATTCTTTGCTGTGCGCTGAATAACCGTGACAACTTAAAAGTAGATATCGTGATGAGTGCTCAACAAATTTCATGAACATCGGGACGCCTCTGCATCAAAAACTATTCGCTTTCGCAAACTAACTCTACAATAAATAAATGAACGATCGAATGGGCAAACCTCGAGCGCTTTTTTGTACGCTTCAATTGCGGGAATAATTTCGTTTTTCTGTGCACACAATTTGGCTAAGAATGTGAGAATTTCGGCCGATTTAGCAGCGTTCGGCGCAGAAACCAAACACTCTTGAGCCTGAAAGCCGTTATAGTTGGTGATGGGTGATACCATGAAACTAAATAATCACTTTCGCGTAAATAATCTTTAAGAGTGTTGAAAAAAATGAAAGTCAGCCTCAGATTTTCTGAACATATACTTCCTACTGCTTTTACCTTCTAGTTTTTTTAAGTTTCATTCAGAGGATGGTAAGCACTTAAAGGATGAGTTTCTCAACTTCAGTTAAACAAAGAACAATTGCTCCAACATCGTATTGATCGTATAAGTCAACTGCACTGTTCTTTATCAATACAGATGTTAACGCCATTAATCGAAACAACAGCGCCGATACGCAGAGCCAAAAAAACAAAGATTTTAAAATTCTTTGGTGTTGCTGCATTGCAAAGAGGTTTGTAGCACGTCCAACTTATGTAGAGACGAAAAATATAGATGGATATCATTCCTTCTAAACGAATCACAACGAGGAGTATGACGATATAACATAATGAAGTAAGTTCAATGGCCTACATGGATAGCGATTCTTGAATTATTAGACTTCGAATATTGCCACACGCTAATTAAGTGCTCCATTGATTCTACAAAAGATGCTCAAATGGGAGAACTGAGAGTGATACTTCCAGGAACCAATTGAAGGCAAAATTACCGTTCATCATTCGCATGGAAGTAACAAACATATCAATATAACGACTAGGCACCGAGCAAAACATTAAACGTAAAACGATTTGTGCTTATCATATTCGAACAACCTTTGTGACCGAATCCGTCGAATGGCCTATGTGGTATAGAGCCATCGCACGCCAGTAATATGCCTTCTGAAAAAATTTCATGCCATCGATGTCATGCGCGCAACACAATTCGATACTTCATATTTAAATTAACGCGCTTGTATATTTCTTTTCACCACAATCAGTAAACTGCTTCGCTCGAGTGCTCTTAAGTGAGAATAAGCAACAATTCACCAAAATAGAATTTAGTTTTATTAAAATTCTCTTCACGTTACTCTTTCGCATCTTTTATCTCTTTGTGTCGTTTTCAAAGGTCAAAATTTATCATATATGGAATTTAATTTTCATTCTTAAGGAATGGCTTGAAAAAATGAGTGATAAAGATTAAGGGACCCTTACTCCGAGTCACCCGTCAGTGATTAATGATTCAACTTTTATTCAATCAGATGAACTATTTAATAATTACCGAGTTGTTCGGATCCATTTTGATGGCGTTCAACAAAATTTCGGATGCTTTCTCATGATTGCCAAGCAGAAAATGAATTCTGCCAATTTGGCACAAATATTTTTCGTTTCGTGGATTCAAAGCGTACGCTTTTTCAAACCTGAAATGGCCTAATTACGGATTAAACAAAGTTTGATCGATACTTCATTAAAATACACTGCCGTGTTCATGATTCTCATCTGTTCATCACTATTTACCCTTAGCAACACCACGAACGATGCTGTGTACAACTTCGAGTTTATTAGGCCAAAAAAACAGTTTTGAAGCAAACACAGTTTGAAAACATCCTAACGCGTTATAAGTGAATTCAGTGCCATTAAAAATGCAATTATAAAACGTTACATTTATGCAAATAAATAATGGCAGTGGCTAACACCGGTTCTTATGCTAACTTTCCAAAACACCACAAAAACCAGTAATCATCCTCGTTCTCCAACATCACACCTTCTGTTAATAAAACGATGTGAATTATCCGTAAGAGCGACAACGACGAACTGGAAGGTGTCTTAAGAGGCATTCCAAGATGGAACGCTTCTGCAGGATTATACTTTTCTGGACAATTTATTTGACACATATCTCTAAGATGACCAATGCGGTTTCAATACCTAAACCAGTTTCAATAATCGAGCACTACGCCCTATCCTACTTCTTTTGGCCTTATCTTAAAGGGTAGCAGCTAAAAAATTCGTTAGTTGATAGACAGAGAAAATAATCGATTAATTGGAAGGATCAAGTGCATTTGCGTTAAGAACTCGCATTATATTTAATGTTATTGCTATTTATACAAAGAACTTCGTTCGAATTTGAATACGAATGAAGCTGTTAAATTAAAGTGAGAAATCTATAACTAACCACTCGAGAGATTCCCTCAGATTGCCTTCCATTCGAGCGATTTTGCCACGAACATAGATTGCATACTCATTCATTTCCTTACTTTCGTCTAACATTTCCTGCATAGATTCTTTTCGAAGATTTGCATGTAACCATAAATAAGGATTCGATAAGAGCAACTTTAATCATCAATCATCCTGATTAAATTTTTGATAATTTCCAATACTGCTAGTGACGTTTGTTTACTGGCGAGTCTAACTAGTACAAAAGCGCGAAAAAAATTGGAGGAAGTAAAGAAAGGAACAGAGGAGAATGAGCTACTTCAGTTATGCGAAACGATTATTTGAAGTAATTTTGAATTATTACATAAAGAAATAACGTATACATTATGCAATGAATTTGAAGTGAAAGCTCAGTGACCACTGCCTCTTGTATATGACGTAATTTTGCTAACGCTTCTACGGCTGCGCTGAAATTCAAAACACTTTTCGTTGTCTCCTCCTCCTCCTCACCTCATACTCCAAACAAAAAAAAGCGATGAACATTACAACTATGGAAAACTCAAAATGGATAATTAAGAGCGTACCCATTTTTGATTTGGGATAGCACAAATATATAAACTCCGAAAAGTGATAAAATTACATTAAAAATAAAATCCATTGCTCACCACGCGATTATCCTCCATTCATGAGCACTTATGATGTTCGCCATGTCAATTAATTTCAGTCACCGAGCTCTCACTTTTGCTTCACACCACAACTTCAAATGCAAAACTATTCAGTTAATTTCGCTGACAGAAGAAACCTTGATGAGCGCTTTGGATGAACTGAAATCGCGTTGAATAAAATATTGGTGGAGAAGAAAGTTGCGTCGATCGAATGTGATCAGTTCTTGCGCCTTTTTCTTCTGATCGACGGCCACTGGTCTGCAATTAGCACCGCTCAATCCTTGCTTACCGAAAAGAATAAAAATGAAGAAACGTTTCCTCCTCCATTCCCCGCAACCCCCCCGCCCCTCCCCCACCCTCTTCTCTTCCCTCATTTGTGCCAAACCAAATTTCCGAACTTCTGTTGCGAGTTGAGATTGCTGATGGTTCACGCGGCACTGCCGAAAGCGAATAAAACAGTGCTAGTAGTATGCAGAGCAAAAGACGGCTACCTTTTCCGCTTCCCACCCCTCCCCCAACCCTTCCCTCCCTCTCTTTTACACCCATACACACAATTAGCAATAAGGCATATTACGAGAAGGGGGAAAAAGGAAGGAAAAGATTGTTGATTTATGGAAATGAACTTGAAAAAGGGGGCCTTAAATCGAGAACTTTATGACCCGATAGCAGTAAAATTCGAAAGTTGACAGCCAGGAATGTAATAAATGCAAAATCTGGATTTACAAATCGTAAAACCTTTTCGGTTTCTTTTCAGCGAGCTCATCGTCTTGAGTGAGTGCACTAGTTGATTCTGCCTCGCTCGTTTTATGCAACGGTTCGCTCGTCGTTCCCGCGTACATATCCCCACCACTCACAACACCGTCCGCATTTTCCATTCTTTCTTCCTAATGTATTCGTTCGAAACAGTTAAACGTCGCAGTATTCGCCAGATTCCTAAAAGAAGTTAGCTTAACAATGTTGAAGGTGACAGCCGGTGGGTTGCACTCTCCTACGTATCAAATCTGTGAAGCATCTCTGCCGAAAGAGTGAAGTCAATAAAGAGATGTTAACGATGAGAAAAGAATGTGTACAGCCGAAAATATACAGAGGAAAAAGTGTGAGTACTTGTCGTTGAGTCCGATGCATGATGACCATATTGACAATTCGAAATCGTCAACATGGTTCTAATCGTTAAAAACGCATGAGATGTTGACGGTTTAGAGGGAAGCTTGCATACCTTAAAAGCAAACTAAAACCAATAATACCGTCCTCCCTCCTCCTTCAGCTCTATAGCCGTTCAATGTCAATGAAGTGAAAATCCTTTTTTCAAAAGCCTACGGTTTGTAAATCGAGTGCTCTCTTCGTATTTTACTTTCGCTCCTCATTCAAGCAACTCACCTGTTTCGTTGTTGAGCTTGAGACATTATTTAACTAAGCTGCTCATCTAGATGGATCATTTCCTGTGCGATAAGAAAGCCTATGAACTATTACTATTGTGTCAGGCATGTAGTAAATGAATCGATGCTAACAATAAAGTTGACAAAGGCATAGTTACGCTCACCCATAAGAAGGCCGTTAGGCCGCCTTATTTTTATTTCTCACTATACCAAAAAATTCCGATGAAGTCAATCAAACATTCGAAAGGTTGACGAAGGAAGTAAAAGAAAGAGTAAGTGTAGGCTTCCAGAGATGCAGGCATAAGTATCACCACTTTATCTCTGGACGACTGATTTGCCAAGTAATCGTTGAAGTAAAACAGCTTAGGTAAAGCGAATCAGAATTTGGAATAGCATAAACCACATTTTTGCAGGAATGGCGGAGTCGTTAGGAATACGTAAGCGAAAAGCAGCATACTTAGCACACATAACGATTGGAGTTGCTATGGTTACTTGCAACGAATTCACTAAGCACTGCTTTCTGAACCGATAATTATTGACTAAATAACTGCAAGTTTTGTGCGACATTATTGCAGTAGTGCTGAAGAAGTTTCTCGGCTTTTTAAAAAAAAAAAACTATCGTTGTTAAAGAACTACAATAATTTCTAAAAAAAAGCCAAGAAACTTTTTCAGCAACATAACTGAGCGCCAATGTGATCCAGCCGGTGTCGCATTTGCAGTTCACACCTCTGGTACCAAACGAACTAGGCTTGTTATTAATTGCGTTTTAATCAGTCTATGCCAACTTGCTAAGACTCTTTACTAATTACCACGTCACGGTGTCAACTGATCGATACGTCTTGCAATCCTCCATGTCGCGCCAATCGTATCGCAAAGTATGGTCATTTATGGCCAGGTTGGTTGCTTTGAGTAACTTCTCGCACCGCCAGGCGTTTCTGATAACCGGTGCCAACCAGCGTTATGGAACGTTTTTAGTGACGAACAACCTCATCCTTAAACAACTATGGTCAGGAACGTCCAGGACGGAAGAATCACAAGCGTATCATCACCTCGACTACTCTAAAGTACAAAAGTGACCCTTAAAACGGACGATAAAAATGCAGAAATGACAATAGTTGGATGTTTTCATTAGAAAATTCAAGGATATGATGACAGTATTGGACTTCTTTACCGAACATCTCGTAAGTTTTGCATGCGTTCGCCTAAGCCCATATCATGAGTCCACCTTCCTTGATAGGTCCATTAGTGGCCCTATACCGCTCACACACCTTCAGGCCAATTGCCAATCATGTTTTGGACGTCGTCGACCTCCAAAAACATAAAAAGCATGTAACAACTGTAGAACTACATAAGTGAAATTTATTTGTTCTTTTCGAGTAAAACACGAATCAAAAGTGAAAACATAAGGAAAATAAGACTGTAACTATTTGCACGGGTCACAGAATTTTGGGCATCTGCGAATGATGATCAACCCTCTCCATAAGTTTCTGAAATGTCGAAGTGATCAAAGATCGCTTCTGAGATAGTTTCTGGCTGCAACTACGGAGTAGAAAAAAACATGAGCAATAAACAATTCGAGATCCGTTTTACAGACAATCAAAACAATGACATTTCAAGCGAGCCATCTCGATATGATTTTACAAGCAGCATATGAATACAGATGAAGATGTCGGATGCTTGTCGGCCTTATCGAGACGGGGAGCCACGCGAAGCTGACGAATACAAACGAACAATGAACAACTGACTTAAGCAAATAATTACATAACCATGCTGGACATATCTGATTGGTGGGATAAAACAGAGTGAGGATGAAGGATAAATGAAGAAATAAAACAAAAAACTTCATTTGTATTTAAAACAGTAGGTCGAAGGCCCTCGATAATAAAAAGAATAGGACAACGTTTCCTAAAAGCATATAAAGCTTATATCCTTAATATCTTTAACGTTCCCTTTAAAAAACAAGTTTGGATACCAAACGGAGCTAGATAGCGCCGTTCCCCGGTGTATTTATAAAGCAGCTCGCGACGAACATGGAAATCAGCAGATAAGAGAACAAAGATATTCATAGATGAAAGCTGGCGGCATAGATTAACAACCAATCGAATTTCTATTTTACAGCGCTCTACGAAATGCCGAGCTCTTCCTAATATAGTTTTAACAGCAACTTCGGACTAATTCCGACTTCCCCAAAAAAAATGTGGCATCGACTTTAAAGCGTGGGTTTTGTGTAAAGCTGCAAAGAATTTTACCAAGCAAAAGTAATGCGAACAGCAGTGTTAAAAGTTTTACAATTTAAAGCATCGTTCATTCGCGGTCCAGTCAAAATAGTAAAAGCAGATTTCATATTGTTACATGGCATCAGAACTTTTTTCAGAGATCGAAATTGCTTTAAAAAATTCACAAATGTTGAAATTAAAATCTAAGCAAATATCTCCAGTGCTTAAAAACTAGCTGAGCTTACATCTTATGAAACATGGATAACAGCAACCATAAACTGCAACAGAAATTATTGGCCGCCAGCCGATCGATACATGATGCACTTCCACATACAGTCAACAGCGAACGACTGTTAAAAAATGTGAAAAGAAATGGGAAATTTCAATACCAGCGTTTGTCAGCTCCTTGATGAGCGCGTTCTACATTATAGTAATGAACATCTCCAAGTAGTAATGCTCGGAAAACGATTTTTACAGTCTCGTTGCCTGTAATGGTTTTATGAAATCAAGAGTTATCACGATTCATCGAGTTCACGGATGCAAGCATTCATGAAGTCAGAGTTCACAACAGCATAAATCACATTTGTGCAAAACGCGTGCGGTTTATGGCCAAACTCCTAACATTGCGTTTATGGATGCTACGCGACAATCTCCCACTGAACCAAGTGCTCTTGAAATATTTCTGGTCCACAGAGCCCCTTCCTCTTCACCGGCAACTTATGTACAGCTTGCTTTCGGAACAACAAAAGCTCAAAAGAAGCAAGATCTTACTCACAACAAACATGTTAAACAAACGTTAATCATCCTTCTTCTCCAACTGAAAAAAATCCTCAATGCGAATTTTGCAATATACTGAGCTTCTGGGCAGGCATTTTCATCCTTCGGCTTCTGTCGAAAGAGAATTTACATTCTCATTTGTCTTGCGTGCGTAAGGCCAGCACCATATTTGAATAACGACGGTCAGTATAAAATGACAAAAAAGCTGAAATAAAAATAGACGAACCAGGCAGAAATTTAGGAAGACGGAGGATTAATGGCGCAAAAAAGTTAGAAGCCTTGGAAAGCGGCAAAATAAGTTGCCTGGCTTTGTTTGCGAGTGGGAAAAGAAAGGAAGACAAGCCAAGTACACAAATGAAATTCGCAATTGACCGACTTCAAAAAACAACAAATGGGAAATGAAGATTTCATTGCAGCGGAGATATTTCCATCGAATTCTTCACACCACGCTTCCTGAAAAAAAAACCTTCTGCAACAAAAAAAAAGAGTCCGAGAAATATTTTTAATAAAAAACTATTCCAGTCTTTTCGCAACCAGTACATTTGTTTTGAGAGCGTTCTGCTCAAACAACGAAGTCAGAAGCTGAAAGGTCAGTAATGAAGCAGATATGGAGATGACTAACGCTTTCGCTTTTCACAGATTAGAAAAGCCAGATTTCCACAGATTAGAACAGGCAATGTTGAGATAAAACGAAACAACTGCAATGAACTTCTCGATTTCGTCTCGCTATCAATTGTAAAGAAAGACCGCAAAGCAACCACAGCACCAGTTACCTAGTATGAAACAGGTATATCCAGATCATGGAAAACATGACGCAAACGAGAGAACTGAATTGAACATGTCTGCGTGTACCCACATAAGCATGCACTGCACATACCACAAAAGCAAGGTTTAAAATGGTGTTTGTCCTAGGATAACATTCATCTTGAAAACGTCTTAATAATCGCAATGCTGCTGAAGAAAAAAAAAGCGTGAAACAACCTACAAGAACACGCGAAGATGAGGATACGATACACGGCAAAACGGAGAAGCGTCTGACTACCAGCAAAAGCATAAATGGTTCATCTCACCATGTCCCCTTCCCGCGCATCCCCCAACTCAACCACCCTTTCAAAGAGCGCAGGCAGGTGCATATAATATAAACCATTCCATTTGTGAGGCAATCGCTACCTCCCCTCCTCCCTTCCGCCCAATGTATGGTTGTCACTGTGTACAGTTATAAACAGGATAGGATCCCGCTGACAGGGTAAAAAAGTTTCAAAGTGCACTTTGGCTGCGAGTTTAAAAAGATAAATGAACAAAATCACCTCAGAACGTCACTGACATATGCGCCATGTTTCTTAATAATCGGGGAATGCTGTTGAGACTCTTCTTCAATAAGTGCAGCCAGCTTATTCATTATATCCTCCGCTCCTATTGCGCATGCATGCTGATGCATACGATTTAGTTCCTTAAAACATATCAACAAAATAATAACGATTAGTCAATACCACGGTAGCAACTGCTCAGCTATTTTATTCCTGAACGCGGCACTGAGAACTATACGTGAGCAATCTTGCTCTAACAATATCTTCACCTGGGGAGCGGAAAAGGATAATGTTTCCCCCGTCGCCAATCTCTGCTGCAAAGGTAACAGCCTGGTCGCCTCTAACTACCTTTAATTATCCGCCCTCACCATTAGGTACCGAATACAGACGCACTCAAAATCGAAATATGCCATTCATGACTGTGTATCCTCCCTCTCAGTAATGTGAACACTCTTTCGTAAATACCTAAGAGTCAACTAAAATGTTAAGAGAACGTTACTTGCATCTCATCCCTATATCAATCTTAATTGTCCGCAGCACTTTTATTAAGTACTATGTTGCAAGAGACAACTGACTACAGTCGATATATGACAAAGAATAACATGTGCTAACTAGTTTTTCCCACTGGTTTGGGCATAAATATGTAGGTGGCTTTTGGATGACGATAAATAGACGAAAGAAAGGAATACCGTATAAAAAGCGGCGGTACGTTCAGGTATTTTTCGCATGAGCCGGATAACTTTTTGGAAATCTGCCTGAACGCCTTGCGCGTCAAGCCAGCATGTGAGTGGCGATCGTGCATAAGACGGCTTCGCGAGTGCGTCGTTCGCCGCACACAGCTGTACACCTTCTCCACTGCCCTCTGTTACTGCCTTAAGAAGAAAAACTTCAAGAGATGCTTATCGCGAAGATTTGGAAATTTGTGAAACTGTCATTATGTGTGTTATACACTATAAAGGAAGCGAACAGGAATCTACCGTTCTTCGGTTAATTTTTTGACTTCATTGAGGCATCCCTTCTTTTTTTGATTTTCTTCTTTTCATCATCTTTCTGTTATCGTTTGGTTTAATTTTCCCAAGCCGCTAACGATTTCAATTCGAAATCGGACTGCGACATGAGACTTCCGCTCTCGTACAAACTTCTTGAACATCTCAACTTTGCTGCATCAATACCCATCTGAGAATCTTTGATTTTAAAGCTAAGGTCAAAATCTCTCTACAGTCGCCAGTGCCTGCCGAGGAGAAGGGAGGGAGGTGGCTCTATTAACATTGTTTGGGACCCTACCGCTCTCAAGGACGGTGACGTATTATTTACCCGTTTAACCCTAGCGCTCTCGAGCATGAGGACCTTTCAAGCTCTACGAATCTTTGAATTATTAGCATACTGTTACTGCCTTTGGAGTGGATCTTCAGTCACTCAAGGTAAAAAAAAAACTAACGTAGCCATGAGATGTGAATAGTGCGCAACGAGCAGTGTTACATATAATAAATAGAATTGATTATTTTAAAAGGATATGCTGCTAAGATCGACTATTCTCAACAAGGGTGACATCAAAAAACTTTTTCTTTTTCAGCAAAACTCACCAATCTATTAGCTAGTCAAGCTCTCAAACTAGCCAATACATGCCTTTGATTGGTAAATGAAATTAATGGAAATCAACTACCATCCTATACTGTTAGCATGTTGGCTCACTTTCTACTTGAACAGCATCTTCATTAAAAAATTAGAAATTTTCATTAAAAAATTAGAAATCCGATCCTCTTACGAATCGCCCAGTGGTTTCGAAGTATTTCTGAGTTAACTCTTGCTAACACTACATTACTTTTTCCCTTTCGCAAACTGATGGCGGCGGACAAAATTTGCTGAGAAAAAAAAACTACACGAAAATAATTTAAGCGAGGTGTCCTGCTGCTCTTCACTAACAATTCACACTCACAACACGGATGCATGTGGTCTGATACTTGATCGACAAACATTGTGCGCATTAAAAAAAATGAAATATAAATGAAATAAGACCTGTGGCATTAGTCTCTCCAAATGAGGCAACCAGTAGATTGAGCTGAGGCCCCGAGGGAATGAGCCAATTATAAGCATCCTTTCGTCTGATCCTTGACTTCTAAAGACGTCTATAGCTGAGAGTGTTACAGAATATCTGCTCTATATGAATCAATTGCTTTGTTAAGCTACACCGTCCATCTCTGTCTCTATCTCTCTCAGATGTCACTTTTTTTCATCTCATCTTCGTCGTTTAAAAATACCACAGAAATACCTAAGTATCAATGAGTAATAAATATTCATGAATTTCCTAGAAGAATTTTCAACACCTCTCCTGATAGTCCCGACGCTTAGTGCGTCACTCGCAAAAAGTATCGCCTGAAGAAAGAGTGGAAAAGTTTATCATCTAACGCGATCACGTAAACAGTTCACGACTGGAATACGAAAAAGTATACCTAACTGAGCGAATAGCACCATAAGTTTGGTCGTTGAGGTGACAAATCGCAGACATCTCTTCACTAGCAAGTGCATCGCATAGACAAATGAGAAAACCGTTCGATGAATCCTCTCCGTCGTCTGAAATGCTTTCCAGAAAAGTTCACTTAGCAGTGAAAAATGGCAATGAAAATGGCAAAAATGATAACCGAGTGAGTATTGCGGTCAGTAATCGGCGAGGAATCAAGCACTCTTTGTTTTCAAAAACCTGTGTATGCGGGCGCCCCTTCTTGGAATGAACTGTGTTAGCATCTGTTTTTCGCACTGCTTGTTCTTTGACAGTATTCACATGCGTCTGAGCTTCATATAGAACTTTAGCAAGCGCAGAAGCTCGATTTGTTTCAATAATCGCTTGCATCATCGTCTAACCGAATGCTTTTGCAAAACGCTCAGTTCTGTTTGGAGGTAAGCATAAGCGAAAGCAGTGACATGGCACATGGAACGGCTTAGTCATGAATCCTTTTCACTTATAGTAAACTCTGAGAATAAATGAGATTCAATCTTTCCGAAACTTCAACTTCCCTCCTCTCTGCAATGCGAAGCAGCAGCTAAATGAGCAGGAGCCCCACGCGGACAATGCAAGATCTGGGTCTAACTGCTCACTGCCCCTTGCAATCTTCCGCGTCTTCCTTCTTCATATACGACAAGTTAATAGCAATCGTCAAGTTATGTGTCGTGCCAAGAAGACAAGAACAAACATCCAAATACCAAGCTCCGACACCTTTTCACTTTCCGCAACAGTAAATCCGAGAGTTTTATCGAAATGGCAGGTGAGAAAGGGGGTCTTTATTGCTACTCTAGCTTGCTCTTTCTACTCCACCCCAACTTGCTTTTACCCGCTCCATTTGCGTAAAAATGTTAATGTGCCATACAAAAAACCTACCGACACGTTCACTGATATAATGATACTGTTCAAGAGGAGCATTCGACAAGTGAACACATTTCACGAAACCGATTATTTCAATCGCACTGTCCCATTCCTTATCGTATTTCATCGGTGATAACTGTAAAATAAATAACGTTCAGGAACACAAAAAAAAATTTGTGAACGCTGGATTCTGCAGCGAACCTCGGAGGTTGTGATCGCGTGGTGCTGCACACATGCTGCAATACCTGACCGCATAATTCGTTTGATTCATATACACGTTCGCTTACGAATTTTTGTTTGAATAAACTTCCGGAGTTCATGGAAACTACTTATGTGCAATAAAATGAAAGATACAACATCGACGCTACACTATGCTTCGTTTTGAAGGACACAAATAAAGCCTTCATAAACACATCACATTTAAATAACTCTTTATAAATTACAAACTTCATATCGGCAGTGCGCATTAACTCCTCCTTTCCTCTTAAGCGCTTTTGCTTCAAAGAAAAAAAAAACTGAACAAAAGATATTTCACAAACAGGATTGGAAAAGATGATACAGCTATATGGTAAATGATATTGAATGACCGATTAATCGCCCTATATTCCATGCTTCAAGTTCAGGTCTTTCTGACATACTAATGCAACTAATTATCATTGAGCCACTCTCTACTATCATCTTCGGAAAGTTAAAAAAAACCGCAATATTTTGAAAAGCTAAAACTTTGATAAAGTGTGCAGGCATCCTTGATCGGCTCATTGCTCATTTTCCGCTTCGCAAAGTCCGCGCGAACATGACTATGAGGTACTTATACATACCGACACTTCATTCATTGGTGTATTTGTAGGAAAGTGGAAAAGAAGTAACTAAGTTCAAAGACATGCGAGATTGAAAATGACCTATCACCTTGCAAAAATTGGCAGAATCTCTGTCACTAAATCCACTTTCAAAGTGAAAAATGCTAATCTTAAACGACCCAGTTTCTGCAAAAAGAGGCTGAAGGTCGGTCGCATATCTAGACCTTCGAATTTATATCCCCAGAAATGCTGCTATTCAGTTTGCTAGCGGAGGAGTAAATCTGAGGAGGGGACTGAATTTAAAAGGTGAATGACTCACGAGAAGTTGAGCGTACAAAAGAAATTCAATTCGAAAGAAGACCGGATCCTTCCCGCTTCGCAAAGTCCGCGCGAACATGACTATGAGGTACTTATACATACCGACACTTCATTCATTGGTGTATTTGTAGGAAAGTGGAAAAGAAGTAACTAAGTTCAAAGACATGCGAGATTGAAAATGACCTATCACCTTGCAAAAATTGGCAGAATCTCTGTCACTAAATCCACTTTCAAAGAGAAAAATGCTAATCTTAAACGACCCAGTTTCTGCAAAAAGAGGCTGAAGGTCGGTCGCATATCTAGACCTTCGAATTTATATCCCCAGAAATGCTGCTATTCAGTTTGCTAGCGGAGGAGTAAATCTGAGGAGGGGAATTTAATAGGTGAATGACTCACGAGAAGTTGAGCGTACAAAAGAAATTCAATTCGAAAGAAGACCGGATCCAAGTAACTTGTACGATGTGAGGTGTTAAAATGGTCATTGGATGCTATGGTGGACGAAAGACTAGAAGATTTGTGATAGCTACGATAACGCTATAAGAACATGCTCAGTAGTGAAGACACTTTTCCTAGTTGCTTTTGGAGATGTATTACAATCCTCAGAAACCGCTTTCGTTCCCCTTCCTTCAGGCTCGTTAAAAACAAAACAAAATCACATTGATGGGTGAAGACAGGAGTCCACAGTGAAGTGTGAAGTCCGGCGGAGGACAGATCTGTGCGGCAACTGCAGCGCTGAAGTTGTCGATGTTCGCGAACTCGGAGACGAATAAAGGCATAAACAAGGCGGCAGCATCCGGGGTTTTCGTAACGTCCACACCCGCACTCAGTGCTAAATAAACCTTCATTAATCACCTCTCTCTAGATATCCCTTCCCGTTCTCACATTTCTCCTCTCCCGCCACACTTCTTCATTATTTAATCAAAAATTAACCTTCGGCGTCCTCTCAATGGTGTTGGCCTACGTATTCACCACCACTCTTTCCCAGCCCGATCTGAATACAAAGTAGTCGTGGGGGTTGGGGTGAGGAGGAAAGGTGAAGGAAGTAGTTAGGGCACAATATTTCGAAGCCTAAGGTTACTCTGACCCTGATTTCAAGGATACAGCGGTATAATGTAGCTGTCTTAGGAGACAAAGTAAGCGATAAACGAAGGTTTGAGTGGCAGAAACTGGCCATGTTCATAACGGTTTCATCAGCTTGAAATACGTTTGAGTAGAGAAATGAGTTCAAAATGAATAAATTGAACTAACCAGAAATAATAACGAAACGCGTGAGTTGGTCCGCATCAGCCAATGCTTCATCCAGTACGCAAACAAAGTTGATCCGACATTCCGGAATGTGGCTGTATTTCATCTCTTCCTAAAATAAAAAACCCACTGCAATTAACAACTATGCTAGCGCTCTGACTAGTGTGTTGAACAAAGCACTAAGTGACTGCGTTCCAAAATTCTTTGTTTAGTACTCCTGAAAAGCACAAACTGTTTGCTTGCTCATAACAAAAAAAAAACAAATTTTTAAACACAAGTGCGATCTTCGTTGATTGCAGCAATCACAAGCAGCTGCTTTTCTCTCGAGTCTCCTCGACCTAGCAGTTATAACCAAAACCGACAATAGTTCTAGCCAAATTCTGCGCACAGATACCGAATTTCATCAATATATCATACAAACTCGAAAAGAGGAAAAATTTCAGCAGAAGTGCCGTCCCACTTCAGATGCAATTTGAACGAAGCGAAACAATCCTCAGTAGCCATTCCTAACACCAAAATAACAAAAAACTTCTAGTCATCAGCTGATCACTTCCTTACCTCGTTGAAGTAACCTCGAAATGTACTGGCAGCGGCTTCTTGAAATCCAAACTCTTGCAGATGAGAATGCTAGCAAGCAAATGGAGGAAGGAACAAGAGGGGTGGAAGGCATTATACAGAACAGGTGCCGAAATCAGATTTCAAAATTTCGAATAATTCGATATCGTACAGATATTGTCACTGAAGGTGCGTATTATTACTCTACGGAAAAAGGAAGAAAACAATCTGAACAAAAAAGTAAACAGACTGTCAGTCTTCTGATACCAGTAAATAATTGACAGGCTCAACACACATCGACTTGAATCAGTTCATCGCCTTCTACAGTCTCAAATTCTCGTCGTTAATATTTTTGGTCCTTCTGAAGAGTAAACACTCATCCCGTTTTAACCAATCATTTGCCTCGTTAAGCGTTAAAAGCCAGATGGATTCCTCTCCGAGAAATATCACAAACGATGCGTATCTTGGAAGCCGATAGTAAAACACAAACCAACTAATTTGCCTCTGCCGCGAACACATAGTAAATTACTGGTGCCTTAGCAAACCACTAATGGTGCATGCCTGCGTTTACAGCATATAACAAAGAAACGCCTTGCAGTATGAGGGCGAGCGTCTTGCTTCACCATATTCGATTTAACACCATATACTCGCCCCATACGACGCCAGTCCCACATCGAAATTGTGTTCGAGCCTCACTTACGGAGATATCTTTTGATTGCCATACTACACAAGTCGTTTAACAGTTTCCGGTCACCGCTACACAAATTCTCCCATATTGCACAGTTCGCCTTTACGACTAGCAATTGCGAAGGGCTGTAGTGTATTGAGGATGCTCAACAAGTACAACAATAACGAGCAATTGCACCGACCGGAGTGAACGCGCGTGTATCCGTAATAACAACTAGTGTGCTGCGTTCATCGGCTTTGTCCATTTTCATCAGCGAAAACAAAGACAACACATCGGCTGACGCTGACACTTCCACTCTGCAAGCTCGCAACTTGTGCTCATACCATTCTTTCATTATTTTATACAATATTTCAAGCATACAAATGATTGTTTTAAGTGCTGGGGGTTGGAGCCTATTTGCCCAAACGTCACCTAAGCCCGGACATGTGAATCAGGCGTTGTGCAGCGGACTTTCTTGACACGAAAAACGGAGTTACAGGAACTCAGCAAGGATCCGATTTCGGCCGTGCTTCAGTGCATTAGTTCGTTTTACTGCAGCCACAGTCATGGATACGCCAGTCATAACGAGACTGCACTGATATTTTAAATGTTTTTAAAAGATGCTTTCGAAGCGCACTGGGATCTGTAATTCTAAAAGAACGTTAGAAAGATAATATATTGGTGAACTATCAGAACGAGCTTGAAATGAGCGGAGAGAGGGTCCATCTGAGATGGGCTTATACGTTCGTACGAGACCAAAGGAGGAAATAATCATAAGGGAGAGTTCTGCGTCGGTGTCGAATGGTACAATCGGGTGAATAAGGCAGGAGCATCCATGAAAAAAAACATACCCGCTCAATGCCTTTTCAACTTCTTTCGGCGACTGCGTTTTATTCAAGAGAATCGATGAGTTGTGTGAAAAGTCGATCTATAAAGAATTAATAATCATAAAAATTCAAACTGGACTACGCCGACTGTCGCGTTTCAGCTAATCACGAGGAAAAGAAGATAACAACTCAAAAGGTGAACGGAAGGGAAGATGAGCCAGCACAGTTCCACTTCTGCAACTGACACGGGACAGCCACCGTTACGGTACCCACAAATATTTCCCCGGAATCAAATTCAACTACGAAAAATACATCGACGATAAAAAAATATTAGACGATGCAGAAACGATGTTGCCAAAAAGAAAGTGCTTACCAGCTTGATAAGATCTGTAATGCCGACAGCTGTGAAACGTTCAACGACTTTAGCGGCCAGCTGGCACGCCACCTGCCAACACGTCTTTTCTGAGCCCTCTTCGGGCGCCGAACGCATCGACAGCGATGAGTCGACCGCCAGATAAATCGTCATCTCAAAATGTGATCATATTTACAAATCACTGTTCGAAAGCGCTATTGTAACGCCTGTTTTGACTGATCTGAGCGCTATGGTGCTGATGTCAGAGCAAGCTCGCGCACAGAACCCAGCGAAGCGTGCACAGCGAGCGGACCGAATGCATTGAACGGGGCAAAATGCGCTGAGCGTGGAACATATGAACGGCTGTGGGAGACTGTAGATCTCGTTAACAGAGAGAAGCACATATCATCGTCAGCACCAAAGTATTCAGTACTTCTTTACTAGCTATCACGGGGTGCACACGCAATGTGTTGCAATAAAGTATATTCGATACTCGCAACAATTCCAATTCCAGCATACAGCAGAAATGAATCCCATCGTAAATCACAGCGAAAAACATCTTTCATCAACTTCTCGACTATCCTAAAAAATGTCAGGAAGATAACGCGAAATCGACAAGTTTCGTAACGAATAACAAATGGAAGTGAGCGTCAGACGGGCTGTCCGGAACACTCGTTTGCCGTCCGGCTCATCAGACCATCAGACCAACGGGTTTCGTGGATCACCTGCGGAAATCTTACTCAAATTGTTATCTTGATGCTAAATGAAAATGTCATAGCTGTTCCAGTACTGAATCCCCCCATGTTGTAAATAGCATACATAAATGCACTATTGTCAGAAAAAAATTAATGGCATACCACTTTCTCGACGGTGACTTTGCCGTCCCCCTACTTATGTTCCTTTCTTTGCGAATGAGGCACCCTAAATACCAAATTTAAAAAAGAAATTGTCCACGTTTTTTCCGCCGTCTAAACCAGCTGCGCAACGCAAGATGCAGCACTCTTGTGCGTGAGAACCCTGCGCCCAGGAATGCTCGGCTGTTTAAAGGTATGCTTAGGAATATTACCGTTTTGCATACGCATACTCGGTGGAGAGGAATGGGGTAGGTTGCGTTTGAGAGCGTATAATGCACCGGATGGAGGTGGTACGATAGGGTTTAGGCTGACGCTTCGGCCGTCTCAGCTATAATCCGAGCACAACAAGCTGAAAATCAACAGTCAGTTTTTAGGAGATAGAATGTGAACAGCTGCAGCGTCTCTATGAATGGACAAAAAAAACCTTAACAAAGTAACCATTTATACGCAAAACATCTAGGGCTAATCAATTTGGAAAGGAAAAAATAAACGAGCGGTGGAGTGGACAAGGTGAAGGGAGAGGGAGGTGCAAGGAGGGAATGGTGAAGGGGAGAGTTGTGGAGGGAGAGCAAAGGGCGTGCAGGAAGATGTTACTGAGGGATGAAAGTTCGGTGAAGAAATGTATAGTTGGTTTATGTGAATGTATATAGATGGCATTCTTAATTTTTGCTGATGAGTGTGCCACTGCCCGGAGTAATTATTTTGATGGCAGTTTTAATCGCTTGAAGGTTACGTTTAAAGTTTCGATGAAATTTTTCGTCACTTTGAACATCGTGGAGGATCTAGAAAGTAAATGGGATGATAGTGTGGATTGAGTTCAGATGCATAAAGTCGAATGAAAAATGCAACTCTTGCTGGCTCATAAGTAATGCGAAAATTATCCATTATAGTTTTCTCTTTTTTTGGAAATCAGAGTTTTTGAAAGATTGACAAAATTTCGAATTCTGATATCTGCTCGATCAGAGGACGGGTTTTTGAATTCATGAAGTTCGTAAAACTTTATATTGTCTCTGTAAATCGAAAAACAGCCAATCTTTCAGTGATAGGAACCTTTACTCGACTAAATATAGAACATTCGCATACCGGAACATCGTAAGTGTGGCTGCATTTTCCAGCTAGCTGTGTGCAATTGTGCCGTCTTTTAATTTTTGCGACAAAATTACATTTTCAAAAGTTACTCATGGAATGCACTGCAACACATTAGCAGGTGCAAAACATCGACATCAAAGCATTGTCAGTTTTACCGTTTTCGGCGTCGTGATACGCTTTGCGATGTGCTCATCGTTCGTGGACTACGAAACGAGCATTCTTTGCTATGGCCGAGACTTGCATATGGAAAGACCACGTTTACCTGAATGGTACTGAATCGACTCAACCTCTATTTAATGTGAGTTTTTTTCATTTTTTTTGTATATCTTAAACTTCATTTTTCTGCTTAGTTTTTTTTTTTGCGTTGCCTTTATCAACCGTTCTACGAATATGAATATAACAGCTGCCAGACGGTAATGTCCATGGTGAATCTTCTAAGAAAGTTTGTGTTAGAACGAGTATTGAAATTCATTTCGCAATAATCGCTTTTTAAACGAAATCCCATAATGAAAACCTCGATAAGCAGCTGGAAAAAAGATTGTGTTTAGCGATTGGTTGTTTCGTTAGCGCACCGTTGTTTTGTATTGCTTTCCGCATACTTTAAGAGCCGATGAAAATGGCTGTACACTCCGATAGTAAACAACCGGTGCATTTTTTTGCTCGGCAACTGGAGACTGAATGCGCATTTTTATATTGGTCGCTTTTTAAAGTAGTGCGAACAATTCGTTTATTTAGTTGAAAACTGCCGTTTCTATGAAGCGATAAAATCCACTCTAGCGGTCTTATTGTGGTGGAAAGCGTGATTATCATGTTTAATGAACTGTTGAAATGATATTTTAAAAGCTTAGCTTTTGCAACGTTCTCATAATCATCGTGAAGCAGTAGCAGTTTCCAGCAATATATATATATTTTTTAAATTGCTAGAAATTTTCTATCTAACGTCGGCATTTCTTTACCCAAAAACCAATTAAAGAGTGGCATTCCAGTGAGTATACCCGGCAAAGATGCGGCGACATTTTCATCTTAAACGTACCCTTGAAATTTAAAAAGCGGATGTTTTGTCGGAGTTAAAAGATGTGTCCTTTTGTGAACATAAATTACAGGTCTTTATATTAACGTTAGAAACTGAAAATTTTAAAAATCTATCTAATCAAATAATTCATTCCATTTTATTATCGCTGTTTCGAGCAATGTTGTGATCAAATACCAAAAACCAATTAAAGAGTGGCATTCCAGTGAGTATACCCGGCAAAGATGCGGCGGCATTTTCGTCTTAAACGTACCCTTGAAATTTAAAAAGCGGATGTTTTGTCGGAGTTAAATGTCCTGTCCTTTTGTGAACATAAATTACAGGTCTTTTTTTAAACTTAGAAACTGAAGATTTTAAAAATCTATCTAATCAAATAATTCATTTCATTTTATTACTGCTGTTTCGAGCAATGTTGTGATCAAATATTTTCGTCAACAAACAACAAATGTTATTACGCTTTATTGTTTGCAGAGCGAAAAGGCGAAGGAGTTTGAAAATGCCGTTCTTCTGCATTATGGGCAGATTCTATTGCCTTCTCAGGTTTGGATCATCAATTTGCTCTCATAAATATTTTTTTTAAAAGTATTTTCCGAAAGCAGAAATCAAGAAGTTTTCACCCAAGAAACATGCGGGAGCTGCTTTCCTTCTGAGCGGTTTAGTCCGAAATTGGCCGCCGCAGATGTGAAACCCTGTCTTCCCAAAGGCGGTCCATAGAGTCCCACCATAAGTACTATTGTTGTAGTGCAAAAACGAGCGCTTTAGTCCGCAATTTAGCTGAGCTTTCCAACTCTTTCTACCGGACTTCGATAATTTTCCCTTCTAGTCTTTTCCATAATTCAGCGGAGATCCTATTCAATATAACTTTTTTTAAAATTGTTTGCGAGCAATTTATGAAATGGACTAGTTTAACGAGTGGAGTCACTAAAGCGTTTATCGTTTCAACTTCCTCATGCGCGTTCACGACTTCTTTCCGTTTATTCTAAGGTTCAATAGTGGGTGTGAAAGAAATTAAATAAATAACTTGCCAAAATATGTTTGTTAGGGAAATTTGGACGCTTTACAAAATATTCTCATATGCAGAAATATTTAAAGTTACTACAATATTTTGCAATAATTCAATTAGTTTAGATAGTATTCTTTCATTTCTTACACAGCCTTTTCTCAAGTAGTTTTCGAAAACCATATAGGGCGCAATCGAAACACAATAGCTGTTCATTCGCTTAACTAATGTCTTTAATTTTTTTTTCCATTGTTTTGAATGAAATATATGAGTGTTTTGTTGTTTTCATCATTCTCGAGAATGGGTTACTGAGAAGGAACGAATGAAAAGTGTTTTCGATTTAAGACTTAATTAGTTTGACATAGAATAGCGTTAATTGGTATCCGTTGGGTGAGCAACAATGTTCGTGATATGCTAATCTGTTATTTTCACTTACGGATATATAAACGCAGTGCTATGCCACTCTACCATTTCCACTATTTTCCTCCTGTCAGATGGAGTCGATATCGTCGTGCCCAGATGAATCTGATGGAGCTGGTGAAAGTTTCACACTAAAACGATTGGCGAAGAAGCTGGGGTCATGCCAAAAATCGAATGATATTGTTAACGTTATATTGAACTTAACGGGTGCTTGGGCAGTCATTTATTATCGAGTTAGTTTTTTTTCTCGTTCTGATGCTTAAGAAAAAAGGCTGGAAATGGAAAGACTTATCAAAAGAAATTTGGGGTGAAGAAATTCTCGTGGTTAGGTTTGGTTTCTGTGGCAAAAATTCGCGATGGAAACGAAACGATTGGTTTCTGTTGTGAGTTCATCTTTTTGGATTCTTTAATAGTTCATTTCGGATCGTTGAAGCTGGTCATCGTGAGAAGTTGCCACGGGATCACTCGTACAGAACAAAAAATTTTCCTAAGATGGTTTATTGAGTTTTTTGGCTGTGTTAGCCTCCGGATTGGTACTGGACTAGTGGTGCATTTTACAGCAACGAATCATATGATCAAGAAACATGTCGACGCATCTCTCGGTGAAAATCAACTAGTGAGAACAAGCAAAGGATTAGCGAAAGATTGGACAAAATTTTCCGCTCGATCTTTCGCTGCTGTCATTTTATGAATTTCGTCAAGAGACACATCTCAGTCTTCCGCTGATCATTTTCTCGACTCGCTAATGCTGGTACTCATGCTTGTGATAGGAATACCTCAAATGCATTGTTTCTTGAACATCTTGTTCCGATTAGCATATTTGAAGAGCATGCCGTTCGTGAAATATCAAATTGCATCTTTGGTTTCATGACTTCATAATTGTAGTTTTTTGTATTTGTTTGCTGTTTTGAAGTTTCCCACGATTCCAGACCTAATCCAGTGTTTGCATTTAGCGTGATTTGCGGGAAGTTTTCATTGGTCGTGACGTTTTTGGAAGAAAGAGTTTATTGTGGAGTCGAGATGGTGGGAAGCTTTTTATTGCTCCTTTCGCTGTGAACTTAAAGGTTCTTTTTTCAATCTTTTTTTCGTCTTCTAACAATTTCCGCACTGGGTGAAACAATTTTTAGTGGGAAACTTCGTTGGCTTTCAGAGTTGATTTTTTAAAAGAACGATACAGTTAATGTTTTCAGTAGCATTTAATAATTTACGAGAACAAGGATGGAGGCAATCATGAAAAATGTGAAAATATGAAAAAAGTTTTGTTTCAACACCTGGTGCATTTTGAATTGCTCATGACCACTGCAGCTGTCATGGTCGAACGTGCCATCGGGTACGGTTTCTGTGTTGAAAATGGATGATATCTGGTCGTATACGACCATATATTCGACTCTTCAAATAAACGAATCTTCATGGGCGAAGCAATTCGTTGAGCCGAAATTTGTTTTATTGTCCGCTTTGGCTAACAAACTATTGAATACATCACATGAGTCGCTTGGATATGAAGTAAGCTGTTTTGCATTTGTTTAACAGTTGTTCGATTGTTCCAAATGGGCAAATTAGTTGGCTAAAATGCGATAGTCGACTACGTTTTCTTGATTTTCTGGCTGGTCGTGCACACTGTGATCAGTTCATCTTCACACTCTTGTATTTGTCAAAATGTTTTCACAGACAAGCATTTTTATTTTCCGTATTTCAATTTTGGGAGACATGGAATTGCAATGTCTTGAAGAGTCATCGCGTTTCATATTTTAGACGGCGGTTGTCCGAACACTGATTTTTTGCCCTCCTTGCATTTTCTGTTCGATCATGAAACCCACAGCACTAAGCCGCGGCTCTTGTTTGATCGCTTTCCATCAACACGCAAACATTTGTTAGGTTCTTATACATTAGAGCGCTGTTTTTAAAGTTATCTAGAGACCATCTGTTTCCAGTTGAAATTTTTCCGACTTCATAGTTTATTTGTAAAGTTTAAATGCGGAATCCTTAGCCGAATGCGTGTATGAAATACGCGTCATTCCAGAGTCCAATCTCCGGAGTAAAACTTTACATATAAGCATTACACAATTTTGGCACTAAATGGTGTTAATAAAAACTCTTGCTCTTGAGTTTAAAAGGCTATGGGTTCTAGACTTCAACAACAGATTAATAAAATTTTCATTTATGAAGGAAGGTATCCCAAGAGCATCATTGCCAAATTGTGTATTATGTGAGGTTTCAGCCGACGGAATCAGAGCTAAGTGAAGCAGCAACTGAGATGGTGCAACGTTTACGCGATTCTGTGCGGCGGAGTCTAAGGGATGTGTTGGAAGGTGTTCTGTCATTGTCGCTTTTGTTCAGCGGAGGTGTTGACAGTCTTCTTCTGGCTCATGTGCTGCACAAATGCATCCCCGTAACTGTTATTGTCGATCTGATCAATGTATCTTTCGATGACAAGTCCGCGGTGAGCATACTGAAGTTTTCTGACTGAGAAGCATAAAAAATCGAAAGTTGAGGGTGCTTTATATATATGTAGGCGAGCATGCTTTAAGGAGTACCAAAGCAGTGCAACAGTCTGTGATGCAGATCTTATATTCATATAAGGTGTGTTCGTAAGAAGAGGAGACTGCCGCACATATGTGAAATTTATCATGTGCACTTGCACTGGCAGTTGAATCTTGTAGTTCTCCGATATCGCTGCCTTTCACAGTCTCAGTTAGTAAATGTGATATCAATGGTTAGACGCCGTATTGTTGAAAATTATCAGTGCCTGCATAGTTTGGCATTCCCCTAACTTTTGGCTTTCGGTTGTGATTGCCGAGCCGAATAGCTGATTTGCAGCAGTCGAAGGCCGCTGAGTGAATGAAAGCTACCTTTTTCACAATTAGCATTGGCTTTCGGTATCTATAGTGGTGTCTGTGACAAAAAGAGCATGGCGCTGCAGACAAATCATGGTGTTGACTGTGCGAGAAATTTCTTCCACCATGTCGCTTGCATTGTAATTTGCCAGTTGTTGCATATTCTGATGCAGGAGTATCGTATTACTTTAAATAAAGCCTTCCTGGTATGATCTTTACTTTCATCTCGACGTTGTTCTCACCTTCAGTAAACATCCTCCTTCACTCCCTTCCTGTCTATAAGCTTTACGGCATCTGGGACTTTATTCGCTACAGAATGATATATTCCGATTTATTGTGTTGTATTTGCACCTTATGGATAATTTTAGGATTTTGGTGGCGCACCGGATAGGCCACGAGGTATCGAAGCATTTAAGCATCTCCGTGACTGTTACCCCGAAAGGCACTTCCGTTTGATATTGGCTAATGTAAGCTCTGAGGAGTTGACAGTTTGCCGGCCAAAGTACATTGCACGTTTGGTAGCACCATCATTCTCGGTTCTGGATGATTCGATAGCTTGTGTGCTTTGGTTCGCTGCTCGAGCTGAAGGCTTCCTTTACGACGAATGCAATGAATATTGCGGCGTTGAAAGGGTCAAGTAGGTTGACGATTCTGGAGTTTAAGTTCGTTGCCCACTGACTGAGTTGTCGGACGTAACAGAAACACAAGCGTTATTTCTTTGGTGCCGAACACTCAGTAGCGATTCTTTTCTCATTCGCTTCGAACAGCAGTGTGTCAGAATTCAGATTTCGGTCTATTTTTAAAATGTCTTCGGTCTCCTCTTCTGTTCTCGACTTCAAGAATGGGTTCCTCTCGATGAATATGGTGATAAGAACAAATGAGCCTCATAGAAGGGCTTAAAATGCATCCCCGTAACTGTTATTGTCGATCTGATCAATGTATCTTTCGATGACAAGTCCGCGGTGAGCACACTGAAGTTTTCTGACTGAGAAGCATAAAAAATCGAAAGTTTAGGGTGCTTTATATATATATGTATGAGAAGCCGAAATCTTGTAGTTCTCCGATATCGCTACCTTTCGCAGTCTCAAGAGTTGTGGAAAATCGGTGAACGCAATCTGGGTCGTGATGATCGTGTCATATCGGGTCTTGGCATAGACGTGAGGTTGGTTTTCTTCAGCTAAACATAGACTCCTGCTTATTGTCTACTGGGTATCTAGCGTTTCACTGGGAGCGCCTGTGTTTCTGTCGAACAACACTATCATCAGCTGTATACCACAAGAGCGGGAGGAAGTCCCCGCAATGACAGTAACAGTGTACTTAAATAATTGGTCGAACTTAATTTGAACATTGGGCTGGGATTGTTGAAAATTTTGCTATTTGTAGAAAGTGAGTGGCAGCGTGTGAGCAGGGTCGTAACTTTTTAATTTGTTCTGTTCTTCACATTGTTTCTTTTGTTTATTTTTATGAAAAGCTTGTTTTCCAAGTGTTGTGTAAGCTCGCTCACATCGCGGAATTGCTGGATAAGGCGTCGTTTATTTGCTTTTTCATGAAGGCTTGCTTTTGCTCCATAAGACAAAAACAGGGGTATGGTAAAGTGAAGGATAGATGGATACATTCGGTCATTCCTTGCCCCGTTTCGTTTTAGAGATCTTATAAGACCGAATCGTAGGAGGAGCTTCCTGAGGGACAGACGTTCATATTGCTTTTTCCGTTAGCCAGTATTCCACAGTATAGTATTTTCCAACACTGCACTCATTCTCTTGGAAGAGCAATCAATAGTCGGCTCAAATCACAGGTGGCTTTTATTTTAAATAAGCTGATAGTTGTGGTCATTTCAGAGCGCCATTTCTGGATGACGCTTTCGTCGAATGGGTTAATCGCTTGCCACTCGAGCTGAAAGCGGATTTCACGAAAGAACGTGGTGCTGGTGAAAAGATTATTATTCGTCAAGCCTTAAAAGTTACTATTCCATTGCGTTCAGTAACTTCATTCAAAAAGCGGCCGGAAAGTTCATATTGTTTGTCGCGTTACGTTTATCAATAAAATGATGACGTATACTGTGAGTGGCAGCGTGTGAGCAGGGTCGTAACTTTTTAATTTGTTTTGTTCTTCACTTTGTTTCTTTTGTTTATTTTTATGAAAAGCTTGTTTTCCAAGTATTGTGTAAGCTCGCTCACATCGCGAAATTGCTGGATAAGGCGTCGTTTATTTGCTTTTTCATGAAGGCTTGCTTTTGTTCCATAAGACAAAAACAGGGGTATGGTAAAGTGAAGGATAGATGGATACATTCGGTCATTCCTTGCCCCAGTTTCGTTTTAGAGATCTTATAAGACCGAATCATAGGAGGAGCTTCCTGAGGGACAGACGTTCATATTGCTTTTTCCGTTAGCCAGTATTCCACAGTATAGTATTTTCCAACACTGCACTCATTCTCTTGGAAGAGCAATCAATAGTCGGCTCAAATCACAGGTGGCTTTTATTTTAAATAAGCTGATAGTTGTGGTCATTTCAGAGCGCCATTTCTGGATGACGCTTTCGTCGAATGGGTTAATCGATTGCCACTCGAGCTGAAAGCGGATTTCACGAAAGAACGTGGTGCTGGTGAAAAGATTATTATTCGTCAAGCCTTAAAAGTTACTATTCCATTGCGTTCAGTAACTTCATTCAAAAAGCGGCCGGAAAGTTCATATTGTTTGTCGCGTTACGTTTATCAATAAAATGATGACGTATACTGAAAAGTTGTAGCGCAGAAACGAATACTTTATTCAGCGTTCTTGCTGTAAGTCGTCTTCCTCCACAAAAGGTAACGACGGCTTATTGCCAAAATGTAGAATAAATTATTCAGCTCTGCGCGGGGTCTTGCTGGCTTACTTAAAATTGCCCATTCTGTATCTTTTAATCAACGGCATACGACAGGGGAGGGAGAGGTGAGAGAGGAAGGGCAGAACGTGGAAAGAAGACGTGGAAGAAAAATGAAACAGATCTCTTGTTTACCCTTTTTTTACACACCAACTCAGCTGATCTACAAGCCGTTAGCTTTATTGGCGCAAAAGTCGAGCATGTATGCTGATTTGTTTTGTGCATGGCTGTCTTTCAAAAAAAAAGTGACTAAATTTGGGATTATAATTTGAAAGGCTCGGCGAGGGCTTGATTTGAGTCCGAACATTGGATGTGCTAGGGATTCTATTTTGCAATAAGAAGGCAGATGTAATTCTTTTGGTGAATGGTCTGTTCCGTTCCCTTGTGGGTGGACAGCAGCGTTTTTAAAGGATTTCCTTCTCTGATAAGGGGCGTCCATAAAAGGACGTTGAAGACACCGACTACCTAGGACGGCATTTGATATTGCATGGTCTGTAAGCCAATGGGCTTATGCAAGGCTGCACGACCCATATGTTCATCGGATTCAGGTGAGGCAGGTGTGAAAATTTTAAAAGAAGTAAACAACAATAAGGGCAAGCCAAGAACTGCACTTACATATGAATACGGAATAAGGCTGCAGCATCCGTTGAGAATTTTGTTGCATAACGTACGTTGCACAAAATAAACTGTTAGCTGGACCATTCTATCCTGTTTACTGCTCCTGAGCAGCAACACTATCCGAGATCTGGCTCTTTATCGTGTCGCCCCTTGTCGTCACCCTCGCAGCCCTCTTTTCATGTCTGTTCCGGGTCCCTCCTAAACCATCTGTATTCCGCATCGATCGCCAAATTAGAGGGGCGGAAGGAGAGGGGATCTGATCGATGTTCTCGTCTTGTTATTGTGAACGATGACACTCATTATTAAATTGCTTCGAGTTTGTGAATGTTTAGTTGACAAAGTGTCTAGTGTCCACTTTCGTTGTGCTGTGCACTTACTGGACATTGTGCTTTTTCTGTGGGCAAGTTCTTGTTTCCCATCTATACAGGTGCCCGTTCCCCTCCTTCGCTAATCTTGGATGATGTTTGCTCAAAATTACGAAATCGCGTCAATATTTTGTGATATAACTCCCCTCCGGAATTTTGAAATTCTTTGCATTTAACGTCGCTTTCTTATTCTTCAAGGCTGCACGACCCATATGTTCATCGGATTCAGGTGAGGCAGGTGTAAAAATTTTAAAAGAAGTAAACAACAATAAGGGCAAGCCAAGAACTGCACTTACATATGAACACGGAATAAGGCTGCAGCATCCGTTGAGAATTTTGTTGCATAACGTACGTTGCAGAAAATAAACTGTCAGCTGGACCATTCTATCCTGTTTACTGCTACTGAGCAGCAACACTATCCGAGATCTGGCTCTTTATCGTGTCGCCCCTTATCGAAACCCTCGCAGCCCTCTTTTCATGTCTGTTCCGGGTCCCTCCTAAACCATCTGTATTCGGCATCGTGCGCGCTTCTTCCCTGCCATCCCTCGACGTCCGTACTCTCATTGTTTTCGCAGTGCTTCGTGCAGTCGTTGTCTGTAATAGTCTGCTTCGCGTAAGTGCTGCATGGAGTTCTTAATTAACAGGACTTCCTATGAATCATGTAAAAGATGGGTATAGTAATCGAACCGCCCGGAGGGTCCCCAGAAATTCGTCTCCGGCTCAGCTGACTACAGGACTGTAGTGCTCAAGGAGCGTGCTTCAAAATAACCGATTTTTTTTTAAACGAAGTAAACGAAGAAAAAGACCTATTTCTTTTTTTATATGGAGAGTGTGGGCAGTTTTTTTCTGTTTGTTTGCAGGTGAGTGAATTCCTATAATAATATAATGTACGGTGACATAAGTATTGGATGGAATTAAGCGATACTTACGGCATAGCATTACGTGATTGTTTCCTGTTAGCTTTTGTTCATACTTCAAATGTACTGCTGAAGCATCGAGCAAATAAACGCCTTTCCACTTTTGCATTTCTCTTGCCGTACAGTCGGCTGAACCGCTCATTTCTGGTCCGCACGTATTTTGTGTATACGGATCAGGGCTAAATAATCTTTCTAGTTCCTGCGACACAGCATCATCACAGTGACATATGTAAAAAACGAAGCCTCCTTGGGAACTTTCAGTTATATTAAAACTTTTCTCGAGGCGCTGAAAGCGCACGCATCATCAACAACGAAAACGAGTTGTGTGGATTCGAAGCGCAACAGCGTGGCTCATTCCAACAGCAGCTCACTTTAATGCTCTTAGTGTGTTCGCTTTCAGTGTTTTGTGTCCACGTCGTTTGCAGTAACCGATGCTTCTCTAAAGTTATGTACCAGGTTCTTTTGTTCATACTTCAAATGTACTGCTGAAGCATCGAGCAAATAAACGCCTTTCCACTTTTGCATTTCTCTTGCCGTACAGTCGGCTGAACCGCTCATTTCTGGTCCGCACGTATTTTGTGTATACGGATCAGGGCTAAATAATCTTTCTAGTTCCTGCGACACAGCATCATCACAGTGACATATGTAAAAAACGAAGCCCCCTTGGGAACTCTTTCAGTTATATTAAAACTTTTCTCGAGGCGCTGAGAGCGCACGCATCATCAACAACGAAAACGAGTTGTGTGGATTCGAAGCGCAACAGCGTGGCACGTTCCAACAGCAGCACACTTTAATGCTCTTAGTCTGTTCGCTTTCAGTGTTTTATGTCCACGTCGTTTGCAGTAACCGATGCTTCTCTAAAGTTATGTACCAGGTTTTGTTGTAGGTATGTCGCTGGCAACGGTTGCTGGAGGAGTGGCCAAGCTCAATACAGGTCTGCCGTTTCCGTTGGTTGGATTGGGCACATACAAAGTAACCGGCCAAGAAACCATAACAGCAGTTGTCGATGCAGCACTGAAAGCTGGCTATCGCATGTTCGACACGGCTAAGTACTATCATAATGAGCCGGAACTTGGCAATGCCTTGCAGGTAATAACAACCCACCTTTTGCTAACTCTTATCACTTCGTTCGTATGGACAGACCATTGTAGGGCTTAGCAAGATGTCAGTTTGCGAATGTGGAACAAGTGTGTTCCAGGGACTGATTCAGGTGTTGTGATTTTACTGAAAAGAGGAATCAGAACACTTCCTACCAAGGTCGATATCTCTCCGCCCCATCCAGTCTTATGGTAAACGAATATTAAGGCGTGATCACGAAGTTGGTGCGTCTTCGTGAAAGATTCGGCTCATCGTTCTGAGCAGTTTTAGTGCGAGATTAAACTGCTAGACCATTTGCCATTGACTGTCAGTTCTTAATACCAAACTTATGGCATAACTTATAGCGCATTTTGATTCGCATTTTACCGTAATGTTATTAAAATTTGTTGAAATGACTAAGTTGAACGACAGAGTTTCAGTCATTTTGACTTTAGCTAATCAAAAGCTTGAAGCGGAGGTGCATTGATCATTAGAAGGGATGGGGAGGAGGAGGGGGGGGGGGGGGGGGGGGGGGGGAAGGAATTGGAGGGAATTACTGGGCGCGACCAACGCAAGCGCTATATATTTTTCACCGGAAGCGTTTCTGGTTCTGAACCTTCACGTACAACTGGAGTCCCGCAAGGTCGGGTTTCACATTTTCACCAAGTCATTTCCAAGAGCGTTGTTGAGCGTGCTGAACGCTAAACTGACTTCATTTCATGTTAAACCAGCTTCTGGGATCCCTAGAGCCTTAAGAAGGGTTCCGCAGTTCTTACTTTTGCTTGTGACATGTGGTACATAGGTGTATAAGAATCCTTAAAAGTGATCTAGCACAAAATGAAGTTGATATTTGTCTTCTGCATATTGAATGACCACATCAAGGGAAAGGGAGTTTACTGAAGAAGTTTTCTTTAATATAGCATACAAGAATACAAGAGCTCCAAAGATAAAAGCGAGCGATTCAAGAATTGCTCATATTGCTGGTCTGTTGTGGTCCTGTTGCCTTGCCACTCTGTTTGCACGTTCTCAGCTAAAAACTTTAGCCGCATTTCTGAAGCTTTCGGGGAGGAGGAGGTGGCGATTTCGCAAGGTCTGTTATTCTAGTTTTTTTCTTTCTTGTTTCTATGTTCTTTTTATGGCTTCTGGCTTTAGTCCATTACTTCTCGTGGTCCGTTCCGGTGGTGGGAATTGGAACAACTTGAGATCATAAAAAATTCGGTGAAATCCTGAAACCCAACAGTGCAGGACGCTCATAAGTTGTACGTGAGGGTGTACAGAACCCGGGAGTGTAGCGACCATCAGTCTTCATGTTCAGCTTGTCTAATGACCCCTTAGCCAAGTTTTGACGAAATTTCAATACCTGGTCTTCGAACTGATAAGTGAACAGGATGTTCAGAACGTTTGCAGAAGAATGTTTATTCGGAATTCCCATGGGTAAAATAAATCAGGCTCAGCATATCTACACGGCTACATTTCTATCTTCCACTTCGTTTAGCATAAACTTGATAGGAAGTAATGGTTTACAGGGATGTGCTTAAAAAATAATCGTGATAAGGTGAATTAAAATTTTTAATCTGACGTAATAAAATTTTCGAAGGAACTGTTGCCAAAGTATGGTCTTAAAAGAGAGGATATATATATCACGACAAAGTTCTTCCCGGCAGCTGCGAATAATGCGGAATTCGCGCGAAAGATGGTCGATGAATCTTTGCGCGATTTGAAAACAAGGTGATTTTTTGACGAACAGTTCAGAACCGCTTTTAACCAACGCGTACTGATCGCACCCAATAAACATTGGATAAATTTAGAGAACGAGTAGTTCAGGCACTCACAATTTTGCGACGAAGAATTAATTGTTTGATCTAGCTTGTGTCAGATGTCACCTTGGGTAAACCACTGTCTTTTGGACGCATACGGAATAGTGATTCATAATTTCTCGTTGATTTCAGCCTATAGTCTTTGTCGGCAAAGAAAATTGAAATTATTTGATCCATTTGTGCATACATTCTTAAAAGAAACGTTGACTTGGTTTTACCTTTCCGCTAGTTTTTTGACCGTCCAGAAGAATTGCTCAAATCGCCGCGCTCCTAAATCGAATATTTTGTCACATTCTGTAGCCCATTCTCACAAATGTGTTAGCGTCAATGATGCCGGCCTATTTAAATAGTTATATGGATCATTTTTGTCATTCAGCATCATGAATGCGCTACTTGCTGACAAGATTGGCAATCCTTTTGGAAGACATGTTATACATCTGCTTTGATCTGCCACAAAATGCAACGGTTTCCCCAGAATTGTCCTGACGGCAAGCCAATCGGTGGAGTTGCCGATGCCAATTATTTTATCACCTCCACCATCTCAAATCTCTCCCAGTTGGTTTTTATTTTTTGTAAAAAGTTCTCAGCTGACATCCTTCGTATTGTTTAACCGATCTTTCACAATATCTGTGCTTTAAAAAAATGTTTTAGTTACATAGATCTCATGCTGATTCACTACCCGAAAGCGGAGGCATGTGCGAATGACGACCCCCGTAACGTTGTTAACCGACATGACGCTTATGTTGAGTTGGAAAAAATCAAAGGTTGGTTCTTTTTTTTTTTTTAAATCTCATCATTTGTGAACTTGTTTCTGAGGTTTAATTTCAGCTTCATGGAGCACTTGTTCGGCAATAAGACTCGTCAAAACATACTTTTTTCTTTCAGTTCAATTCAAATGGTTATCCATCATCAATTAATAGGAGAAACGAAGGAGAATCGTTGAAATCTTATTGTTGCTGAGTTTGAGATGGCCAGATCGGTCAATCCGGTGTCCGGTGAACGTTTTTATTTTTGACTAATATGATTTCAGCTGAGTTATTACGAGTGTGGTCGGATTATAAGTCTTGATTTGTTTACTGATCCACTGCAAGTTTTACTTAGTCGTCGCCCGTCTTAGGTGCCTTGTGGGAGAGTGCCGGTAAAGTAGCCGAGCAAACGAAAAGGGAGGGTTATAGGCTTGCGCACCTATTTTGCTTTGTTGATCCGATTTTAGACCTGAACCTTATTTGTCACTCTAACACAGTAGGAGGAGGGGGAGGGGGCGGAGAAGGAGAAGGGTATTAATATTCCTCCTGTTCTCTCCGTCCTCCTTGCATCCATGTTTTGGTGCTGCTAGTCGTATATGGGCATTTCGAGTAAGCGTGTACATATTTTTAGCAAGGATTTCGTACAGTGGGTATCTATATCTTTCTCACCAGTCGGTTCTCAAATAATGTTTTCGCGTGCTGTTTCAATTTTGAAAGAGAAAGGGCAGACGCTACAGCGTGGAATTGGATGTTAAGGAAGTGGTTAAAGTCGATATATGGTACAAACAGTTATTGGTCAATTTTAGCGGAAGGTAAAATTCGTTCGGTTGGAGTGTCGAATTACGAAATCAATCATTTGGAAGAAATCAAACAATTCGGTAAAATGATGCCCGCCGTCAATCAAGTCGAATTCCATCCACATTTCACTCGCCAACCGCTACACGACTATTGCGATAAAGAGGGCATTTTCTTCCAGGTTTGAACGCGTCTACTGATTTTCATTTGCAATTGTAAATAAACATACCATTGCCTTCTTTCATCTCCTCAGCCCATTCGAGCAGGAATGCTGGTCGGAAGTAGTAACCAGTTTCAAACTGGAGTCGCAACTCGTTAGAAAAATATACAGAAACTATGGTAAATAGAGCGAAAGAGGTAAAGGAAGATAGTCGAAACAAAGTGATTATGAGGTCGCAGGTCGATGCAGCTGGAAGCTGAAATGACGGTTAACTTACTTACCTTTCTCCCCGCCCCCCCCCTTCATCTTTTCGATGAGATGAATATGTTGGGAATGAAGTTTCCTCATCAGTACTGCAGAGATAATTGAGGAGGTTTTTGACACCTCAGCACGCTTCTTCGCCCCCTCCTTAATCATTCCCTTCTTCCTTTCAACCTCATTCTGCTGCTTCCTAAATGAAGTGCTTGATCATTAAAGACAGAATTATAGAAATAAAAAAGTGGCAGAACTTTTGTACAATTAATCAAATGATTGTTACAAAGTAGGATAATGAATTTGGAAATACAATCGAGTATATGAAAACGATTTCAGGCGTTCTCATCGTTAGCTCGCAATCATGAGGATCTGATTGGCGATCCGGTTATCGTCAGGGTTGCCGAGAAACATAAAACTTCCCCACAGGTATCATTCAGTATGTTCGCTATTTGTATCTCACGCCTTGTACAATCTTCGCGTAATGTGTATAAAGCGTCTAAGTAAAATTTTCATTAGGAATAAAGACTGGCTGGAGAGGCATTAATCTCTGTCTTCTGTTTTTGACAATTTTGTTGGTCGAAGCGGCGTTTCTGTATTTCTTTTGTCATGCCTGTTCTGATCAGACATTCTTTTTTCACGCCAAAAACTCTGGAACTGCAAGTTCTGGATTGGAACTTAAAGATGTTGTTAAAGTGTTCTTTGTGTTTCAGCTAATCCTTCTAGCGTGGGCTCACAATATTGGTGTTGGCATCGTGCCAAAATCAGCCAGTCCGTCAAGAGTCATCGAGAACTTCAAGGTAAAGCGGTGCAGCTTTGCAAGTGCTCTCAGTTTTGCGTGACCATTTATAATAAAATAAAATAATATATGCAGCTTTCTTGGGCCTTGCTTTTCAAAATTTGATTGAGAAGAGACTGAGTATAAATGCCGGTTGGCAACTATGTGCTTATAAGTTAGTCAAGTTGAGGCTGGTTATTTTACTGTGTTGCTTGGGAAGATTAAATGAACTTCTTGGCAGGGGAAACTCCATAACTGGGTGAACTTCTTGATTAAGTAAACTTCATAAGTAAGTCGGTTTCTCGGTTAAGTAAGTCTCATAACTGAAAAATTCCTCAGTGTTTGAGTGTTGTCTCTTCCGTGCATAATTTCGTAAATGTTGGTTCAGTAAGGATTTAATATTTCTCGATTCTACTTGAAAACGTTGCCTTTTGGTCCTTTTGATTGGGTTGCCAGTGGGCGCCGTTGATTGTGGGGTAATATCGGAAAGCGGAATTCTAACGCTGCAACTTTTGACTGACTGGCCGACGTTTTATTGCTTTAATATTCTCTTTCCTCTTTGAAATGACCGTAGTGAAAATGCAACGAGGAGGGATTTGGGTTCCCTCAAATAACTGGGGGATGTAATACGAGAGAATTTGCATCTCAAGGTGATAGAACAATTGTGCTCGGGTCGTGCATTCTGAATTAATGCCCTAGACAATCTTTTCACATGAAACAGCCATCGTAAAAGTTCATGAAAATAAAGTAGTTGTATATATATCCTCCATGAGCATGAAGTATCATGATATAGTCGCATTGCAGGTGGTCGACTTAAAGTTGTCGCAGGAGGAGTTGGATGAGATAAGTAAGCTGAATCGCGATAAGCATTATATCCGCTGCGAAGGATGGAACGTTCTGTGATCTAGTTGTTTTTAAGCCGTTTCTGAAAACCTGTTGAATTTTTCTATCATGCAGGGTTGATTGAGTCGATTTATTAACTTTTTTATTGTTCCAACAAGGACTTTTTCATTGACATGGCTCACTTTGTTTAAATTTCGTTTGAAACTATTTTTACTTGAACTGATCGTTCGTAGTGCAATAAATGTGGGCAATTATGCTAGTATAAGCTATCTCAGGCATTCTCTGACCCTATCGTTCACACCCTATCTTTCACTTTTCTCTGAATATTTAGGTAATGATGTTGCATTTCTCATAATTTGCTGTATACTTTGTTCAAATATTTCTCATTGCGTTGTTACATATTTTTAATTTTTATATCCAGTAAGTTTTATTTGATTTGTTGTGAGATTTTTTTCATCATCTGTTTAATACGATTAAATTTATTCGATCTTTTTTAAACACATCTCACCTGGTTACAGTTTATGTATTACCTTACAGGCACACTCGGGAATTAAAGGTCAGGCGTTTATTCGGCAAATTAGTGTAGAATTTTTTGAATTGACAGATGCATAACTCGATGTCATTTTGCTGCATGTTTTTTATTTAGTTGCGCGTGTTCGTTAATTCTCACGTGATTGGCGAGGCATTTGTGACCGTACGAAATTGAAATGGCTAAAGATCACGAAATGGCTAAATCTTATATAGAATGGTGATTTCCGTGTACTTAAACGACAGGAACGCCAGCGATGTTGATGTGCTCTGCTTGTCTGTAGTGTCGGCGCTGTAAGTTTTTTTGGTCATACAAACGTATTTAGGCGCCAAGCGAATGTCATACATGGCAGTGAGTTGAACGATTATACCAGTGCGCACAGAAACTGACTACTGAACGAGAAACAGCTAAAAGTGCTGGGAAATTATGAGTTGTCGAGGAAAAATTTATGACGAGAAGAATTAATTTTAGCGGAGCACTCTAAATTATTTATGCGCTTTAGATGTGCGTCATATTTCTTTATTCTGCATTCACCTTCACACATATCTTATAAACGTGTTTAAGAGCGCGAGTTACTTTGGCATTCATTGTAAGCACATTTACATTATTGCATATCGCAGCAATTGATAAAGGAGAGTCATTATTGCGCTGGGCACATGTGAGAAATATGTCTAAGCCGTAAGCACATGAAAGTGTTGATTGATAATGGAAGGAAGCACGCGGAATTTTTGTTGATACAGAAGCAAATAGTACATTTGGTGAAGAAAGCAGTTTCTCAAAAATTTTTCAGAAATTGTGACTATAAGTGGAAGCTTGCTTTAAGGGGAGTGATGGGTGGGGTATGATTTCGTGAACAAAGCCTGATGCGGTAGCCAGTTTATGACGTATGCCGTTTTTGACTCAAACTCGAGTATCCAGCCTCAGCTTTATTGATATTATTGAACCAGTCGATTTAATGTGCTAATGCACGAATTGAATGTGTTGATTCTGCAAGGTTACAATTTTGTCCCACGCTGCTTCCGATAAGTCCTCTCAGTTTTGCCGACAGGTGGATGTGCTCGCATGAAAATGCATATCAGACACTGAACATGGTTTGCACTTTGCGATGGAAGGCGGCAGTTTATGCCAGTTTATTAGTGTATAGAAACAACACGTTGGAAATGCCGGAATACATCCTGATCGGGCGTTCACTAAATTTCGTGACGCTGAAATTGAATAACGGAACTTTTTAGGTTGACGGAAGTGATTTTAAAAAATGTGGGAGGCTATCACGGTACACGTATTCTGCAGCCCGCGAGAACGGGTCAATCACGAAAAATTTGAATGAAAACAGTTTTGGTACATGCCTCTTCTCCCAAATTCACTCGATTATATGTCTTCCTTCGAAGGTGCCGAAATATGCAGGAAAGAGCTCTTATTTGTAATGTAAAAAAACCATCTTCAAATGGCCGATATATGGGGGCCTTATCTTCGCATATATGCCTTTTTCAGAAGTGCCGATCTCGTGATTATTGTAAGTCTTTGGGCCAGCATTTGGGAGGTAGCGCCAATTCATACACATAAGCAAGGAAGTATAGCTCTCCTGTCTGCTCAACGGCTGACCTTTGTATTAAGCACACAAAACCAAGTGACCGAGTCTTTGGGTATACAGTCAATCATGAACGGCTTTCATAGCAGCGTCTTTCCGATAGCCGCATGTCGATAGCAGAAATTGGCAGCCTTTACAGTCGAAGGCGCCTTCATGAATTCATCTATAAAATTTAACAACTGCACGAATCAACCGTTGTCGAGACTAAACATTTGCGAAACTCGGCCCGACAACTCAGAAATGCATGCAAACGCAATTTGCATGGATGGAAAATTTCAAAGCGCATAAAAATAATTAAAACAGCTCATATTTTCACCTGTTCACATCGTTTTCATGACGAATTTCCGATCGCTGTTCTTAACAAAAAATGTACCACATCGAAATCGTTGTTGCTTATTCTATTCCATTTGTTTGATTACTTTTGCAAATAACCTATGAAGAAATTGTTGCTTAAATGAGCTCATGCAATGCAGTTAGCTGAGTGGAAGGCGACAGTGTGAGCGAGAGGTAGAGCTCGAAAAAGATTGTGCAATTCGATGGTTTCACTGCAGTTTTTTGACAAATCCGATTACCTTTAATAGACTTTCTTCATTGCTTCTAAAACCGAACTTAACCGCAGTTAACTGAACATTCGAACAGATAATTGCGAACACAATGCACACATAAGAAAATGGAAAATGCGCAACCGTTCAATCTTCTTATCTTGTAGCCAACCACAAACGTTCGACAATTGCACATTCAAAGAAAAGTAAGAAATTTATGAAAACAATATAAAAGCAGTATTCTAAAACTTACGAAAATGTTTCTTTCAAAGCGCAATTTTTGTTTTGTTGAAACAAGCAGATCATACTAATCAAATATTAATCGTTAATTAACGAGTCATCTGCTGCATACTAAAATTATTCATTGATTAAATTGCATACTAAATTGATTTATTGATGAAATGTATTAAATTAATTGATGAAAAATATTGATATAAGCTGGTAACATATAAAAATTAACAAATAATTCACTGATTTATCTGTTTACTTGTTTGCAACTTCTAACCAGTTGTTTTAGAACATGGATGAATACTATACATTACGAAATACCGAATTAATTTCACCCTAACGATATATTGTAATCACCACAATATGTCGATCTCGCTTTTTTTTTCCCAGAAAGACTATGTGTGATTCACGATTGGTTTTTGGGGATTATTAAAGTGTTTTATATACGTTTAAGAAAGGTTCGTTTAGGTGAAGTTAGAAGAATTGTTTAGATGAACGCATATGGTTTAGGTGAATTTGTATGCATTTAGGTGAACTTACATACATTTAGGTGAATGTACATATGTTTAAGTGAATTTACATCTGTTTCAGTGAATTCCAAAGAAAATTGACTTGTCTGTTGATGACGTTTTGTCGAACAGAAACGCTTGAAATTGGTTTTGGGGAGAAATTGTGTGAATCAGCGAGAATATATATGGTTTAGAACGCAAACAAATTAGCATTTGGGAGAGCGTTGATGTTCCGTTTCACCAGCTTGCTTCTTTATCGAACGCCATTCGTCTTTCGACCATCGACACCGCTTCTTCGGCCGTCTTCGCAACTGCCAACGCTCAATTTTCACTTCCTTCCCATAAAGAACTAATTTTTTCCTTATGCATTATACTCGTTCACGCAGTACTTTGTAGGACAGTATGTACGCACATCATATCATGGAAGGTAACAATAGCTATTGACTGACCGACATCATGGATCAGTAAGTAAGCAAGTAAGCATTGTGCGACTCCTTCCCAGCCCACCAAAAATCCCCTAAAAACATGAGATTACAGCTGAGAAGAACGGTTGAAGTAATATTAAACGATTTATGCGCAGTCAACACGGTCAACAGCTGTGCATGCTAAATAAGGAATTTGTTGTCGGCGGCATAGGCGACAATGTCATAGTTTCAGCATGTTGCTTACTACTGGCATTAAATTTGAAATATAATTTCCCGTTTACTGCAATGATTAAATTCGACGTATCCTATAGGAAACGCCCAATCCACGTCCCTTATAGTTCGAATCGTTCCTTTGCGCTTTTCGCCATAGCGAAAGCTCATTGCTGGCTTTTCTTATCTGAAAACTTCCACGATGAAACTTGAGAAGCATAACTTGTGAATGGCTTCCGACCAAAAACTGAGAACCGTTCATGGAGTTACCGTTGAATGATGGTGCGTGAAAAATAATTTGTGCGAGGTAGGCCTGCGCTCCAGATCGCTCCAGAGTTCAATTCTGGAACGAAGATAGGGGTCAAACGACGCATAACGTTGCAAAGTACGTCCTTCATGAAAGGCAAACCCTTCATAAAAGATTGCGAATTTCCGGATGAGAAATTGGTAATTTTGGGACAAAGAGTGCGAAAACTAGGCGGAAAATTGATGCCATCGGTTCTAATCTCATGAACAGACCTTCATTCTATGACCACTTCACAGTACGCGTCAGAAGTGATTGGTTTGGTTGCTGTGCGAAAATATTTGCGCGTAACTAAGCTTTCTTCAGTTGATTTTCATGTTTTAAACAATACTACCGAAAGCGCATGCCATGTCAGTCTTCGGCACGTTTTGCAGCATCGTTCTTTCAAATTTGAATACTCACTTGCAGAGAATGTCACCGTCTACAATAGCTGTGAAAACCGAACATATTGATAGTATATGAATAATAATGACTGACATGTAAGCAAGTCAACGATCATTCCTCAAACGTTCAACATAAATTCCATTGCAGCGGAACGTATGCAATCGATGCACAATGTAATAATGTTTGAGGAGGAATTTGCCTGAAGAAAATGGAAAATACACTGTTAAAGCTAAGGGAAGGGGTTGGGGTGAGGGGGAGAAGGCTGGTTAGCGTGGGACACATTCTATGATCCGAAACGATTACAAAACCGCTTCTACTTTGATAAAACGCATATAAATGGTCTCATATCAGCTACCACATATCGTCGTTTTCAAATCAGATCTCAACTTCTGTGTTCGCATTTTCCTTACTGAATCAAAAACGAATTCTAGTCGCATCAACGTAGCAGACTGAGATTCATATATGGCGATTTCACCATGATGACAAAAAGCAAAAGAGTCGAGTTTCGTTTTCAAACTATGCTGATCGCATTTCCTTTATCTTTCAGGCAGTATTTCGAAATTGGTGTACATCAAATTGCGCTCTGCTTGCTATTTGTTATGGCATTCTCGATTCGCTGATCCGACTGCTTATCCAATCATTACGAGTTCTAATTATCGCTCAGTGATCTTTTCAACCGCGTATCGAGACTGTTGAAATTACACGAAGTGAAGCGACTCGTATCAACGACTGCTTATAATTACGCGCTTTTCCTCATTGTGCCTTAAAAAAACGTCATCTTACTGAGGTTACTTAATCAAGTCATCCTATGAAAAGGTCATTTGCATCGTGTTAACAAAACCTTCATTTTTTTAAACTTCATCTTAAATTTCCGATCAGATATAAATGTTAAGCAAACCGAACGACCAATTTACTATCTGTTTAGATCGTTGTTTTTTTTTACTTGCTATTAGGACGGCCAATTATCACAAGGTGTTGATTAGTACTATAGAGAAAAAAGTCATTCGAGTTAAGTGACGATTACCTTAAAATCCGATTTCCGCTTTCGCATTTCATTTATGAGTCATTCTTCACTTCAAATCATTATATAATGTAAATGGAATAAATTTGAAACCGATAATTGTTAATAATCACCATTTTCACTGTAAAATAGTCGAAATAACTCTGCTACTAAATTGTATTAATCTTTTTTTTTTGCAAGAAGAGTTTCTCTTTGCAGATTTCGAACCCAATGTGGGTGTCTACTGTGCTATTATTATTGTATGCGTATTTCACGAGGTCACTAGATGGTCACTTTCTCAACGTCGACTTCGGTTTGAAACTACGCGAAGTGAAGCGAGTTGATGCGATTCTTAATTCAATATCTCAGCCTATTGTAATTGTTGTGAATGCGACAGCGATTATCGACTTGTATGGGTCGTTCTGTGAGTCAAAACAAGGCAAATTAATATATTCGGGCAATGGATTCATCAACAAAGCGATCTCATCGTCATTGCTTTATGAACTGCTCGAAACAACCAAATGCGATAGCGACCTAGATCCGTTCTACGAAAAACTCGATGAACACTCGAGAGTGTAAGCACGTATAAGGGTTTTACTACAATCATCTTAATGCATTACATCTATAAAGCGAAAGAAAGCACTGCAGAAAGCACCACAAGATGGAAGCAAAGGAGGACGGAGATGGAACATAAATCGTTGTCATTTCGTCGTACAGAGGTGGTTTTTGAATGGAGTTCTCTCGCGGATACTATACAACGATATTTGAAAATACAGCGAAATCCTGCCACAGTGTAGCCAGCCTTTCGGTGGCAGAATTTGTCAGATTTTTGGCTAAACACCATATGTTTGGCGCAATGTAAAAGTTGTTTCGATGAGATCGCAAACTGCGAAATATGAACAAGTAATGGTTCGCTTTCAAGGTGTAATGCTTATAGGTCCAGTCCCCATAGCCACCTTTGAATCGTCGAAACTTGACGGCGAATCGCGGCATCTTTGTTTCTCATTCTCTCCAGGCTAGGCGGGCGTGCAATCCGCCGCATGTTTTGCCGTGTTGTTGGCTCCATAACATAATTCTGGCTATTTCTGTCCGGTTTTATTGCTTCTATTTTGTTTGGTTCTTAAAAGGCACTATTTCTGCTTTGCTTACGTGTCCTTTGGATGGCCTATCATACATTTTCGGGAGGAATATCGGAGTTCAACAAAGCGCAGAAGTTGGTAAGAAAATCTCAGGGTGGAATTTCTCATTTTTTTCTCCCTAGCGCATCGTTATCGTGCGATGGAAAACCTGAAGACATACTGATTTCTACCTGAGTGAAGGTCTCAAGGGGAAATAATTTGGGTTTGAAGCTCATATTCTTTTGGTTCAGTTTTATGACTTCTCTGGGCGGCCTTCAGATTGATCAGTCTCACCTCATATTGCAGTTTGTACTTCACAGTTGTCGGCAAATCGACTCCGGTGGCAAACGTTAGCCTCAGCGTTACTTCTCGATTGCGAAGAGAAGAACGATCGGAGCCTCTTCCGAAAGCGGTGATGAGTGAACACTTCGATATTGAGAAGAATGCAAGCATCAGGCGCCGTTTTCCGCTCGCTAGCTATGAAACCGGCGTAGAGATAGTTTTCACATTCGATGAACGATTTGAATCAGATGTTTTGGTGAGTGGAGAAGTGAAGTTAGTGAACATTTCGAATTCAATTCAGTATGTTCGTATTGGTAATCCAAGGGATCTTCGCAAGTTGAAAACGTAACATATCACAAGTATAGGACGCCGAGACATGAAAAAACACAACACATGTAAAAAACGCACTGGATAGTTCCTTATATGTATATCCTATGTTTCCGATTCAGTATGAATGGTGTTCGGACTGGTGTATGCATAGGAATCAGGGACATATAGCATTACAATCAGATATGGAATGTGGAATTCAATTTTATGTGTGGGTTGTCTTAGTTTCGTAGAACGAGGAAGCTCAAGATGAATGAAGTGACAAGCACGGGAATAAGGGATTTAGAGGTTGAACGGGTGCAAGGTTTTTATAATTTTTGGCGATATTTTCCATAACTTAGCATTTTTGTTTTTTTTACCAATAAAACGTGCAAAACTCTGACAGTGCAAAGTAACTTACATTAAATTATTTGGCCCCAACTCTCGACTTACAAATTTTTCCCACGTCCGCTTTTCTCATTTGCTCGTAGTGGCAAATAGATAACTTTGGATGTTTTCAGCTCTGGAGTTCAGAGGGACAGTACTTTTTATTATTTCTGATTCATGTATTCTCAGCAACAAGCTTTTTGAAATTTTCTGATTTTACTGCTTAACTAACTGCTTTCTTGTGTCTTGTTAGAACCATTACTATTAACACTCACGACGACGAATCTGAAACTATCAAGGCTTGCAAGAAGGGCCTTAGATCTTTAAATTCTGAAAACTCGATATTTTCAGCTATATCTATCATCTTGTGTTGATATTCAAGGGGATCTGATTGAGAAGGTAAGCTCGAATTGTTCGTCATGTTCAGTCCATATGAACGCATCCAGTGTGATTGAATTGGTTGAAAGGACGAAATGTGCCAATGACAAGGATGCCATCTACGACGATCCGACAAACGTGTCAAGATTTCTCTTCCTTCGGTTGTTATCTGTTTCCGATAGATCGATTGGCGATATCGCAGTACTTAACGGCATCGGTACGTACAATTCGTTTAGCTTGAAATGAGAAAAGTCAACTGGTTAAATCGACCGTGTCAAAATTTCACATAGAAGTTTGATTGTTTAACACCGTCAATTTTAGGCGTGTCAAGAAACACACTGTTGAGTTCGGGCACCTATCAAAAGTGAGCCTAAGAAAGACGTGCATTACAGTAACACATCCGTTAGTTACCTTTAATGTTTGCTGTCTGCAGTGCACATTTGTTTTTCTAAAACTGCCACTTCGATGCTGTATTTTGCTTTTTATGCGCTTTTCACGAAAACGAAAAAGCGCATCATGAGATCATTATGTTCTGTATTTCCTCCGGTCTTGGTCTGGTTCAAATATCGCAGAACTTGCAAACTATAGTTTGGTTAGAACACAGTCCTCCAGAATGTGAATTGTTGGCTGGGAAAGGGGTAATTTTTGAAAACTTAACGCGAGAATTCCGCAAAAAAAATAGTCTCCAACGGCGGCAGTCGTTCTGATCACGTGAACAATTTGCTCGACCATCACAAACTGACATTGGACAGCTATATTACTGTTTGATCGCAAGTTAAGCAAAAACATATGTGAGTGGCTGAACGCTATTCATCTGGTTTTTTGCGCATTTATTAGGTCATTTTGACAAATACTGCGAAAGGCGCATGCTGTGCAGCTTTGCTAATGTGCTTCCCAATTTCATGCAGATGCTGAAAGCGCGTTATGACTTCTATGTCTGTACATGTGTAATGCACATAAGTCCGTCTTCGCCCAGTTCTTGAGAGCTTCTCCAAGAAAGCATATGGCTCCAAGGAGGCCGATAATAATGTGGAATGGCTTGAAAGATGTACAATCTGTTCGATACAATTTCTATCGTTCTAAAGAAGAACTACCCGCATTTGGCCTAAAATGGAACCGTCATTTCGTTTAAACAAAGCTATTTCTCAATGATTTTCATTTATGTCATAAAATTGCAAAGCTCATTTTGCCATCCTTTTTGTCGTTGGCCAAAAAACCGGCAACTTCTTAGGCAGTCCATGGCAATAGATTTGAAAGAGAGTCGAAATGAGTTCCTTGCAATCACCGTTGTTCGTTGATGGCATAATCGATTTGCAGATCCTCAGCCAACGCCAATAGTGGACGAAACGTCTAAAATCGAATTAGCGAATGGGCAGGAAATTTTTCTGAACGGAACTTTTGAAAACGTCCCTCAAAATGAGACACGGCATCTTACAGGGACGATTGCTGATATTAAGAAAGGAATCGAGTTGCATTTGATCGTCGTGTAGGTTCACTGTGGGTGTTTCTACTTTAAGCTATGACAATCATGTATGACATATGCCATTCCAGATATGATATGAAGAAGAACTTTAGGTCATATATAATTCACTTTTGCTATATAGATGCAAAATGTTCGATGATTTCATGAACGTACACAATTTATGAACATGGTGTTGCTTATTTTTTGATAAAGTTGATCGCGTACTCTATGGGCGCTTTGTGGTTTTACGAGTTTGTTCTTTTTAAATATCTTAATTGAATGTTTACTGCTAAATATGACAATCACCGTAGTAATAAATGAGATGGACTGTCCTTTGGCTTCGTTCGTAAAAAGTGACATTGTTTGCAGTGAAGGACATTTCGAGATGACGGCTTCCTTTTGTGATTCTAAGCTTCCCGTACTCCGCAACAGCTATGCGATTGGTGAATTTATGGAAACGTTGAACGACATGCAGTTACAGGATGCTGTTACGCTGGTAAAGCGATTTTGAAAAACGTTATAGATTCCATTGCGTTGATGAGTTAGCTAATTCACGTAGTTCATAAACCTTGAATTGCTAATTGATTCAAGTTTCCGGGTTTTTCGTTGCCTTCTCAATTTTTATAAACATCTAGTCTTTCCTTTGGCATCATTTTTGATTTGCTTTGTTTACGTTAGTGCTCGGAAACGCCTCGAGTAAATAACGCTTAATTATAAAAAGTTACATAAGAGATTTGGGTGCTTAAGAAATATTTATCATTTGATAGGCCGTTTCGTTGATTGTGCACTAATCGCACCGTTGATATGAATATTCCACTAATGCATGTTTCGGCACTTTGGGAGTAAGGATGGCTAAGAGGTGAATGCGAATTGCATTTTCTGGCAACCATTCTACAGAAATATTACATCGAAAAACTCTCTATTAAGTAATGCATGAGTCATTGGAAGATTGGAAAGAAAGCGTTCGGAAAAGGAATGTCACAAAAGACAGCTTCATGCTGATGCCAATAATAGCATCTGAATCAGAGATGCGTCGTTCTTAATGTTGTTCAAATGGCATGAAAACTTCATTAATAATCATATAATTACGAATAGAAAGGAAGCTTGCTTCGCACAGTCGCAACTTCAGATGAAAGCTTTCACTCATAAATTTTATGAAATAGGCGTTGACTTCCTCCTCTAACGCCTACTCAGCAACGACAGTAACGAATATTTGATAGTAACGCCCTCTTATAACGAACCCCTCAGCACTGTTACTTTAATATGCACATGAGCTCTATAGGAGGTTATCCGTTTTGGATACCGGTCTTAAGCATGAGCTTAGAGCAGCTCTTTTAGAAAGAGATTGGAAATGCTGCGATTATGCTGCTTGAAGGTAGTACTTTCAAGTGTGTTTAAATATGCGTGCATATTGATTGCGTTGGCAGCCAACATACAACATACCTACTATACACGTATTTGCAAAATGGAAAAAAAAAATGAAAGAACGAAAGATTTTTTTTGCAGGCCAATTGTGTAAAGAAGACAAAGCGTTCCACAGACAATAAGAATACAGATGAAGTATCACCGTATCTACTTCGAATCTCTTTATTGGGCAAATTAAAGAGCAATTCGGCGACCCTTTATGCAGTCAGTGGAATACAGCCAATGAACACTTTGAATGCAGTTAATCGTTCATCTTCAATATGGGATGATATTGGTATTTGGGGTTATTTGGCTATAGGGACTGTATTGTTCACTATCACAATAGTGATTCTGATCGTTTCGTTGTTATCTTTTCGTCATTTTTGTCCCGGCAGTTTGGTTCGTGATCCTGTTGAAACGATTGATGCATACGTTACAACGCATAATGAGCAAAAAATTGAAGATGAAACTTCACGTACGTGGATTTGATGATCGATCGATTTCAGTGAGAGTGCCTTCACTTAGGTACGATAGCTTTACTCCATGATATATATGGTTGTGTTTAAGCAAAGAAAAAAAATGATGTTCGTTGAAAATGCATTGAACAAATGAAGCCGATAGTATCGTTTGAGAAACCAGGCGATTCTCTTCTAATATCAAATATTTTCTTGTTTAAAAACGTAATCCTATCGGTCACAAAAGAGAAACGAATATGTTGGAAGGGATGTTTTTTTTTACAACAGCGTTATAGAGATATATCACTCTAGTCAACTTTTGTTTTTCACTTTTGGATGAGCTCAACTTTTTTTTTTTAAAAAAAACCCAACGAAAGGTTATCTTCAGGCTTATTTAGTTATAGAGATATATCACTCTAGTCAACTTTTGTTTTTCACTTTTGGATGAGCTCAACTTTTTTTTCTTTAAAAAACCCAACGAAAGGTTATCTTCAGGCTTATTTTTGATGTCGTTTAAACTTTGCAATACATATACGGGCAACCATGCAATTTGCATAAAATTAATGTTCGGGTGTTTTGAATCGTTGCATGAAATTATTGAAAAGTATTATGAGACGATAAAAATCTTTTGATTGGTAATTCTTGATCCGGAAATTACGATGATATGAACAACTCATATATGCGACTTGCTATGGCATCTACATAAGTGAGAATGCACAATCGACTTATTCCGGAAAAATCGACTTTATTCCCGTCGTCTTACAAGACTTCTATCTTAACCGGAACTACCGACAATCTTTCTCGTCCTTTATCCAGATCCTCGCTCATGACAATGATCATCTACAAAGCTCAGGAATTTGAAGAGTGGTCCGCAGTTAACAGGTCGATAAACTGAGAAAATTTTGAAAAGCATCCCAGAAAAATTATCGAATTCTTTTCGAAAAGTTTTTGGCGAGTTCTTTTTTAACGTCTAAATGATCACCTTTCACATGATATTAGCACACAAATGTTCATGCTCTTTGATTTTCAAGTGAAAAATTAATGCGCATGATTCGAGCATAACCGAAGCTATAATGGTAATAAAAATGAAAATTACATATTCTAATAAAGCATAGAACATCAATAACACCTAACAAAAGCTTTATAGACATAGTGCAGTTTGAGATATTTGTTCCTGAGTTCAGCGGTACTTCGCAATGCTTCATCAAGCGGGCAATGTTCGTTGAAAACAATAGTTATTTCGATGAGGACACGTTCATGAATTTTCTCAATAGTGAGTTCTCGAACTTCTTCGATCCTCTTATCATGTTCCAGTGCTATTGATCCTATTCGTGCCGTATACGCGCTTAAGTCCAATCTTTCTTCTTTTGGTGCCGAAGGAAATAAAAACCAAGAAAATACGACGAATAAGCTAAAAGTTGAAAATTTTTAATAAACATTTTTAATAAACAATCGTTTAGCGTGAAGCTAACGGATAACTGGAAGAAAACAGCGTCTTCTTAGTTGCCAAAAAAATTGCACTTGCTGATTTTTTTTCCGTTGCGAACTGAAAAAACATGCAAAAGTAAACGTTTCGAAGGAGAACATTTACTAAATTATAAAGGGAGCAACTAAATTCTATTACTATGGACAGATAACATATGCAAATAAATGTACGATACGCTAGAAACATTCTTCACAACAGAAATGACGTTCATTGAAGACTTTTCGCATACTCGTTGCAGTTAGAGTGTCAGAAGAGAAAAGTTATCAGAAAATTTGTTAGATAACAAACTCATCCGCTAAAAGAACTGTCCTAAGGTTCTCATATAACGGTCAAACTTAGTAAAAGACTTTGCAAAGCGATGAAAATGCATGATTAAAAAGATTTCAAACTGGATCATCCTTTAGCGAATTTTCCATCATAGTTCGGTCGGCAAACGAACTTTACTCGATGATATATATAACTTTACTCGATGAATGGAAATTTTATAAAATTTTTATCGCAAAGATGAAAATTTTTGCTGTCGCAAAGTGAGGCGACTGAAAGTCAATTATTAAAGCTTGCACACGTTGATAAGCGCAATTGCATAGGCATTTTCTTGCATATACATATCGTTTCACATCTCTACACCAGTTACGATGGCACTTTTGAAAACGATAATGGTCAACAGAGAAAAGCTCAGAAAGTTCATACCGCAATGCATTTTCATGAAGGGAAATGTTGTTTTTTCTTTACGCGACAAAAAGCACCTATTTTTAATTGCTCGAGGTTCTGCGAAATGGCACGGTGGCAAGGAAACGAAGATTATAAAACTAATGTGGGCGCATTCACGTTGTGTTATATGAGTGAGTATAGCAAAGATGGTATCAGATCGGCGGAGAGAGCGAATTACACTTTCGTTCTTGGGTGCTATGATCATGTGCAGATGAATGCAAATGCAATTCATTCCGCCCTCACCTCCGCCGATCAAATCCTTTTCGTTCTGATACTATCTGTGAAAAATTCGCATGTATAGCACGAGATGAGCACATGTTGTAACGAACAAATATAGGAATTAATCATTACCATAATAAGATGCACCCAACAAGGTCGGCCCATTTGTCCACCGTTCCATGCTGAGAAGCGATGAGCGTTATGCAGCACAATGCTTGCATAACGACGTTTACGACACATTGCGAGATGAAGCTGCAATAATTCTCATTCCATATAAGCCATACCTCTTTCGCTTCAAGTGTTGTTAAAAAAGAGATAGAAATTTGAAACTTAATAGCATTCAAATGTTCGATTCTGAATTTCAATTTAATACTAACCATCTGTGTGATGAGTGGGGCAGTTCAAAGAGCCGGCTTCGCTTATTCACTGCTTGCTGTCCTTTATATGGTGGTTAGCTATCTATGCGACTCCCAAAATTTCTATAATGATAACTGAAGGAGAAGAATTTGCTCAATTTCTGACGCTTATTCGAGATAATTACCATACGATGTCCATCAGCAAGCTATACGATCTTTATGGCGGTAAACAAAAGCTAATAATAGCATGCACCTCTACACACGCTAATAATTGATGTGCACTAAAAGTGTGCTCTATAGCAAATTAAATATGGGCTTTATTTTTTATAGATTAAATTGTTATTGAACTGGGGATATTATCATCAAAGACAGTCCTTTATTTTTATTAAACGCTTAACGCGAAACTAGTTTCACTAGACGCTTGTCACGAAACTAATGCATCACATGATAAATGATATACTACTGGAAATTTACTTTTTCACAGATTTCACTGTTCAAAACAGAAATTGATGAACTGAAACGAATAAAATTGTGCACACATCCAAAACGAACAGATCGAGAAAATGTGTTTCGCAGTGTACTGAGCCAAGCTCGATGAGTTGATGTCAGTGAATCACAAATTTTCGAATGCAAACTGAACCATGAACAGTCTTTTAAAATAACGATTAAAATTGATAAAAATTTGTGCGATAATCGAACGGATTTTTCTCAAGAACACTCGTATATTTTAACGATGCCGAATATATAGCACATGCAAATTCAAGAGAGTAGTTAACCGAAAACACACGACGGGCGCATATTGGCATGAAATGTGTAACGGATGGCTAGCGTCGATCTCATACACGATGCATTTCTTCGCTTCTTAAGTACCTGCTAAACATGAAGCCCCTCATAATTTTCCGATTTCCTACCTCCTCTGATGTTGCCCATCTTAATTCTGTTAAAGTCGCACATACCTGCCACGAACGCCGAAATTATAGAGGACGTTCAGTATGATGAAGAGAAGAAGCTCCGTAAAGATGAGAATAAATATGGAATAAACACTGAATGTGTTTAGATGGGACTGAGCCAAAGGTGAGAACAAAAACGTGACCACAGAAGCGCCAAGTAAGCAAGTTAATATCGCTCCAAGCAGTAGCGACATCAGTGAATCGATAGCAGGGGAATGAGCATCTGCCAATGTTTCCCTGAAAAATTTTTATGTTCGCTTGATTGGACCAAAATGTTAAATTTGTTCTCCACTCTCTGAGGACGATGACCCTCCCTCTTAAATCGTCACGGAAAACAACTTTGAAAAAAAATTGAAATTTATTTATAGCATATTCAGTTCAAAGCATTTTTCTGGCATATAAACCAATTTTTCGGCCACGATCAGGGGATACTTTTTTTTCGTGACGTGAAGCTCAGCTGCGAGCCGACTCTCGTCGTCTATTTGCATGAAATTCGTAAACTCGCAAAATATACTACTGAATGGTCATACAGCTCGTCTCATATGGACCATCCAGCTTTGAGACAGTCCATTTCAAAGGTTGGGGAAAATTCCGACTTCGGATGGGAATGCCTTTGTAATGAATGAAAAAGCAAAGACGCTGTCTTCCGCAATTTAGATAAGACTTCAACATTTCCAGAATCTTATGTAGGCATCCAAACGAGCTTTCGCCATAATTTACTATGGGCGAATTCCGATCTGATTCTGAGTAAAGTTGCCTAGATGGGACGTCAAAGTGAGATGTTCAGAGAAATATTTTCAAATTTACTCTTTCACCCAAAAGCTTCACGTTCTCACTTATTATTGGGATAATCGAGAAGGAAGTTCATCGTTTAAAATGGCAGTGTAAAATCGCTTCAGAGAATATGGCGAAATTCTTTGAACACCCTAATTCCTCAACATCGCTTTACTGAACCCAAATAAGACTAGTTTTTATGAAGGAATGAAAACGTAATTTTTATATCCGGTTGCTCTCTGCAATAAAATAATTATCTGAATGCGAGTGGATCGAAGCTACAAAATTGAAATTCAGTTCACATCCATAGTTTCACTTAAGAAACGAATTTAACAAAATTTGAAAAGAATTTCAGTTTTAATGTCGAAAATCGAAAAAAGTTTGAAAATTTCACAAAATAAAACAAAACGAAAACTGATCGTAATATTCTCACCAATGACACTATGAAAAGAGCCTTTGCTTATCGGTTAAAGCAGAGGTGTCAAATAGATGTCATATTATTGCAGTTGCATAAATATAGTTCACGAAATTTATTGCGAAAAAAATGACCTGAGAGAGTCGAATGTAAAAAAGAACGCTGCCACAAGAGTGCTCGGATATGCTGGAGAAAAGCAGAACGCGATTACATTGAGAACACCAAAAACAGAATTCATTATAAGAAATATCCTCCGCATTGTTCGGTTTCCAACATCTGTCTTCGACGATATCGTTGAATGTTGGCTACATATCACCTCGCGGTCTGCCATGATCCCGTCTAAGAGCTCTTTTTGTGATTTATAGTATCTGAATTAGTGAAATAATTTCTAAAGTGTTTTTGCTCGATTTTCACCAACAACACAGACACAATACACAACCAACGACACCTGCAACAGTAAGATATTTTTTGGCTTTCCCGAGGTTTCAAAGAGCGTTTTTTTCGTATGCCTCGAGCAATGTAGAGTTGTATTAAAAGAGGCACGTTACGATTAACTACCTTTCGGAGGAGAAACGATAGCAGTATTAAAAAAATTTTAAGGCATTCACGTCTCTCTAAATTCTCAACCTTCAAGCGTTTTTGCCATCTTTTCCTTGCAAGGCAGTGAGCATACGGTCCACACCACTCTGTTCACCGGTCAAAATGATGAGGTAGCACAGGAAAGGTCAATGTGCACTGTTAATTGCCGACTACGACAGAACATAAAGCAATACTGCTTCGACTGAAACAAAAGAGTGGCACCAGAAATCAAGAGAACACTGGACGGATGCAAAGGCTCTTGGCAGCAGTATCTTGTTTGCTTTCAAAGCACACCTCATAATTAACGAGATGCGATCTTTATTTCGTGCATGGTAAAACTATAAGCATAACAAAGCTGAAATGAAACGAACTTTGATTAGGTACTAATAGGGCGCACAGTTAAAGGTGGCCGGTCAAGCAAAACGTGTCATCTTCTTGAGCGTTGCACAAATTGTAATGTATAACTCAGCAGTCAGCATAAACCATCAAAACTCCTTCAACATTACGCTCACTGCTGTTATGAGCGCGTCCAGCAAGGTTTTTCTCTCCGACCTTCTAAGCTCAAGCATAAAATTGTTTAATCGACATAAAAAGAAATGCTAAAAGAAAATGGACAAAAATCTAACCGACGACGGAACTCGTTATGACGTCCTTTACGGGTTCGCTGCCAACAAAGACCTCGTTTTTCAACACTGAGTCCATTGGCCACTTCGACAATAATCTCACTGCTACGGTTTGATAGCGTAAAATCGGGCTGAAAGTGAATGTTGAATTATTGAAAGGAAACAAAAACGATAAAGGGTTCTGCTCGAAAAGGAAAGAATCAGATTACAGCTCTGAACGCATAAATGAAGCTAAAAAAAGAACGTTGCAATATTCTTCTGAAATTGTGTTATGCGTTGTTGTGCGCTAAAGCATTATAACAACTGCGCGCACAACTGTGCATCACATGCTCACGGATACTCTTTGCGAGATAACCCGTTCAAGGCTAAATAGTGCGAAAAAAAAGATCATTTGCGATCATTTCAGTAAGGCTTTACGACAAACGTCATCTCATTAAACGGCTGGGTCGATGATGTTGCGACGAAAACTCACAATTCACAGGGTTATAACTTCTCAGAGTGCTAAGCGCTAACATGCTTTTCTTTTGCAGATACGCTATCGGAGACTGCTAAGTGATAGGGCGCTATAAAATGTTCATCTGCAAAATGCACTGCAATGCAATGCAATGCAACGCTAGTGCTACTCGACAGAGCGCCCTTTCTAGGTGACCCTTCAATGAGAAACGTTCACTTGAGTAGGCAACGCTAACAGACGAAGTATCATCTTCTTCTGGAATAAAACACCTCAGGAACAAAAAAGATGTAAAAACGAACTTCGAGGAAGAACTTCACGGAATTCGCCATTTTTCGGCTATTCAAAACGATGAGCACGCAAAGATAAGACTGGATTCACGTCGAGTACGACGCCAAATGACAATTGCCTGGAAACGGTATTGTAATATGGGCTCTTTGTGAAATGATCAGTGCGCAAAAACATCGGCATAAATACGTAATAACGAACCTTTTTGAAAAACTATGCGTAGGTAAAGACAAGCGGACGTTGAAAAAACACTGCCAGCAGTATCGTCGTACAAGGAGATCACCGTTTATAAAGATTATTAGGCGAATAGGTAGAATAAAGGCCGAATAAAGTGGTCGAAGGGTAAAGTTCAGCAATCACTTTTTTTAGTGCAAAGGTATTTGGCCCAGAAAACAGCAAATGTTCCCCATGGGTTGATATGACAATTGATTAGTACCACACGGTTTCATTTATGGGAACTCTTGCTTCGGAAAATATTACGCCGGGTGAAATGGAAACAGCGACGATATGAGTGAAATGTTAGTTCATTTTCATCTATGTCTATCAAAGAATCGTCATCGATGTGATGCTATTGACTGTTGTTTATTAAAAATAAGTTCAGCAACACTCTTAGACGCCCTATGACGTTTGCGAGAACGTAATGCACACAAAAATAGATGTTCGCAAAAATGCATGAGCAATCTTTGATGCGTTCACGTGTCCGATAAGTTCAGTGCGTGAGCTAAGGAAACGCGTGATTTCCCGCTGTCCTATTTATCGTGGTACAGGGAAATCGTTTACAAAGCTTATTATGCGAATAAGGAGAATAAAGGCCGACTCCATATCTCAGCTAACCACTCTCTCAAGATTCCTAACTGCAACCAAAATAATGCCTTTTGTCGGACTTTTTGCACAATAGACGAATGAAGAATTGGAAATTTTCCAACGATAGTGGTTAAATGATGGAAGCTGTGGTCTTCACGGTGAGGCTTTCGATGCGCACCTCGGAACGTCGCCTTCGAAAATACAACCCATATGTAATCGATTGCTGATGATAAATGCTTTGTTGCGCGATACATTTGCCTTCATCTTCCTTAGGGACTTTGGCTGCACAACGCTGTTAGAATGAGAAGCGCGATAAGAATCCGGAAACCTCCACTAGCCTTGCTCAATTGAAAACATTTATTACAACTTTAACGCAATCGACGCGAAAATATGTGAATAACACATTTCACTGGACTCACAAAATCAAATTATTAAAGCTAGTTACTCGGCGAGATCTCATGAAAACAGTGAATGATCAAAGTGACCGACAAAATTGTTCTTCTGCCATAGCCAGTCACTTCGGTCACCGAACACAATTATTTCGCAGAGCAAAAGAGGGCGATGTTCACTGCAAGCAAAACTGTTCATTTATTCGCAAGATCATTGTGCTTGTTGAGTGCAACCATCAAATCAGAAATCCACCAGTGCAAAGCGCATCGCATTGCCACCAAAGCGCACGCTGCTGAAAGCTGCGTATGTGATTGTTACAATCAAACTGCATGCATGTGCATATTCCTGTAACCACAAATGAAGTGGCTGCTTCAACTGCCGTCATGAAAATGAAGAAGCATGGGCAAAGAATAAAATCTAAAGCTAACAACGCTTGTAAATAATGCAGGTCTTGTATAGTTGAATCTTTAATTTGCTTTTCCAAATATCGGCAATTTCCTCATCTTTGTGACTGCTGATCCAAGCAGTGGTCGTTGCTACTGCTTTCCTAGCTTTAATGCTTGAAAAAATATCTCGAGCATGAAAGTGATCTCAGAGATCGCATAACATTTAAATCGAATGCAGACATTCGGTGTGGATCTGTGCTCAACAAAGAAAGCGCGCTTTGCAAATGCAACCTTCTAAAGGGACATGAAGACCCGATACAGTCATGAAATGAATTGTTCTTTCTTCGACAGCAAAATTTTACTGCTCCCAGCTTCTCGACTTCTTCTTCATGTTCTTCTTCGAATTGGAGTTAAGACTCATGAATGGAAAAGGTAAGCGTAAAACTGAACTACACCATAGATACGAGAAGCTTGCATTGAATGGGTCGAACAGTGGCGACTGGACACTCTTCAGATGGAATCTATCTTGTCTCGTGAAGGACGCTTTTGATTTCACTCGCAAGTAATTAATTAACGTCGGCAGGCAAACGCGGTAAACAGAATTCGCATTCGAAACAAACGGCAACTGAGAGTATCGCGTGTGTTGCTGCTGTTTTGAAACATTGCAACAATTTCTCGTATTTCTGCGTAAGGAAGGGAAGGGGTGGGAGGGTCATAGCAAGTAATACCTTCCCACTAAAAAGAACTAATAAAGTAATCGAACTGCATTATATAGCGAACTATTTTCATCCTACGCAATGCAATGCACGCATGAGATATGAAAGTTTGCAAATATGATGCAAATTTCGATAAAAAGACTGAAACGCAAATTGCAAAGCACACTTTTGACAAGTTATTTAGGTTAATGACGTATACAACGTTTAAAGTCGATGCAACAAAAACGACCAATAAGAAAGTTCTCCATAGAAATTTTCACCAAATGAGTTTCGGCGAACAAATGACGATGATGCAATTGCAATTGACATAACAGTGAGCATTACTTGAGTTTTTTTTCTGTTCAGAGAAACAGTTTGTAAAAAGTTTATTGGTTTTCTGCTCCATTTGAATGGTTACCTGGAGAGCAAAATGATTTTACGCGAGCAAACTTTTATTGCAAAACAATACTGGCTCCACCGAAATCCGCTCTCCTTAAATATAATATATAACAAAGTTATATATTACACATGAATGTAATAAAAATAACAAAGTTGGCCCATATTCGAATGGGAAAATAAGTTGAAATCGGCCTGCATATCACTTAATAAAAATATAAAAAGTTGTAATATAAAAAGTTGTAATATAAAAAGTTGTAATATAAAAAGTTGTAATATAAAAAGTTGTAATGTAAAAAGTTGTAATACAAAAGTTGTAATATAAAAAGTTGTAATACCGATAGTCAAAAAGTTGTAATACAATAACGCATTTGTTATCGATTTCTGTTACCCATTTCGGCAATGCTTGTCAACAACTGAAGTTGTATACTTTGGACATTGATGTCAATGAATCGACACCCAGATGGGCTCGTTTCTGTAATCAATGTAAGTGGAAAACTTGAAATACACAACACCGATTGCGTTCAGTCAACCAGAACATTTAAATGAAACTGTAACGATCATCGATGTTCAGCACTTAGTAGAAAGCGAGCCGAAAGTTAAACGAGATGGAATTAAATTAACAGACGAACAACAAAACCAGCCTTTTTCAGCATAACTGGAGTAACTTTGACGAATATGTAGCGAAATTCGATCAATGTTCAAAGATGTTCTCGGAACACAAGCGAACTGTTCGCCACAATTCAAAACAGGTTCGAATTATTTTGCCGTTTTCAACTCAGCTAGCTACATCAAATGTTGAAAGGCAAAAGAAGTTTATTTCAAAAATGCGTTAAGTATTTAGCCAAAAGCAAAGCTACCGTTCAGAAAATGTCCGCCTATGTTGTGCAATGCTGGCAATTGGTACCGTTAATTAGGTGTTGATTTTTCATTTGTCTTATAAAATGGCAAAAAAGATATCGCTGTCACATCCGTTCTATTTGTGGCAATGTGTAAATGTTCGAATTATTTTGCCGTTTTCAACTCAGCTAGCTACATCAAATGTTGAAAGGCAAAAGAAGTTTATTTCAAAAATGCGTTAAGTATTTAGCCAAAAGCAAAGCTGCCGTTCAGAAAATGTCCGCCTATGTTGTGCAATGCTGGCAATTGGAACCGTTAATTAGGTGTTGATTTTTCATTTGTGTTATAAAATGGCAAAAAAATATCGCTGTCACAGCCGTTCTATTTGTGGCAATATGTAAATGACGTTACCATACGAAAAAACAAAAAGAACCGATTTGATTTATAATGCAACGCAGTGAAATTTCGAATGAAAAGGACACTTGGCATGTCACAATTTATGTCTGTCACTTCGATAAGCTTGTCTCTTAACCGAGCAAGTTGGCCATTATTCATAAGAGAAAACAACGGAAAAAGCAAATGAAAAGAGAGTTCAGCAATTTCGATTTTCGACTAAATTCAAGATTAGCGTTCATCTAAAATGCAAAAAAAAGGTGAAATTTTGCAAACAAATTCTGCTACTGCGAAGATCGTTCCCTCTCTTGAGATATATATCAAAAAATTCCTTGAATCCTATTTTTATGCTCTCGTTCACCAAATTCGTACATGAATACCTCATTCTTCTAACATTTTTGCTTCGTATGTTAAGCCAACAATAACATATATCTGGAAAGTGTCAAATACTTTTGAACAAAAAGAGGGAATAGTGGATAGAATGACGAAAACGGTTGCCTTGAATCATAAGCCACTTTGAAATTACGAATAAAAGCGTAAAAATTATACATGACTGGAATGAATTTCTTTGTAGCCAGTAGGTGGGAACATCTATACGAAAGAAACAATCGAATAGTATAGCTATCTAGAATTTTTCTGAATAACATAGTGCAGCAGCTATCGTGAAAATATCGTGACAATACATACAGAATCGGAAGGTGTATTCTTATGGCAATTGAATTTGGTGATTTTTTAACGTAAATGGCGTTTAATAATTTTTAAAGAGACAAAAAGAAAACATTAACAAAAACCACACCAATTAACTTGGAACGCAAATGCTAAGAATTCTGAAGGCTGTGAAGATGTGTGATCACGCTTAACCAATCATGCATTCTAACTATGCAGGAAAAAGTCTTCCACATATTTCACTTTCACTGAAGGTTAGAGTCAAATTATTTGTCGGGCAACTAAAGACATACCAGATTTAGGTTTTTTCTTTGAAAAATGTGCAAGCTATATTAAAGGAAGCAGAAAGGGATGAATTCATTAAATAATTCTGCTAATGAGCATCATGCACAAAGTCGACCAAAGCATGTTGCGTAATTGCTCACTACTCGAAATACCCAAAATTGAGAAAAAAAAAGTTTAGTACAGAGAAACTTTTCAGTTTTTTTCTTTTCAAGGCAAGTTAGGGCAATACTACCCGTACTGAGGTGAGATTAGGATAGTCAGCAAAAAGCTTTTAGAAACACTGCTGGATCGACTTCTACAACAACGATCAGCCAAAGTATTTGCTATCAAGAGATCTACACACACGTTGTGCTGGAAGAATTAATGATTTGCGCCATACATAAACGAGTTCTAACTGAGCGATATACGGCAATATGACCTCGTATCTCGTTAAAGCAGTGTAATAATAGTCCGTAAACGAGTGAATAAACGAACGCACGAATAGTACGACGAACTTACGAGTATTATTAGCGACTAAAGTGGCTTCATCAGGCGCGCATCTACTCATTAAGGATTTTGGCTGCTACATTTGTTGGCCGCCTTGCACTTCTAGCCGTCCCTGACTTGTTATCAGTACCTAACAATTCGAGGAGATATGAGATCAGTGCTATGCATTAAGACAATTACTAACATAAAGAGCTATTCCTAGCCAATTTTGGTAACTAATAAATTTGTTCTCGATGCAGAGGCTCTTGCGAGGCAATTATCCCTTGCATGACACTATGACAATAATCATGATATTTTTTTGACACTCTTCCAGCTATAGCAAATCGTCTTGTGCAAGATGACATCATACGCCATTGGATGCTTGGAGAAGGAACCGTCTGCGCCTCGCTCACGGTACATGTACGAAGTCGACTCAGACATAAGTATTGCTCTGCATGAATGCAGTCATATACTCCTCGTTGAAATATACGAGTATAATTCTTCGGACAAAGCTCAACGATGGCCCCGTTTTCAAAGCATTCGATTTTTTATCGAAATGGACAAGACATTTGTGCGTTTAACGGGGTGTGTTCAGGCATGGATATTCTGTTAAGTTAACTAAACCTCATGAATGTCCACAACAAATTACTCAGTTGGCTTGTTCACATAATGTCACCATTCAGAAAACTTCGAACCTCGCCTAAAAAGAAATGAGATACTCCTTTTTGAAAGAATTCATACGATTGGGTCTGTATGCGCAGTTATCATATCAGGTGCACAGACGACCTCTGAAGGCCAAATTCGCTAATCAGCTTATCTCGCAGAAAAGTTTTTAAACGCAACACTGATAGCAAATCTGACAAAAAAGTATTGGCAAACACTCTTCGGAAGAGTGTAATTAGCGCTTCGCCTGAGTCAGGTTATCAGCTGCACCAAACAGTTCAAATAGTTCTGAAACAGTTGCGATTAATTTGCTTCCAAAATGGGCACCAAACAAGGTGGTTTATTTTGCAAGTTGCGCGCTCGAGGGGGCAGTGAAGTTAATCTCCAAAAAATTTTCAGTAGCAAATGAAAAATAAGATTTTAAAAATTTTACCTCAACGGTATATGCAGATCGTCTGAAATCCTCCAACAGACCACGCCTTTGTTAAGTAGTGCGTGTTTCTCCACTAACACAGCGGGCAAGTTCGAAAGCTGTGCAGAAACCTCTCTTCCAAAATTGTAAAATATGCAGAACTATGGGTTATTACTTTTGCTGCGAGGACTCTCGAACTTCGTGCACTCAGACTCAACGGACTTTTTTGCAAGTTTAGTCACTCAGCAAAACGCATTGAAAAAAGATTGTGTTTACGAATCATTGCCGGAAAGCATCAAAATAAGTGGTAAATGAGAACTGTGCAAGAGAACGTCGTAAGTGGACTGATGCTAAGTCAATCCCAACTTTTCATAGCGCAATAATCTGGAAAACCGTTTCGCAGGAAATGAACCTTCTGAAATTATCAAAAAAGCAAGAAGTAATGTTCCGAGCATGGTAGACAACCAATTGAACGCATGTTGCGTTGGCCGACAATAGAAAGAGAAACAAGCGGACTGTGCCACCATAGAACCGGTAACAACGATGCACGATAATCTGTCTGATGCCATGCCGGTTTTTTTTACTACTCTTTTATGGTACCTAAATCAACCCAACTAGACTAAACATTGCAAATTAACGTTTGCAAAACGCATCACTAGTAAACGCTTTTCAATTTGACTTTGCGTTAGCAAACTTTGTTCTGCGTGTAACGATGGAATTAATTTACGTAGAACAATGCTATAAACGCCGCATTTATGATACGATCAAACGGAAATAAAACAAATTTCTGAGACAAACAGCAAACGGAAACATTTTCTGAGCTGAGACAAACAAAATTGCTAACAGTTTCGAGAGTCCTTATGGAGAAAGTGAATTCGAGAACGCTAACAGTTCGATCTTTGCAACACCTCCTATTCGAAAAGTGAAGTGACTTAATCATCAACTGCTGCTTTCTTGCACCCGGTATGATTTCTGGGCACCAAACAAGGTGGTTTATTTTGCAAGTTGCGCGCTCGAGGGGGCAGTGAAGTTAATCTCCAAAAAATTTTCAGTAGCAAATGAAAAATAAGATTTTAAAAATTTTACCTCAACGGTATATGCAGATCGTCTGAAATCCTCCAACAGACCACGCCTTTGTTAAGTAGTGCGTGTTTCTCCACTAACGCAGCGGGCAAGTTCGAAAGCTGTGCAGAAACCTCTCTTCCAAAATTGTAAAATATGCAGAACTATGGGTTATTACTTTTGCTGCGAGGACTCTCGAACTTCGTGCACTCAGACTCAACGGACTTTTTTGCAAGTTTAGTCACTCAGCAAAACGCATTGAAAAAAGATTGTGTTTACGAATCATTGCCGGAAAGCATCAAAATAAGTGGTAAATGAGAACTGTGCAAGAGAACGTCGTAAGTGGACTGATGCTAAGTCAATCCCAACTTTTCATAGCGCAATAATCTGGAAAACCGTTTCGCAGGAAATGAACCTTCTGAAATTATCAAAAAAGCAAGAAGTAATGTTCCGAGCATGGTAGACAACCAATTGAACGCATGTTGCGTTGGCCGACAATAGAAAGAGAAACAAGCGGACTGTGCCACCATAGAACCGGTAACAACGATGCACGATAATCTGTCTGATGCCATGCCGGTTTTTTTTACTACTCTTTTATGGTACCTAAATCAACCCAACTAGACTAAACATTGCAAATTAACGTTTGCAAAACGCATCACTAGTAAACGCTTTTCAATTTGACTTTGCGTTAGCAAACTTTGTTCTGCGTGTAACGATGGAATTAATTTACGTAGAACAATGCTATAAACGCCGCATTTATGATACGATCAAACGGAAATAAAACAAATTTCTGAGACAAACAGCAAACGGAAACATTTTCTGAGCTGAGACAAACAAAATTGCTAACAGTTTCGAGAGTCCTTATGGAGAAAGTGAATTCGAGAACGCTAACAGTTCGATCTTTGCAACACCTCCTATTCGAAAAGTGAAGTGACTTAATCATCAACTGCTGCTTTCTTGCACCCGGTATGATTTTGGCAGCTCAAGAGGGATATAGCTTTCGGGTCGGAACACCTTGGCACGAACGCATGAGCGCGAAAGAGACGGAGAGAGAGTAACTTTAACGAGCGACACCGCCTTAGATATTTAGCAGCAGAAACGTAATTAGTCAAATAATAAATATATGTTAAGGACGCAGGACTTCAAAACCAAGGCTGTGCCCATCGCACAGAGCATTGGAAACTCTATTAGAATCACTGACAACCTGAGATAAAGCCTGGTACTTTAATAAGAGACCAATTTCCTAAAGAATGTGAAATCGATGAAAACCGCGGGGTCACCAATATTTGCCGACCACATATAAATGTCTATAGGTGGGTGAAGGAACAAGATTTAGGAACGGAGGAAGGACAAATCTTAAAGAGCGCTGAAAGCTTGATCAGAATCAATAATAACCAAAGATAAGGCCCAACACCTTAACGAGAGACCAATTTCTCAAAGAATGCGCATTTGATGGAAAACGAAGACTTGCCAATATTTATCGATTTATAAGTGCTTATTAGCGTATGCAGTAACGGGATCTCGGAATAGAAGTTAGGCGCATCTTAAAGAGCGTTGAAAGCTCTACCAGAATCGGAAATGATCTGAGGTATCAAACTTGAAACTTTTGTAATGGATTAACACCTTCCATCAATTGTACAATCTAAATGTTTGATAACGATGTTGTTACGCAGACGCGTATTCGACAAATTGTGCAATCATTGAGAAATTAATCCCTTGTAAATTTATCTAGCTTTATCGCAGCTTATTATTGATTCCCATAGAGCTTTCAACGCTCTTTAAGATGCGTCTAACTTGTTCCTTCACCCACTTATGGGCACTTATATGTGAACGATATATATTGGCGGCGCTTCGTTTTTCATCACCTGCGCATTATTTGACAACTTCATCTCTCATAAGTCAAGCAGCTTTATCTCTTGTTATCGATGGATGTAATAGAGTTATCAATGCTCTTCATGACGGCCACAGCCTCGGTCTTGATACTAGATTTATTGCATGGTTGCTATCTCTAAATGGCTTAGGCGACGTCGCTCGTTAAGGCCGCGCTCGCACTCTCTTTGTCTCTCTTATACGGGCGCGTGCGCGGTAAAAGATATCCACACCATAGCTTTATCATTAATGAGTTAAGGAAATGGTTGGTTTGATCGTTTCAAAATTTCTCAAACCGCGGAAGTCATTTGGCCACTTTTTCATCAGTGGCCGCGTTCGTAGATGCACACGCTTAGTTGCGTTTGATAGTCGTGTAATATGAAACCGGACTTGTAACGGATAATGCCTATCCTTGACGGACAGGTGGTTTGCAACAATCGGTGTCCGTCCATGACAGGACCGTTATCTTACAGCAACTTTTCGAAAAAAACTTTTTATATAGTGTGTTCCTGGTGAAGGGCACAATCCGGCGAAGGGATAAGTTGTTGTCACTCGAATAAGGTTCGATCCTTTGATCGTCAGGGCGTTGATTACGATTTTGATCCCAGCACAGCTGTTTAGGTAAGTAAATTTACAGATATGGACGCCATGAACGATTTCCACTGCCGGGCTGAAACATAGAGACATTTGAAAGGTAATTTACACCTGTAATCAAGGGTTCAAAAAAAGAGAAAAATGCTTGCGGTTATTGGTTCACTTGTTTTGCTTTCTTAAAGCCTGTCAACTCTCTTTCTTCATACTTCGATAATTGAGCAATTGGGGATTCTTGCAGTATTTATCAGATTCTTAACTGCATAGAAAATGCATTAAGCGTAATAGCAGTTGCTCAGTTTCGATTGAACTTACCAAAAATACTTGGTTAACACTGCCAAAAAGTTATAAGTAGCAAATGGCATGTACGTTGCCCTTCAGAGCAAGGGACTATGTAAAGAAGCAAATTGATGACTCCATATAAATCTTTCAAAACTAGATTAGAAAGTGATCGGATTGAATTGATCAGAGTGATGAAGAACCCAAGGATAAATGAGTATCGTGATTTTAATGCTTCGCAAACCTGGCCGACCAGCACGGTTAAAAATTATTGTGAAAATGAGATCTTTTGCCAATTGAAATCTCTTATTAGAGCAAATGAGCTGCAGTGAGCATGAGTTTTGAGCCAAGAGAGAAATTTCGCTGTCATTTTTCTTGTACTTCATGAAGACCCAATAAAATGATAAACGTTTCTAGCAAAAAATTGCTTTTTTAAAGGCACTACTTCAACAAAATTAAAAAGCAGTAAGATCTAGCAAATAACGGAAAAAAATAGCATATTTTTAAAATGACTGAGTCAAATTTCTCTTCTTTGTTTCAATGAATTTCGTGTTCGTAAATTTTAATTTTTTAATTTTTTAAAATTAAAATTCATAAAATCGTAATTTTTTAATTCATAAATTCAATAAATTAAAAAATTTTTAGATCTTCAAACTAAGATCTAAAAATGATTCTCAGAAATTCATAAATGACTCTCAATCTTCTGCGTTATTGCACTCTAAATGCTCAACTGTCGAAGTTTGGCGATCACATGAGCAAGCTATACCATCTAGGAAGTAAGTGCTGGGTTGCAACGGTTCGGCTGTATACTCACTCACTACATTTGTTATGAGGCACAGTGAAAATCATAATGATTATTCGGTTGATGAACGAGCCAAGCGACCTTGTATCGTTAGTGCGAAAATGAAATAGTGAATATGAAGAATGATTCGAGAACTTCTTTTCTTCTAAGAATATGGCACGATTATGCGTTTCTGCATACGGTAATTTCTTTAAATGCAGCATTTGTTATGAAAAGATAGCAGCAAGCCAATAATGGAACAAGAAATTATTCTCTGCAACATTTGGAAGAGGTTTTCTCAACTAAATATTATGCGGATCGTTTCAGAAAAGGAAGTTTCAAAAAGAAGTTCGCATTTTTTCGTCAGCTCCGAATATAAATTAAAAATTTTCAACTGATATCATAATACGGCTATATGTTTGAATTTGGTCCCTTAATGGTCAATTGACAAAAAGAGTTATTCTTTTGCCATGAATGGAAACAGCGTCGTTTTTTGAGATGGGATGCGATTAAACAGTTCGCACGTTTACTCACACTGTTTACCTAAGATACGAGTGCAAACACACGAAACACAAATACTCAATGAGGCACTCAGTTACGGATATTTGTGAGTATGCTGTGGCTGTGTAACTGTCAATTATAAGCCAAATGCTAAAACAACACAATCGTTAAACGACTAGATCATGAAACATATGTCCTCATCATCCATAAAACTCAACAATCCTACTAAATCTTTAAGTGTGGAATTGTTAAAATAGTTAACCATATTCTACGTTTACTAGGGTATTAGTAAATGGGGTATTAATATAGTTGTCTGCTTTTTAAAAGTGCACTTCAGTTCGACGACGGATACTACACTCTTGACAAATGTGATATACTATAGAACGGGATCCAAGTTACCCTGGTCCATGCATAGAAAAGATCTGTGGGAATGATTTTTCAAATGTAGGTTGAACGTCAAGGTCTGGACGCATTCTTTACTTATTGTTGAGGCAAAATTTGTGTGCGTTGAGAAATCACTTCTCATACACTCTGTAACAACCTGTTTCGTTGGAATGCGAGTCAATAAGTCAGTTCAAAAGTATCTGTAGGTCGCATTTTATAATCAATCCTAATTCCCTCTCCATGGGCCCCGAGCGTTAGTTTAAAATCATCGAAAGCACCGCGGGTTCGAAATGGTCTCCAATGACGGGCTGTAGCGATTCATCGTACTTGGTATCATACCTTTCTCGAAAGCTACTCGGAATTCTGGATTGGCTATGGAGGAGACAGTGCTTGGTAACACTGATGGCTGGCGTTGTTACTTTTTTTTAAGAATGGTTGCTTCAAATTATCCCTCTAAACAACTGAGCCACAAAGATGTTCCACCATTGTTGCAATATGCATTGAAGATTGAACGTTTTCTTATCACGTTGACTCTTTTTCAAATTAGACGCCTCGACGAGCTAACCAGAAAGCTGTAACAAAGGAGGTGGCGAATTTTCATCTCAATTCAAACTTTTTTTGCTTTTTCAAATTTGAAGGGTCTATGGATGATTGGATCGAATTGAATCTCTAGTCAGAATAAAATTTCGATAGCAGTACCATCCTTGGCTATATTGTAAGAGAAGTATGCTTGAAAACATTCTCAGAAAGTCGGTGACGGAAGTCACTCGAATCATGCTCTGCATTATCAACGACTGAAGCAGAACGCAGTGCTATATACAGCGCCCATTAAGAGTGCTTCAATCTTTGCAGCATTCCAAGCCCCATCGGAACCCTAAGTCAGCCTCGTCCTAACAGTAATGATCTGTTCACTGCCAAAAAAAAACATTCCAAATTTTCATTGATAAATTCGAGTCCACAGAACGTAGATGTTCGACGTTGAAAACTACAGCGTGCACTAAGTGGAAAATGAGGAATTTGAGGAAAACAAGGAAAAAAAAATTGTCGAAAGATATGCACCAACCACTGCAACAATTCTAATCTCGCACAGTGTGCGCCCACAGCAATTCTTTGAGCGTAGGAGGAAAAAATGTTTACGTGTAACCAAATACTCTCCCCCATTCGGTTTACGGACGTTGGTCAAATCGCTTCAATCGAGACTGTCGACGGTGCATTTCGTGGCAGTCCGTTGGAGCACTTTATACTTGTGTTTTTTGCATTCTGAGGGATTTGCTTTAAATTCACGCACTAATAGCCTATGTAGTGTGTAGAGAGGTGAGTCAGGTGAAGGGTCAGCGGAAGATCAAACAATTTTTCTTTGGTCCTTTGAGACCATTTTATTCTATCTAAACTTGTTAAATGCCAACTTCATTCCTTTTTTCCCTAAAACTGAATCGTTGCGTTTGACTTGAACCAGTTTTGCACCATTCTGATAATGACCCGAAAGTGATATCCGCGATCTGGTGAATAAGGACAGAAATATGAGCATGATAGATCACTTCATTCTCAAACAGGTGGCAGAAAAGTCTTTATTAATAAAGAGCAAAGAAAATGACACGAAGCGATGAAACGGATCAAGACGAAAATCAATGCCTAATGCTGAGTGGAGGGATGAAAAAAATAATGGACTTCAAAACGGATCACAGAATTTGTCTGCGATACTTAGTAGGAAAAAATTACATTTTCAATTATAATGGGATGAACTGCATGAACTACATCATATATATATATATATATATATATGTATATATATGTATGCATATAAGCTCTACCAGAATCGGAAATGATCTGAGGTATCAAACTTGAAACTTTTGTAATGGATTAACACCTTCCATCAATTGTACAATCTAAATGTTTGATAACGATGTTGTTACGCAGACGCGTATTCGACAAATTGTGCAATCATTGAGAAATTAATCCCTTGTAAATTTATCTAGCTTTATCGCAGCTTATTATTGATTCCCATAGAGCTTTCAACGCTCTTTAAGATGCGTCTAACTTGTTCCTTCACCCACTTATGGGCACTTATATGTGAACGATATATATTGGCGGCGCTTCGTTTTTCATCACCTGCGCATTATTTGACAACTTCATCTCTCATAAGTCAAGCAGCTTTATCTCTTGTTATCGATGGATGTAATAGAGTTATCAATGCTCTTCATGACGGCCACAGCCTCGGTCTTGATACTAGATTTATTGCATGGTTGCTATCTCTAAATGGCTTAGGCGACGTCGCTCGTTAAGGCCGCGCTCGCACTCTCTTTGTCTCTCTTATACGGGCGCGTGCGCGGTAAAAGATATCCACACCATAGCTTTATCATTAATGAGTTAAGGAAATGGTTGGTTTGATCGTTTCAAAATTTCTCAAACCGCGGAAGTCATTTGGCCACTTTTTCATCAGTGGCCGCGTTCGTAGATGCACACGCTTAGTTGCGTTTGATAGTCGTGTAATATGAAACCGGACTTGTAACGGATAATGCCTATCCTTGACGGACAGGTGGTTTGCAACAATCGGTGTCCGTCCATGACAGGACCGTTATCTTACAGCAACTTTTCGAAAAAAACTTTTTATATAGTGTGTTCCTGGTGAAGGGCACAATCCGGCGAAGGGATAAGTTGTTGTCACTCGAATAAGGTTCGATCCTTTGATCGTCAGGGCGTTGATTACGATTTTGATCCCAGCACAGCTGTTTAGGTAAGTAAATTTACAGATATGGACGCCATGAACGATTTCCACTGCCGGGCTGAAACATAGAGACATTTGAAAGGTAATTTACACCTGTAATCAAGGGTTCAAAAAAAGAGAAAAATGCTTGCGGTTATTGGTTCACTTGTTTTGCTTTCTTAAAGCCTGTCAACTCTCTTTCTTCATACTTCGATAATTGAGCAATTGGGGATTCTTGCAGTATTTATCAGATTCTTAACTGCATAGAAAATGCATTAAGCGTAATAGCAGTTGCTCAGTTTCGATTGAACTTACCAAAAATACTTGGTTAACACTGCCAAAAAGTTATAAGTAGCAAATGGCATGTACGTTGCCCTTCAGAGCAAGGGACTATGTAAAGAAGCAAATTGATGACTCCATATAAATCTTTCAAAACTAGATTAGAAAGTGATCGGATTGAATTGATCAGAGTGATGAAGAACCCAAGGATAAATGAGTATCGTGATTTTAATGCTTCGCAAACCTGGCCGACCAGCACGGTTAAAAATTATTGTGAAAATGAGATCTTTTGCCAATTGAAATCTCTTATTAGAGCAAATGAGCTGCAGTGAGCATGAGTTTTGAGCCAAGAGAGAAATTTCGCTGTCATTTTTCTTGTACTTCATGAAGACCCAATAAAATGATAAACGTTTCTAGCAAAAAATTGCTTTTTTAAAGGCACTACTTCAACAAAATTAAAAAGCAGTAAGATCTAGCAAATAACGGAAAAAAATAGCATATTTTTAAAATGACTGAGTCAAATTTCTCTTCTTTGTTTCAATGAATTTCGTGTTCGTAAATTTTAATTTTTTAATTTTTTAAAATTAAAATTCATAAAATCGTAATTTTTTAATTCATAAATTCAATAAATTAAAAAATTTTTAGATCTTCAAACTAAGATCTAAAAATGATTCTCAGAAATTCATAAATGACTCTCAATCTTCTGCGTTATTGCACTCTAAATGCTCAACTGTCGAAGTTTGGCGATCACATGAGCAAGCTATACCATCTAGGAAGTAAGTGCTGGGTTGCAACGGTTCGGCTGTATACTCACTCACTACATTTGTTATGAGGCACAGTGAAAATCATAATGATTATTCGGTTGATGAACGAGCCAAGCGACCTTGTATCGTTAGTGCGAAAATGAAATAGTGAATATGAAGAATGATTCGAGAACTTCTTTTCTTCTAAGAATATGGCACGATTATGCGTTTCTGCATACGGTAATTTCTTTAAATGCAGCATTTGTTATGAAAAGATAGCAGCAAGCCAATAATGGAACAAGAAATTATTCTCTGCAACATTTGGAAGAGGTTTTCTCAACTAAATATTATGCGGATCGTTTCAGAAAAGGAAGTTTCAAAAAGAAGTTCGCATTTTTTCGTCAGCTCCGAATATAAATTAAAAATTTTCAACTGATATCATAATACGGCTATATGTTTGAATTTGGTCCCTTAATGGTCAATTGACAAAAAGAGTTATTCTTTTGCCATGAATGGAAACAGCGTCGTTTTTTGAGATGGGATGCGATTAAACAGTTCGCACGTTTACTCACACTGTTTACCTAAGATACGAGTGCAAACACACGAAACACAAATACTCAATGAGGCACTCAGTTACGGATATTTGTGAGTATGCTGTGGCTGTGTAACTGTCAATTATAAGCCAAATGCTAAAACAACACAATCGTTAAACGACTAGATCATGAAACATATGTCCTCATCATCCATAAAACTCAACAATCCTACTAAATCTTTAAGTGTGGAATTGTTAAAATAGTTAACCATATTCTACGTTTACTAGGGTATTAGTAAATGGGGTATTAATATAGTTGTCTGCTTTTTAAAAGTGCACTTCAGTTCGACGACGGATACTACACTCTTGACAAATGTGATATACTATAGAACGGGATCCAAGTTACCCTGGTCCATGCATAGAAAAGATCTGTGGGAATGATTTTTCAAATGTAGGTTGAACGTCAAGGTCTGGACGCATTCTTTACTTATTGTTGAGGCAAAATTTGTGTGCGTTGAGAAATCACTTCTCATACACTCTGTAACAACCTGTTTCGTTGGAATGCGAGTCAATAAGTCAGTTCAAAAGTATCTGTAGGTCGCATTTTATAATCAATCCTAATTCCCTCTCCATGGGCCCCGAGCGTTAGTTTAAAATCATCGAAAGCACCGCGGGTTCGAAATGGTCTCCAATGACGGGCTGTAGCGATTCATCGTACTTGGTATCATACCTTTCTCGAAAGCTACTCGGAATTCTGGATTGGCTATGGAGGAGACAGTGCTTGGTAACACTGATGGCTGGCGTTGTTACTTTTTTTTAAGAATGGTTGCTTCAAATTATCCCTCTAAACAACTGAGCCACAAAGATGTTCCACCATTGTTGCAATATGCATTGAAGATTGAACGTTTTCTTATCACGTTGACTCTTTTTCAAATTAGACGCCTCGACGAGCTAACCAGAAAGCTGTAACAAAGGAGGTGGCGAATTTTCATCTCAATTCAAACTTTTTTTGCTTTTTCAAATTTGAAGGGTCTATGGATGATTGGATCGAATTGAATCTCTAGTCAGAATAAAATTTCGATAGCAGTACCATCCTTGGCTATATTGTAAGAGAAGTATGCTTGAAAACATTCTCAGAAAGTCGGTGACGGAAGTCACTCGAATCATGCTCTGCATTATCAACGACTGAAGCAGAACGCAGTGCTATATACAGCGCCCATTAAGAGTGCTTCAATCTTTGCAGCATTCCAAGCCCCATCGGAACCCTAAGTCAGCCTCGTCCTAACAGTAATGATCTGTTCACTGCCAAAAAAAAACATTCCAAATTTTCATTGATAAATTCGAGTCCACAGAACGTAGATGTTCGACGTTGAAAACTACAGCGTGCACTAAGTGGAAAATGAGGAATTTGAGGAAAACAAGGAAAAAAAAATTGTCGAAAGATATGCACCAACCACTGCAACAATTCTAATCTCGCACAGTGTGCGCCCACAGCAATTCTTTGAGCGTAGGAGGAAAAAATGTTTACGTGTAACCAAATACTCTCCCCCATTCGGTTTACGGACGTTGGTCAAATCGCTTCAATCGAGACTGTCGACGGTGCATTTCGTGGCAGTCCGTTGGAGCACTTTATAACTTGTGTTTTTTGCATTCTGAGGGATTTGCTTTAAATTCACGCACTAATAGCCTATGTAGTGTGTAGAGAGGTGAGTCAGGTGAAGGGTCAGCGGAAGATCAAACAATTTTTCTTTGGTCCTTTGAGACCATTTTATTCTATCTAAACTTGTTAAATGCCAACTTCATTCCTTTTTTCCCTAAAACTGAATCGTTGCGTTTGACTTGAACCAGTTTTGCACCATTCTGATAATGACCCGAAAGTGATATCCGCGATCTGGTGAATAAGGACAGAAATATGAGCATGATAGATCACTTCATTCTCAAACAGGTGGCAGAAAAGTCTTTATTAATAAAGAGCAAAGAAAATGACACGAAGCGATGAAACGGATCAAGACGAAAATCAATGCCTAATGCTGAGTGGAGGGATGAAAAAAATAATGGACTTCAAAACGGATCACAGAATTTGTCTGCGATACTTAGTAGGAAAAAATTACATTTTCAATTATAATGGGATGAACTGCATGAACTACATCATATATATATATATATATATATATATGTATATATATGTATGCATATATGTATATATATATGTTTATATATGTACATATACATATGTACATACATGTGTATATATACATATATATATGACAACTTTGATGGTAAAGTTCTTTTAATTTTTTTGATCTTTGATTGCACGGATTGAAAATTTAAAGCAAAAGAATCAAGTCGACTTATAAAAAGTGAGGCATTTTGTACTTCAACGACGTTCTCAGGAAGAATGATTCATATGCGAACGACTTTAAAAGAACGAGTGTAAAAGAATAAGTATAACATAGTTAACATCGCGCATTTAATGTACAAGTTGAAAGTGATGAGCTAAAGGCTCTCGTTCCACAGCAAGTGAGCAATACTGCAACATTCGTTTTCGGTCTTATTTATAAACTTAAGTCGAAATTAATCATGCAATACTCTTAAGGATCAAATTCAAAAAGCTTTAATTCAATGTGGTACTTAGGACTGTAGGATCTGAGCAACATCCTAAGAATTATTATACGAACGAAATATTCTTTTCTATCTCGAGTAATCCTTTTGTGACTCAAGAGGCAAGCTGACGATGCTTGAGTGCAGTATTGCATTGTTGGCCGACAACGCGCCACATCTGCTCTACAACAACAATCGATGTGCCGGCAAAAGGAATGGAAAGAAGTAGCAGAAATGCGTAGACCATGCGAGGTTTCGTCGGTACTTAAGATTTTGGTTACTGATTGTTGGAGAACCTGTCGTATACAAAGGTTCAGTAGTTCCTTGGAGAACCCTTGTATGCACATCCCCTTATATTGCTTACCTGTTTTCCGGGTACATTATGCGTCCCTAATTTTTCCGGGACGTGCGGTAGAGGAATGAAGGAGGTACGCGTTCATATGTTGCTGACGTATGTATTTTTTTACCTTTTATTATCTTTTGCCGTTATGACTGTTTCACAAATATGTGTTCGCTTTTAATATACATCACTAGAAAGAAGTGATATCTTCATACCGTTAATTGCAAATCGCTGAAGGGATTTCTTAACATTTCGATTCATGGGTAGCGCTGCGCCCCACTCATTTCATTATACTTTTGGAACACAAGCTCATAACAAGATGGCATGATTTATAAAATAAAATTATGTATATCGCCCGGACGTGATATCATAGTCAAAGCGTATCATAGACATCACAATGATATCATGGAAATGACAGCTAAGGAGAAAGGAATTGTAATAAAAACACAAAGCCTGCATTACGAACAGTAAGTAGCCTTTTCGAATCAAAGCTTAAATATGGGAGCACGTATGATGAGTATGCAAAATTTGTGGAACTATTTTGCGCACGAATTACGCCGCAGCGCAAACTGATGAGTATGCAAAATTTGTGGAACTATTTTGCGCACGAATTACGCCGCAGCGCAAACTGAGAGAATCTATTGTTGTCATCGTTTACATTTATTTTCTCAAGTGAAACCTCAATTTACAAAGCTATCTTTTCGAAATGCACACCAATTTCTGCTTTATCCCTCCCTGTTTTGTTGCCCGTTCCCCTCCTCAATCTTCACATTCCACATTTTTTCTTTTGCTTCGTCACGGCATCCTCGAAGAGTCGCGCAAAGCGTCTTGTCTTTCTGCATCAGAGGTAGGTTGGTCGAAGCCATTTCATAAAGCGTTTCAAACTACGCTTGACATTAGTGAAATAACGACTACTTTTTTGTTTTCGTTCAGCTGCATTTTTCGTTTGCTTTTTCAGCGAAATCATATCTCTAGAGCACATGCGAATAGGCTGACGCTGAAGAGATGGGGGAGCAGTGTGACGTTTACAATGTGTTTTTAAACTTTTATAATTTCGTTTTTAAGTTCTGTTCGATGCGAACGACTGAAACACTTGTTACTTATAACTTGCTAAACGCCAGCTCTTCCTATACTTTTCATTCTATTTGATAGTAAAAACTGCTAGCAGCAGAAAAACCATGATCGGTGTCGGTGTTGAAATTCGACTAGTTTTGTTTTGAAGCAGAGGAAAAAAAACGATGCTGATCGCATTCGTTGTCGACCGCATTCTTTTCTATTGTGATCGATTTATTGCTCTTGCGATTCCAAGGGCGCGAATAAGAGCGGAAAAATACTTTTGCACATTTAATCCGAATTCCTCAGATGAGCCAATCGAAAAACATCTCCTCAGCAAATGTGCGAACGCGCAAAGGATCATTAACGAGCAAAAACCACCGCACCATCAGACTCAGTTTAGGCAAACACGTCATTTGATTGTTACTTCTTTCGATTTTAAAGCAATCATTCTTATGAACACGACTGGTTAACAGTGAGATGAGACGAGGTTCGATTCAGGGATACTTTAAATTTTTATCGTTTAAAATTGTCACTTTGTCGAAATTTTTAATTTTCGAGATTTTTCTCCCGAGAAAACATTTAATCTTTTGTAATGTCTTTCGGAAAAGAGGGATGATTCACTTTTTATTCTTTCCGTCACTCAGCAAACAATGGCTTTAGAATGATAAAACGGCAGAAACGGTCAGATGTGAAGCCAACACAGCATAATTTTGAGAAATCGTTGAATTATTACAATTATTCAGTGAATTTTGTAGATATCTGTGGAACGAGCTTATTTATATCGAAAGCGTAATCTGAAGTGACATGGTCGCTGGAAAAATGATTTTTGCAGCATCTGAAGTCTTTTTTTCTTCTGCCAATGTATTTTCTGTAAGATAACCTTGTTTTGGCTTAACCATAATTTAGTAGTCTAAGTACTCTTTATTCATTGCCAAATTTTTTTTTGAAATAATTAATGAAGTGACATAAAGTATCCCAAAATATCGTGAAGACGACGTCACAACGTTATGTAAAAGTCGAAAAGGAGAATATAAGCCAAAAAAGGAGGAGGAAAATATAGCATGAGGATGCCGAGAAGATTTTGGAGGATCTCCGACAAAAATGTTGATGATAGAGAAAATGTTCGAAAACGCCCTATCAAGAAAGGTGAATTAAGGAGCTAAATAGAAATTATAGGAGGTAAGAATAAATCAAAAGAAATTTAATTTTCAGGCGAAAAAAATGGGAATGATATATGAAAGTTCAAGAAATGAATATTGGTAAGTGTGCTGAAGTAGAAGACAAAAAGAAATAAAAAAATCACAACGAAAGAAGTTTTAAAAAAAATTAAAGAAACGAAAGGAAGCAAAGTAAAACAAAGGGGATATGCTCAGAAGGTACAAGATTGAGAGTCGATAATGAATAAAGATATCTGGCACTACCTGGAAGGGTGGTGGTCTACAAAGCCTGATTTTAACCCCCCTCCCTATTGTCATATGTACTTCATGAATTGCCCAACGCCTAGTGCCAACTTGAGTATTCCCCGGCCCATTGCGGAATTGTAGGATTGTCGGTTGCGCTGACAGGAAAGGCCCTCTCCGCTCCCCGTTGCCTCTCTCCCACCATAGCCACAACCCAACTCCTCCACCCCCCACCCGATCCTCCGTGCTCCCCTCCTGCACATCCTCTTCGCTGCAATAACGTTGCCCATTTGGTCGACTGTATTTGGTGGGAAGGCCACGTAAATATCTGGCACACCCTGTATGATAATGTAATCAGTTGTTTCAAATGTCGTTAAAATACGCGTGAATTGTTATCCGTTGATATGGAGTAATTTAGTGGATAGTTGCAGGCAATGCAAAAGATGAGCTTAGAAACTAGAGAATTTACATGCGCATTGTAGCTCCTCTTATAATCGTTCAGTTAGCACTACGTGACCCCGCTTAAAGCGGTCAAGGATTGTAAATTGACCGTCGAGTTAATTACTTGTTGTATTCAAAAGTACTTCTTCTTGAACTGCCCAACGGGAAGTGCCAACTTTAGTACTTCCGGGCCCAGTGCACAATTGTAAGATGTTGTTGAGATGTTAAAAGCTTTACAGTATACGACATGTGGTTATTTAGCTTAAATTTATTTGTCAAAAATATATTGCTAACTAAAAAAGTACCTCAACTGAAATCAAATGTGCAGCTCTAAAATGAAACATTGCAAAGAACTGCCTACTATTAATCTCCATTTCAATAATCACATCAGAGGTCAGTTACACCTCCAGTGCATGAGCGTCGTTTGGTTTGACTTTTGTTTTTCAGCGCCAGCGATACAAATAGTTAGCGTTGCCGAAGCCATTGAGATCACAACCGCATCCGGTGATGACACACTGCGAATACGATCGCATCGTATTTCTTCTTTGTAAGCACCGCTTCTTCTTGTCCAATTCGATATCGGAGAATGGACGCCCATTAGTTGTTCGAGAAACAGAAGGTGCCGCTAAGAAGAGCAATTCCATATAGCTATACAAAGATCGACCGCATGCATCATTTTGGCATGAAAAACGAAAGAGAAAGTACCCCCACTTTTGCAAAAATATCTTTCTTATCCATATCCCGCACGGCTCTTTAAACCAAATAATGGCAATGTATGCAGGAAGATCACTGAAAACAATGTGCTGATTTAGAGCGCGGCAGTTATCAAATTGTAGTGCGCAAAAAAAAGATAAATGTCGCCTGGTTATTCCTTTCAAAAACAATCCTTCAGGCAGATTTTGAGGACATGTGAAAAAAAGTTTCAAAAGCTGCTTATGATAAACTAAACAAAACAGATCATAACTTGTACTTACAGCTCTCGCTTCCCATAATACATGACTACTTTTCATTGCAACTTTTGCTACTTTAGTCAAGCGTGTGGCAGGTGATTATCGTTTTTTCTTTGGGAAGCAACATATGACGTTTCAATGTAAAAGACTGCAAGATTATATATTGTTCCATGTCTGGCGCACAGTCTCCTTAACTGATGGAGGCTGAAGGGGGAGGAATTCTGTAGCAAGAGCGTAACTCGTTTCTGTGCTAAACAGCACTGAATGAATACATTTTATGGATCAGAGGAGGCGGCGGGGGAGGCATAGCCAGGCAGAATGACGCAGAGCTAGACCGTTTCGTTAAATTAGGGGATAGAATTATTTTCACAAATGTGTGAAATGGCCACATGATTTGTTCAGCTCCGTACCGAAATAGGCGAATGTATTATGACAGAGATACACGAGTCGGAGCGGTCGGTCGGGAGGTAAGTGTGCGCAGACGCAATCGCCTTTGGAGATCGTGGCCGTGTCGAATGACGACTGTGGTTAACAAGGCTAGTTGGCCAACCCCGACGAGGTTCTGCAGTTCGGCAAAACAAAAGACGATCATGCAAAGGCAAACTTGCATCGGCATACAAGCAACATTTGAGGAGGAAATGAAAGAAGGCGTCATAGTATGACGATGAAGGACGCTATAGCCATACAATAAACGAGGCGACTGGGTACCGAGAAACGGCACATAGAGACTCGACCTCAGCACGACGGGTGATGCGCAGAGAGAGATACAAAAAGGAGTTTGTCTCTTGTGAGCGGCAGGCGACGAAACAACACAGCAATGGGACGCGCAAGGTGTGCGTGTGCGCTGTGTCCGCCGTCGATTCAGTAGTGAGCGATCGTGATGGGTAACAAGTCCTCGTCTCATGTGCCGCCACCATACCCCAGGGATATTCCTCCCTACTATCTAAATCCCCCTCCACCACCAGGTCATCCGCTTTGTCCTGGGCCACCGCTTGGTCATCCGTTTGCACCTCCACCATTTCATCATTCGATGATTTCTTTGCATCACCCGAATGGTACCGATTCGGGCTACATGACAAGTCCTGCAGATACGGAGCGCTGGAAAGCACATGTACGTTCGTATCATCTTCTCTACCATGCTGCATTCGTCTTTATGATTGCTATTCATTGTCATCATATAAAACAGTGTTCGTAAAAGGATTATAAAGCACGTTAATTCTTTAATTTTAACCTTTCGCCATTATTCATATGATGCCTCACTGGCGAACATGCTGCAACAAAGATTAGCAAATGAATTCTGCATTTGTAGCGTCCGATTTCTGCTCATCCAACACCACTGCACGATCCGCAATGTTGCTGGAAGGAGCATGTCGTTGCTTCGTCCAAGTGTGTGGCGTCACGTTACATAATAGTAATGCTTAGTAACGCTTACCTTCATTTTTTTTTACGTTGTTGCGTGCAGCAATCAGGGAAAGTAGCCAAAATAGAAACGCACGAGATGTTCCGTATGCGTAAGACGCGGGGATTCGAGGAACTGAAGTATGGATGAAAGAGTCGCAAACGAGTCTCTAATGTGCCCTACCCCGCAGTGTGGCTTTTATGTTATGTTTTCGAGTTGCTGCAACTCATCGGTTTTGTCGCGCAATCAGAAATTAATTTATCATATCGGAATGTTTGTTTAAGATTATTATGTGCGTTTAACGCCGTTTTTTTGTGCACTGGCGGAACTGTAAGAAAGACTGTAAGTAGGCAAGTTTGAACGGCCGGAAGAAGAACGAGTTTTGCTTTTTTCTGCATCGCTTGAGCGCAATAAAATTGTGCAATATTTTCATGAGTTGAATGCAAACGAGTGGCTTCATGAGCATTGTTCGACTTCAAAACTTTTATTGAATGCCTTCTTGCAATTAAAAGTACATCGGTATTATCGCGTTGAGCGTCTTATTAGTTGTGAGATGATAGACGTTAAAAAGTGACATTAAATTTATGCTTATTTATTAAAGAGAGATTAACTGAAGTTTACTTCTTTTTTTCGTTGAACATCACTGCACCGATAGTAAAATTAGGTGTTGACATCACATTTTGATGAGGTCGATTCTTAGGTTAGAGATTCGTCGAAAACGCAGTCACGTCCGTGATCGTATGCACATCTCGATGACCGAATTTTGTTTAGCGAGTTACAGTTCATTGGTTTGCTTCTTTGTCCCCAATTCGCTGTAATCATTCACACGCAGTTATCATTCGCAATTATCGCTCAACAATTACAGCAGTTGCTATGCACTAGACACTCTTTGCTGTGTATGGGCAAATCGAATTGAAAAAAAAAAAACAAGACAAAACAATTAGAGCAATGTTTAGTGGCTTGTGTTAGACGTAAATTTGTCTCGCTTAAATTGGTTACTCAGAAACGCGACTGTTTTATTATCGCTTTATCAATAGCGAACAGAAATTTTGCCTAGTTTTCTTATACGTATACATTATGTTCCATTCTTATCACGAAAAATTCATGCTAAGCAATCGTGTAATATGACTTTTGTTGGATTTTACGCATTTTAACTTCTTCCTGTTTTTTTTTTTCGACGGCGAGACGTTTGTTAATTAGCGACTTATAATGGGCTCTTAAGCAGATTCCAAATGGTTGATCCTATTTCGCATATTTTGACAAACAGTATGGTGAGCGCCAGCGCGATCATCGCGTTCTTATCGGAATCTTTATGCCGGCGGTCAAGGTTGACCATCCACCGACAACATATCACCGAAAGACAGTCCACTGATCTGATAAACTTCAACACTTTCTTTTGCCGGCTGAATACCAAATACGTATTGCTCACTTGCTTATTTTCGAAGAGTCACTCGCTTATTTTCGAAGAGAGTGCCTGAGAAAATAAGTTTTTTTCTCACTGACTGAAACGAACTACCAAGTCCGTTTTTTTTTTTTTTTGCTAACGGCAGTGGACACACATTAATATGACGAATTTTTTAGGGCAGAAGGATTTACGAATGCTGAAAGGTGCGGCCGATTTGTTGAAACATGCCCAAATGGGAACACCTTTTTTTACATTTTTGTTCATGATATTTTCTCATCATTTTCTCATCATCGCCAACTGCATGCGATTAGACTCGGGTGGATGAAGATCACCGAGAAGACGATTAGTGAACGAGAAAAAAAAAGAACAGAAACGTTTTGAACGCATCTCCGTATTTTGATAGCTGAATTACGCACGTTTGGTGTCCAAATCAAAAAACCGGTGCACATAATTCGAGATAGTCTTCGCACCTCGTCCACTTTCGTGAAAACATTCTTCTGCTTCTCTTAATTTTCGCAATTTATTTCCCATTTGTTGATAACTCATCAAAGGATAGAAAAACACATGAAGTGTTCTCCATGATGAACTCGAAAATGTTTTTTCTTTTTCTCAATAAGCACTCAGTTTGCGGAGTTCGGTAAAAATTCCATAATTCCTTGACTAGTTTCTTTTTCATTTTTTTTTTCAGCGGCAAGGCTATCTCGGAGTTACGTTTGGGCGCCGCTGTGTCTGAAACTGACGCTACGAAATTGAGAACTGGCTCACTATTTTCGGCTGCATTTTTAAGTTAAAGCGTTCAGCAGAAGCCTTGTGGGACTCCTTACTAGGAGTGGAATTCTGCTCGACGCACTCATCAAGTCAAATTCAGTATTGAATTATAACGACCAGTGAGTTGCAAAAAATTATGCACCTCTCTTTTACTGCTTATTCAATGAGCACTAAATGTGATGCATAATAATGAAAACGCAATTCGTTTAAGACTTCTTCCAAGTGGGAAATCAATTTTTATTCAAAATTTTTCTAGTTGCTAAAATTTTTCTCAAAATTTTAATGAAATAGTCAGATCCTCTGAATTTTTTTTCTTCCTGTTTTGACAGATGCGTTCAGCTAGCTGTTGGTTACGCTTGATCGCTGATCTTTGTCATTAATATCACTCACTGATGACACTCTTCACTCATCTTTCTTTCACGATGTTTTGACATTTATTAAAATTTCTCGAAAAAAGTCGACAGAGTCACACTTGGGGGCAGTAAGCACTTCAGTTGTGCACAACAAACAATACGTAACAACTAGCCAACTATACAGTGGACACTATAAATAAATGAATAGATAGATAGATAAATAAATAAATAAATAAATAAATATATATATATATATATATATATTTGACATTACATGTTGCCGCAAATAAAACATTCGAATGCTTAAAAATATATAAAAAAAGAGGCGCTTTACCAATTTTTGGCGTAGAATTTTGCAAACTACAGATGTAAGGAACGCCATGCAAGGAAAATTGAGTAGCCCTAATTTTTTTCAACTGTTTTGTCTGTATCACTTAACTGAGTATCTTTTTTGACCGACCAATACTTTTGCAGCAAAGCCCGTAGGTAGTCTGCGCATTTCGCATTTTCCAAAAATATTCAAAGTTTCGAACAGACGAAGCAAGTAGTATGTACGGAACCGTCTGCGAAATCGATGCGGCGAATCAGAGCCTGATCTGCTGTAGTTTTCTGATGCTATTGGCATGAATAACGCGACATGACAAAACCCGATGGTCACTGTCCTCGAACTCCACACACAATGCAATTTGCATTCAACAAGGAGTAGTTTAGTGAACTGTATTCAAGTGGATGTGTAACGCTGGCCCATAATGCGGAATGAATGTACCGACTGAGTGGATGGGGTTGCGAATGGCGCGGGCGGGGGGTTGCATCGCTGCCTCACGTTATACTTCCCGTTGCGTTGCTGTGCCTCCTACAGCGATCAGTCGCAGCGTTCAATACTGTCAGTTTTTTTGCTATCATCGTAAATCGCAGCGCCATTATGGTTGCTCAATTCTTCTGAATGAATTTGGAATTTTGAAACCGGCTGGAAGGAGGAACTAAATCGGGAACATTTTCATATAGGTGCTTCTTCTTTACGCTGATCATTTGAAGCACAACATGGACGGTTTTCTCGCGCGCAGCAATGGTTGTTCGTCAGTGATGGAGTAAACATAGACGATTGTTCCACATAATGTTGAATAAGCTGAAGACTTAATTAAAGCATAACAAGTAATGGTGTCTTTATTTCAAAAAGTATCTGTACTTATGCCAGCACAATATCGTATTGTTGTTTACTGTTTTGTTGTTACTACTTTCACTGTTTTCTATTTTTAGTTTTTTTCTTATTCAATAGTTGTCGTAGTTTCGGTTTGTTGTCATTAATATTCTGCTATACAATTCGGTGATCATACAATCCCTCCATGAATCAAATGGGCAATAAGCGCAGAAGGGGCAAAGGCGCTAATGTACGAAATCAGAAGGCAGCGGAATGGAGTGTGAAAATTGCAGAGATTCAAAGCTGCAACGTTACCATATCAGTGTACCATTTTCATTCTGCATGACATCCCAAGTCGCTGATCATTTGAAGCACAACATGGACGGTTTTCTCGCGCGCAGCAATGGTTGTTCGTCAGTGATGGAGTAAACATAGACGATTGTTCCACATAATGTTGAATAAGCTGAAGACTTAATTAAAGCATAACAAGTAATGGTGTCTTTATTTCAAAAAGTATCTGTACTTATGCCAGCACAATATCGTATTGTTGTTTACTGTTTTGTTGTTACTACTTTCACTGTTTTCTATTTTTAGTTTTTTTCTTATTCAATAGTTGTCGTAGTTTCGGTTTGTTGTCATTAATATTCTGCTATACAATTCGGTGATCATACAATCCCTCCATGAATCAAATGGGCAATAAGCGCAGAAGGGGCAAAGGCGCTAATGTACGAAATCAGAAGGCAGCGGAATGGAGTGTGAAAATTGCAGAGATTCAAAGCTGCAACGTTACCATATCAGTGTACCATTTTCATTCTGCATGACATCCCAAGTTTTTTTTTTGTAGCGTTCGACCCCTGCGGTTTTCACATCCTGTGCCGACTTCGTTTGGTGCTTCACTATATAACGGCAGTTTCGTTGATCTAGTTGTCCACTTATATCTTAACATGACCGTATTGACTTTTTTTCGCAATATTCACGTGAAAAAGCGGCGCACTCGTGTCACCGATGTTGCAGTATCGTACTGCATTTATATTAGAAGTGCTTAAACAGAATCCAGTTAAGCACATGCGGAATGGCCACGAGGTAATTTTCAATTTATTTTCCTCACCAAAAATGGAATGGAAGAGCAATCGTAAAGGTGTGCTGAGTGCTATTCGTAAAGGATATTTGAGCAATTTATGCTGCTTTCGAGCACGTAACGATCAACTTGTTCATATTGTGACATAAACTGTCAAAACAGACAATAACCGTTTTTATCAACGGCCGTTGATATTCCTCTACAAAATATGTATTGTTTTTGCGTGTGCATATTATGCAGGACGACTCCTTCTATGGAATGTCGTGCGGTTTATGGAGCCATTTCAACCCGGTCATTTCACTAATTCGTGATGTGAGTTTTCAAGGGATACAGGAATATGGTTGACTTAAACAGAAAGAGAAGTCATGCTTGGTGGTGTCACGAGGGACTTGGAAATGAGTTGGCATGAATGTATCCTGATGTACTCCAATTTATAACGGTTTCGACTTGAAAAGACATTCTGACGCCCTTTGCTGATATTTGACCAACCAACCATCAACATCGCAATATTATCCATACAGCGGCCGCATTATTGAAAACATGGCTGTAATTGTGATGAAATATCATTGCTGTATACGAACATAATAGTTTTTTGGCTATACGAATCGTTGGAATAGTTTTTCAGAATTGTTTTTCGGTCGTTCAAAACACACCCGTGTAGTTCTATTTCATTTTCTATACTATTCGATTTTTTTTTAGATTCAGTTCGATTCAATTTGGTTCTCATTAATTGCGTCCCATCGAAATGTGAAATTTTCAGAACTGGAAGAATGGACAGTCACGATTATCGCTCAACGAAGCGTTCATATATGAGACGGCACCTCCACCATTTATGCCATTACCACCGCCAAATCCAAAGCAGCTAAAGAAATGGCAAAAGAAGCATAAAAAGTTGCTCAAAAAAATGGCATCCATGCCACCGCCAATTCTACCTCCACAACAACCAATTGCGCCACTCTATACGAGGGCTTATTCCGTCGATAACCTCAACAGGTGAGAAATTCGTGAAACTTTTTGTAAAAATTATCCTCTATATTTCTTTTATCGATTTTTATCCGAGCAGCTATACTACGTTAAACGAAAACAGCAACTGTTTTTGGTGACTGTTTGGTACTGAATAAGAACAACACTTTGCGCTGAAATATTTAGAAGAGTCGTCGACCTTGTAGCCTCATATCAGATGGCACTACAGGTAAAAGAAACGTTACTGCAGGCTAGTGTTCGCACTTCTGATTCGCGAAAACCAGTTTTTATGAGCACTCATTTGCCTTCGTAGAGTATAAATTAGTGAAGAACATTAACGAAACGATCACAGCGCAGCGTGTGTACTTAGCTGATTTCTAAACGCATCTTATGAAAATTTGTATTTTGAAATAGAAAACTTTCAGAGCATGCAGCACAAATGGGACGTTATTAAAGGGACTCTAGTTAGTGCAGCTCTGAGCCGTTACTGTGATGTAAATAAAGATTTACTCTTCACACGATAGACAAAAGAAGAAGAATCGTCTCGCCAGTAACTCACTTTTTACGTTTAACAGTGGATATGAATCCAGTGGATGAATTGTTGCTCGTTTAATCGCAAATTCAGACCCTACGATAATGAGGTCGCTAAAAGTGCCACTTCGTTTTGACCATTTGTGGCCATCTAACGTTCTGCCAACTTTTCCGAAGAATTTTTATTTTATTTTGGCATAGTAATTAATTATTTTGGCCTGATAACGGATAATTAATGGCACTAGAACTATCGCTATGATATGGAACATATGAAGGATCATAAGCGGCAAAAATAAAGCGACATCCTTTCGTTTTGAAAGCGCATTCGCTTAGGCTTTGTACATAAGTTTCATGGTTCCCCAAACTCGAGTGTTATTAATTCAGTGACTTCTTTAGCAGTTGAAACGAATCAGTAGCAATTAATAAATGAAACATAAGTAGTTAATAGTCGGCGCTATTTGATACGATCATTGTGCCGTCGGCATTAACGTTATCGTTTCTGTCTGAACTGCATCTGTTGTTAGCATTCTGTACATAAATATATCCCAGTCCCCAGTCCCCATTTTCACTGGTGTTTCACTATGCATCGGTGAGCACATCGTTTTTTTTTTGCACAGTGCCATGAAAGCTTTGTGCTCGACGAAAGACGACACGTTTGCATTGTTATAAAACAACTGACCCGATCAAATGATCGGCCCGTCGTTGTGGTTGCAGAATGAAAGCTTGCGACCTAATGGCACGTTCCGAGAGGCAATAATAGTTGCCCATTTTTGCACTGCCATGAAACGCAGAGAGGTCAAGGTGCTTTTTTATTGATTGATGACAACGAAACACAAATTGCTGGCATGTAACATGGTTGATTGCCCAATGCTTAGTGTATGCCCAAAGATGAAACAATGAATGCTTGGTGTATGCGTCGATCACGATCATGCTTTCACAATGCAAAATCATATGCACATTCCTCTCTAGCTAGCCGAGATATATAGCTGGCAACTGCTACATTATCTAATAGTTTACCATTAAATTTCATAACGACATTCTGCTCAGTTCTTCTTTTGCTTCTTGCGTTATTACTTACTCCCTTGCAAAAATGGGAAGCTTCAGTTGTTGACGAATCACAATGACTTAAAGACGTTCGTTCGATCGTCATTCGATTGCAAAAAAACTGCTTGTTTTGATTTTTTGCAAAACAACGACACACAAGTCACAGCAACTAAGTATTGCGCCTTACTTTAATTTTTTTAACTCGTCATTTTTTAATATTTCCTCCAATTTCATGCTTTATAGATGCTTTTTATCGTCCAATGCAGAATATTTGTAAAGAAAACGAAATTTTGCATTTTTCATATGGGAAACGGAGTTGTAGCAGACGCGTCTTCGATCCCTTCTTTGATCGATTGCTATTTTTACTCTTTCTTTGTTTGGCTAACTATTTTTCGTCGTTTTAAATGTATGCTTGAACGGGACAATCGCATTCTTCTAAAGTTAAGCTCTATCTGCAATTGTGGTTCCAAACGAATTTATACTGTGGAAAAAAATGTCCTCTCAAAATCGATCATTTGCAGCGAGCGTATTTGTACTCACTGACATTGAGATAATTAAGTTATGTTTATGGTGTTGTACGAGTTTCAATACCGTCGCAAAATGGAAGGAGAGTGCCGGGGTGATAACGATTGAAATGTTCGTTGCGAAGTTTTTTTTTCCTTTTTTTGCAGTCACACACTTGACGGGTATGCCGAATTGCCAGTTGTCAGTAAGAAAAACTGGAAGAATCGAAAGGAGCAAAGGAAAAGCCATCATTTTGGCGAATCTTTGCCTGAAGTTCCTGCAGGGCCACCAAGGTCAACTGTTAGCAGGTTATTTTTTCTGATTGCTGAAACAATTTGCTAAGACGTTGCCAGTATTACTACCTTCATCTTTTACGATATTGATCCTTAGTTGTTTTCTCTGTGGGTGGCAACTAAAACTCATACAAACGAAATCAGATTTCTTGCGTTTTCAAAGATGACGTCTCAATTTATTTACACTATCATTACTCTCTAACATGACTCGCATGGAAGCTGTTGGTGCCATGTATCTTCTTTGTGTGAGCAATACGGCTGCGTTGTTTAAACGGAAAAAATTGTTTGACGCTATGCGAGTTTTACAGGTTTCCTTGATTTTCTTTCGCTCTGTAACATTAGTTTGCCACCCCATCAGTCTGTGAATTGCGATCTCAATTTCGGGTTGATTTTTGCTTAAATTCTTCCCTCTTTCTTTTCCTCCCATCTTTTCGGTGTGTTTCCAGATCGGTTACGGCACCGATTCAAAATCTGGTTGCGGCATGCGAGACTTGGAGGGTTGATGAAAGCAAGTAAGTAAGCTCATCTATGACCACGAATAGTAGATAACTGAATAATTTCCACTAGTGTTTGACTCTGAATGGGCAGAGTTGAGGAACGAAAAGTGATTCGTCAATGAGCAAACTGCAAAATGACAGTCAACGAGTTATCATTGTCGCGTTTGCCACCTATTGTTTCCACCAGCAACGACACTTTTGCCGCAAGTGAATCGTTTTTACACATTTTCGAGTTTTACTGGAATTGTACATACTATAACAGTGTCAGCGCAACCATATTTCTGAGAGCGTTCCCACCATTAAGCATCAAGCAAAGCTCTTGACCGCTTTTTGTATGATTGCTTCAAATATTTCTTACTAACACAAATCTCTCCGCCATAGTACCATATAGAAGTTGCTAGAATGGTTCATCTTAACTGCGCATGTTGGCTCACTTTAAGCGTTTCAGTAATTTTTAACTTCGCAAAGGGAAAGAAATTTTATGGGAAAGAATTTTCAGCAGTTGTTCGAATGGTTTTATGGCATCGGATTTGCGAGCACATACGTCAGTACCGTCGACGAATCTCTCCGAACATAGCCGCATGCCCTCAACGAATACAGACCACTCGTCTTCTGTGATTCGTTCACCATCTTCAGTAAACTCTAAGGGTTCACCAATCGGTATCAGCAAAGATGCGCTTGGTCAACGCGTTTCGTTGGCGCGTTGTCGTCCAGAGAGCGTTGCCGATCGTACTCTCGTTGAAACGGCAACCGTATGTCAGCCGCATAGGTCAATTGCAACGAATACGATAAATGGTGCTGAATTCAATGGTCAAACGGATAGCTCACAGTGCAATAGTAGTTTGTTGGTTACGGGAGCATCTTGTGGATCGTGTGCAGCTGCTGCTGTTATTGCGCACGAAAACGAGATTCATCATTCGAATGCACAGTTTAGCGCTTCGCAGGTGAGCAACGCGAGCGCTTGGAAACCGGTTAGTCTAGATGCTTAAATCTTCAAAACGTTTTAAGAAATTTTCAAGTGTAATGGTTCCATAGTTTCGACAGTGCATTTAGGCGCACGTGTAGATGTCGTTGGACCTACTGACGTTTTATACGAATCATCTGTTAAGCACGCTACGTTTCAAGCAACTGACGGAAGCATCATGCCTTCGAATTCTATGAATTCAAAGACATAATGCCTCCATCACTTGCTTGGAGGATTTCAGCTGTAAGAGACAAATCAGCTTGCGTTTCATCTTCAAATGAAAGTTTGATGAATATCACCTGTTTAGCTTCTGGTACTGCATCGCGCTTACCAAGAGCTATTTAAGCTTAGCATAGTAAGACAGGCTTACCAGTCGACAAAACGGCCGTGTCCATATCTCACTTAAGTTAACTGAATTGAATCATTAGCCACTTGGAACACGATTTCAATAGTCACAATTAAAGAGAGCGTACATTCACAGAGAGTTGATAAAACTGGTGCCTGATGACATCAGCCACAGCGCACATGATTAAACCTCATGAGCACAGCTACAATTGCTCAGAAATATTGCACTTCTTTCACTGAATGAAATTGTAGGAGCGTTTTCAGTCGGAGCGCTATGGTGAGGCTGAGAGCTTCGAGAATGATGCACACACGCCTTATGGGAGGAATAAAAATGATCATTGCGATACAACAAGCACCGATGATGCGTTTGATAGTGTGCTCACCGAAAGGACGATACCCATTAAAATAACGCCTGAGGCGAAAAAGATTCTCGAACGGAACGCGCAGATGTTCCCAAGAAACGAAACATCTGAAAATGAGAGGAACTCGGTAAGCAACCTATTCATTTCTAGTCGCACTAGATAGCCCTTTAGAACAAGAGATCATCTTGTACAGGAACAGCCAAAATTCCTTGTAAACTAAAAAACTTCAGGTGCAGTTGATTTTCGGCTACCACAGATGATTTGTTCGCCGACAAGTACTCCTTGAAAGCAATTGTTTCTTCACGCGCTTGCTGCAGCCATATAGAAAAGCACTGTCCATTCAAGTTCATAGGTTACAAGTCGGCGGAAAAAGTATCCATGACAAAGACCTTAAAATCTATCATCAGTACCTTTCTTTCGTTCGATAAACTTTTTGCGATGAATGTACAGCTTCTTATGTCGAACGAAGACCCCATCTAAATGGCCACAGGCTCGAATAAAATCACTCCAGAGGGCCATGAATCTTTCACCTCCAGTGAATTTGTTTGGAGCATCAGATATGCACCAGACGTAGGATGATTTTCTTTCGCCAAACTGCGCAGTTGGTAGGTTTGTTATGCGTTCTTCACTGCCTTTTCTGTTGCACACGCACTGATCAAATTGCCGTCACAGTGTCTCAAGGATGCGCTCGACCTCATTTCTTGAGGCTTTGCTCGGTGAGTGGAATCGCTTAAACAGATTCCATAGACACTGAAGAAGACTTTCCAAATTGACCCGAATGATGAGTGCTTTCATTGAGCACTGAAGAAAAAGACAACCAGAAAGGTATTGTTTTGCAATCATGGTTAGTCAGCAGTATCACATTAATTAAGTATGTTTCACCGCAAATCTGTCATTTCATTTGCAGTTTTTTAATATTATTTCGTGAAGGGAAAATTGACTGAAGCTAAATGCAGCAATCATACCTGAGGGCAGCAAAAACCTTTTCCTAATCTAGGTCTTAATAACGATGTGATCATTGGGTAGCACAGGCTTCCATAACTTCAGAAACTATGTGCCCGTTTCTTAATGGAAGTTAATAGTGATTTTCTCGAAGCTGTTTATAGGAGTTGTCGAGAAGCGAAAGAAATGAAACAGCTTCGGGCAATGCGATCACATTACAGTCGAATATGGCGAATCGTTACTACTCTCCTCAGCCATCGACACCTCTTACACATCAGTCATTGAAACGGTTGGTGCGCGAGGTTTCCGCTTTACTTATGATGATATCGGTTGTTTGATCAGAGTGCGGGAATTTTGTTGTGCGCAAAAAAAGTGCCTTTTATTCACGATGCTACAGAAAACATCAACTCATGAACAGAGCTATAAATTCATCGGGCTACGCTACCGCGCTGTTACCCCTCACAGAGAAATTTCTTTCTCTAACATGACTCTTCGTCTCAGAGGCACTAAAAATGTCTCATCACACCGTTTTGAATACCTACTAACGAGTATTATCCAATGAGATTGAAAACAGTAGTGAGTATTGTAGTGATGTCTCACTCAAATATTTTTTTAAAGTGACGCTGATTATGGATCAACGGTGAGTTCGCTAACGCAAAGTTCGAATATGAAAACGGAAGTGAGCGATATCGACTTCAGTTGGGTGAACGACGTCGAGAATCGTCTCGAAAAGGAAATCGCTTTCGTTAAAGAAGGTCTGCGAATGTGGAACATAAAGCATAAGTAGCAGCTAAAAAAACACTTTGTGATTCGACTTTACGGACAGTTAAATCTTTGATTTTCTTTTTTTAAAGAAAATCTTTTTTTTCCCGGCAAACGTGGAAAATGTGAAACGTTTTTTTATTAGAATCATCCCATATATCGCTCGCTTCACAAATGAAATGTATAGTCATTGTTGTCGATTATATTACACTAATATCAGCAAGGCACCGGATGGAGAGTAAAATTTTGATGAACTTTTATGCAAGCTCTGTTCAGATGTACCCTTTACGTTAAATGGAGACACAAAAAGAACTGTGCTCTTTAAAGGGGCGAAGCAGAAGAGTGGAAGAACAGAGCTGAGCTGACGAGATAGTGTAGGTTTCGAAGTGGTCGTTTTTAAATTCGAATCTCGCGCGCATAACATTCAATGATTAGCGAAAAAGCTAAATTGTTTAACAGTTGTGATATTGTATATGAGATCATAACTTGAAGACTCTCACAACGAAGCGCTACGATTGGCTCTATTTCCTCCTCATTCTGCATTATATGTTACTGGAGACATTTTTGTTTTTTCTTAAATGAAAATGAGTTATGTTATAAGGCTTTGTTATAAGGCTTAAATGAGTTATAAGGCTTTTTGTTTTCAGTGAATATCTTAACTGAAAATGCGAAGTGAGCGATAATTCGATAAAAGAATATTCCAAATTAAAAAAACGGCTATTTAAAGACTTCATTCTGAAGTTGTCGATTAAGAATTCGAATCGCAACCACTGAAACAATTGATATTCTGTTCGAAAGGAATCTTAGTAACGGAAAGTGTAGGACACGTGTTATCTCTGTTAGGTACTCAGAAGCGATGAAATATGGCGTGGTAGTGATGTCTCACTCAAATATTTTTTTAAAGTGACGCTGATTATGGATCAACGGTGAGTTCGCTAACGCAAAGTTCGAATATGAAAACGGAAGTGAGCGATATCGACTTCAGTTGGGTGAACGACGTCGAGAATCGTCTCGAAAAGGAAATCGCTTTCGTTAAAGAAGGTCTGCGAATGTGGAGCATAAGTAGCAGCTAAAAAAACACTTTGTGATTCGACTTTACGGACAGTTAAATCTTTGATTTTCTTTTTTTAAAGAAAATCTTTTTTTTCCCGGCAAACGTGGAAAATGTGAAACGTTTTTTTATTAGAATCATCCCATATATCGCCTGTACTACGCGCTTTCGCTTAGGGCCTGTAGACTTGAAAATGACAAATTTACACCTTTTAAAGATTTCAGCAGGGAAATTTCGTAACCTTAACGCTTCAAGAACGATGATGAATAAGTGTTTGCACTTAAATGCTTTAATTCAAAGCAATTCTAAGGATATGGCGCACTTGAAGCTTTCGTAAATACATCATAAGCACATCCCTTCTGCATTAATTAACTGATTTAAGTGTCGAAATGTTGATCTAGTTGGGTGGGGGAGTTCAGGATAGCAACTCATGTATTTGATGATTCATTTAATTGATGACAATTCATGTGAGCTTATAGATGGGTTCGCGATATCGATCGAGATCTACACCTCGTTCAGATCAGAATATGTATATACCACAGCCGGACTACAATAATTTCGAGCCGATTTCCGTTGATACCTCACAAAGTGACAGCCAACGCTACTTTGGCTTTCGCGTTACCAACGACGTTATCGGCACGACGATGAGTCCTAGCGAGCGTCGCATACGCAAATTTGAGGTGATATTTTATAGCATTTGAAAATGAGCTTATTTTAACACTCCAGCCGGCAGAGAAAGTGGCGTTGGTAGCTTAGAGTGAAGAGTTGAGGAGATTTAATAGACGCAATAAACCATTTCGTTATTGAGGCCGTGGACCAAGAATTTTAAGTGCACTATCGTATTTGTAAGACGCTAGGGTGCGAAGAAGAAATGTTTGAAAGAGGCATTAGACAGTCGAGCATGCTTTACGTATAAGCACATGTCTGACGATGTTTTCGAGTCACTACGGCCTGTGGTCTATCTGAAATTCCAGTAGTAATAAGCTTACAGATCAGAGTGTTATGGTGTAGTAATGTTAGAAATCGTTGCCCACTTATTAGTAGGCGCGCCGCTTTTTTTGTGATCAGCAACGTTCATAACATGAATCGACTTAGAAAACTCCAAGAAACGCCACTGAAAATATAAGTAAGACACGTCGGGAAGCTAGCGCGAGTGTCTACGCCCTTTTACGCATTGTATACTTGCTCTCGGTGGACATTAGCACAACGGTGGAGCTTTCGCTTCATATGCGAAAAGACCCGGGTTCCACCTCCGACTGCTTCGCTAACAAATCGCCAGCAGGCTGAACACCAGGCGTTCGGAAACTAACAGTTACGCGTAGGCATGGTTTTCAGCTGCATCAGTACGGGAATCGATGAAATTAGAGCTTACTTTGCATCCCTTTTGCGTATTTCCTCACATCTTAACGTCGTCTGATACGTGCGACATATACCTCACGTTTTCGATTTGCTGTGCCTGAGGATCGGAGTACGGAATTTGTGTCATAGACTGACGGCATTCATACCGCCTGCCTCGCGTTATTATGCTGTGTACTCAGAAGCGATGAAATATGGCGTGGGATGCATAACCTATGTGTGCGCGCCCGTCATACCTTTTCGATTTGCTGCAGGTCCGGAGCACTCCGGAGGACTGAAATTGAGACTGTTGCACCACTGAATACATTTGCGCCCTTCATGCCATTGTTAAATACGTTTATTTTTGCCATTAAAAACATTACTTCACTTTGTACAGCAGGATTAATGAAACTCTGGGATCAGCTGTCGAAATGGACTGATAGATCGATGTTGAGTGCGCTACGTCTTTGCACACGTTTCAGATTACCCTCGTCATCAGATGCCTGTCCGTTATTTTGGAATGGATGAAGATGAACGTCAAATGAGTGGGTCACTGCAACGCGCTCCATCAGAAAGGGGGCCTACGATGCAGCCGAGCGAAGCGTTCGCAGAAAGCGAACCTCGTCGTGAGCTGAACGAGATTCGCTCCGATGTACGTTCGAAGGCTGCTATGTTTGACGGTGTTGCTATGCGCAACACTCAAGCAAACGCCGAATGCCAGACACAGGTATACACTGTACTACGCGCTTTCGCTTAGGGCCTGTAGACTTGAAAATGACAAATTTACACCTTTTAAAGATTTCAGCAGGGAAATTTCGTAACCTTAACGCTTCAAGAACGATGATGAATAAGTGTTTGCACTTAAATGCTTTAATTCAAAGCAATTCTAAGGATATGGCGCACTTGAAGCTTTCGTAAATACATCATAAGCACATCCCTTCTGCATTAATTAACTGATTTAAGTGTCGAAATGTTGATCTAGTTGGGTGGGGGAGTTCAGGATAGCAACTCATGTATTTGATGATTCATTTAATTGATGACAATTCATGTGAGCTTATAGATGGGTTCGCGATATCGATCGAGATCTACACCTCGTTCAGATCAGAATATGTATATACCACAGCCGGACTACAATAATTTCGAGCCGATTTCCGTTGATACCTCACAAAGTGACAGCCAACGCTACTTTGGCTTTCGCGTTACCAACGACGTTATCGGCACGACGATGAGTCCTAGCGAGCGTCGCATACGCAAATTTGAGGTGATATTTTATAGCATTTGAAAATGAGCTTATTTTAACACTCCAGCCGGCAGAGAAAGTGGCGTTGGTAGCTTAGAGTGAAGAGTTGAGGAGATTTAATAGACGCAATAAACCATTTCGTTATTGAGGCCGTGGACCAAGAATTTTAAGTGCACTATCGTATTTGTAAGACGCTAGGATGCGAAGAAGAAATGTTTGAAAGAGGCATTAGACAGTCGAGCATGCTTTACGTATAAGCACATGTCTGACGATGTTTTCGAGTCACTACGGCCTGTGGTCTATCTGAAATTCCAGTAGTAATAAGCTTACAGATCAGAGTGTTATGGTGTAGTAATGTTAGAAATCGTTGCCCACTTATTAGTAGGCGCGCCGCTTTTTTTGTGATCAGCAACGTTCATAACATGAGTCGACTTAGAAAACTCCAAGAAACGCCACTGAAAATATAAGTAAGACACGTCGGGAAGCTAGCGCGAGTGTCTACGCCCTTTTACGCATTGTATACTTGCTCTCGGTGGACATTAGCACAACGGTGGAGCTTTCGCTTCATATGCGAAAAGACCCGGGTTCCACCTCCGACTGCTTCGCTAACAAATCGCCAGCAGGCTGAACACCAGGCGTTCGGAAACTAACAGTTACGCGTAGGCATGGTTTTCAGCTGCATCAGTACGGGAATCGATGAAATTAGAGCTTACTTTGCATCCCTTTTGCGTATTTCCTCACATCTTAACGTCGTCTGATACGTGCGACATATACCTCACGTTTTCGATTTGCTGTGCCTGAGGATCGGAGTACGGAATTTGTGTCATAGACTGACGGCATTCATACCGCCTGCCACTATCGACCAATTCACAATTCTATTTGTTTTTCGCGTTATTATGCTGTCGGAATTAACACAAATTTCAAATGATCGCTTTTCATAGCTGTCAGTGCTTTACCACTTCCCTCTAAACCTTTCAAATCAACTAGCAAAGTAATGTGTTTCTGTGGGAGCGTTATTCCGACCGCTATATTACAAAATGACCTGGTTATTATTAATTCGATACTAACACTGCAAATCTCTAACAAAAGCACGTTTTTGATGACGGCATATCGCGTGTCCTGTATTCACGGCATTGAATACAATTATAGCCCTATTCCATGTTCCGTTCTTATTTGTTCAGGACATTAAGAGTTGAATCCTTCATTTCACTCATACGGTAAAAATGTTGTGATATTTGAGCATACAAACGGCAATGTGAATGCCTCGACGACTGTTTCTGCTCACGAACTACACAATGCTCGCTATGGTCGAAACGTGGTACCGCAGCGCAACCCAAACAACTATAGAAACGAAATTCTGCAGCGGAATCGAACCTACGATGCAACCGAATATTATCGGCAAAATGCAGCCCGCCGTCAAGCCGATAAACCTTGGAGAGCATCAGTTGCATACTGAAAGTTCTGTTTGTTGCATAAGACAGAAATATTAGCGATGTTCAACGTTAACAGTCAAAATATGACAGTGGAAGATTCAGGTCACCTTAGAACTTCATCGAAGCAGATGCTACTTAGTATTTTAACTGTGGATTGTTGCTTCAAAAAGCGTTCTCGTTACTAATTTCTGTAAATGAGTTGAACTGTGTGCGCATCTCACACTCGATTTCTTCACTTTTTCACTCTTCCTAACGTAACCATCAACATTTCTGGTAGTATTATGTTGTGAAGCTGAACTCATGTACAGAATGTACTTTATAATATGGGATTGAATTACCATATAATATTAACTCAACTTTGGAAACCAGCCAAAACAGCTTCCTTTGCTGTTCTGACCTCTGAGCTGCTCAAAAGCTGACTGATGTCAACATGAATGATAACTATGAATTTTAAAAACTATGCTTTTTTCGTTTATATCAAATACTTGCGTTGCAGATTATCAAACGAAGTGAAATAATGTCATAGGAGCAATAGCTGTTAAGATTTCGAGCTAACGAATCTTCCTTAGGAAATCGTTTGTTTGAATTAATGGTTTAACTTAAGCAATTTTTCATTATACCTCGATTAGCATTTATTAGACGTGTGGCCAATTATCTGCAACGTTTTCGATCACAAATCTTTTTGTGCCAATGTCATATTTTTGTTATTCGTCGATTTAAAGCAAACTGCTGCAACGAATAAAATTTTATGAATAATTCGCGTGAAAAACAAATGGAAAAAGAAAGCGACCGAAACATGTCGATAGTTGAATGTACAATTCTGGAAAATTTCAATTATTTACTTTGTAAAAATAGCATATGAACCAAACTTTGACGAGAGCATAACAAAATTTCCAATGGTCTTCCTACTGAATTTTCCAATAATTTTCCAATATTTCCAATAATTTTCCAATTTTCCAATTAATTTTCCAAAATACATAAAATGTTTGCGATGACAGTGGACAACTACTATTCCACTTTAAACACATCATAAGCACATCCCTTCTGCATAAAACAACTGACTTAAGTGTCGAAATGTTGATCTAGTTGGGTGGGGGAGTTCAGGATAGCAACTCATGTATTTGATGATTCATTTAATTGATGACAATTCATGTGAGTTTATAGATGGGTTCGCGATATCGATCGAGATCTACACCTCGTTCAGATCAGAATATGTATATACCACAGCCGGACTACAATAATTTCGAGCCGATTTCCGTTGATACCTCACAAAGTGACAGCCAACGCTACTTTGGCTTTCGCGTTACCAACGACGTTATCGGCACGACGATGAGTCCTAGCGAGCGTCGCATACGCAAATTTGAGGTGATATTTTATAGCATTTGAAAATGAGCTTATTTTAACACTCCAGCCGGCAGAGAAAGTGGCGTTGGTAGCTTAGAGTGAAGAGTTGAGGAGATTTAATAAACGCAATAAACCATTTCGTTATTGAGGCCGTGGACCAAGAATTTTAAGTGCACTATCGTATTTGTAAGACGCTAGGGTGCGAAGAAGAAATGTTTGAAAGAGGCATTAGACAGTCGAGCATGCTTTACATATAAGCACATGTCTGACGATGTTTTCGAGTCACTACGGCCTGTGGTCTATCTGAAATTCCAGTAGTAATAAGCTTACAGATCAGAGTGTTATGGTGTAGTAATGTTAGAAATCGTTGCCCACTTATTAGTAGGCGCGCCGCTTTTTTTGTGATCAGCAACGTTCATAACATGAATCGACTTAGAAAACTCCAAGAAACGCCACTGAAAATATAAGTAAGACACGTCGGGAAGCTAGCGCGAGTGTCTACGCCCTTTTACGCATTGTATACTTGCTCTCGGTGGACATTAGCACAACGGTGGAGCTTTCGCTTCATATGCGAAAAGACCCGGGTTCCACCTCCGACTGCTTCGCTAACAAATCGCCAGCAGGCTGAACACCAGGCGTTCGGAAACTAACAGTTACGCGTAGGCATGGTTTTCAGCTGCATCAGTACGGGAATCGATGAAATTAGAGCTTACTTTGCATCCCTTTTGCGTATTTCCTCACATCTTAACGTCGTCTGATACGTGCGACATATACCTCACGTTTTCGATTTGCTGTGCCTGAGGATCGGAGTACGGAATTTGTGTCATAGACTGACGGCATTCATACCGCCTGCCTCGCGTTATTATGCTGTCGGAATTAACACAAATTTCAAATGATCGCTTTTCATAGCTGTCAGTGCTTTACCACTTCCCTCTAAACCTTTCAAATCAACTAGCAAAGTAATGTGTTTCTGTGGGAGCGTTATTCCGACCGCTATATTACAAAATGACCTGGTTATTATTAATTCGATACTAACACTGCAAATCTCTAACAAAAGCACGTTTTTGATGACGGCATATCGCGTGTCCTGTATTCACGGCATTGAATACAATTATAGCCCTATTCCATGTTCCGTTCTTATTTGTTCAGGACATTAAGAGTTGAATCCTTCATTTCACTCATACGGTAAAAATGTTGTGATATTTGAGCATACAAACGGCAATGTGAATGCCTCGACGACTGTTTCTGCTCACGAACTACACAATGCTCGCTATGGTCGAAACGTGGTACCGCAGCGCAACCCAAACAACTATAGAAACGAAATTCTGCAGCGGAATCGAACCTACGATGCAACCGAATATTATCGGCAAAATGCAGCCCGCCGTCAAGCCGATAAACCTTGGAGAGCATCAGTTGCATACTGAAAGTTCTGTTTGTTGCATAAGACAGAAATATTAGCGATGTTCAACGTTAACAGTCAAAATATGACAGTGGAAGATTCAGGTCACCTTAGAACTTCATCGAAGCAGATGCTACTTAGTATTTTAACTGTGGATTGTTGCTTCAAAAAGCGTTCTCGTTACTAATTTCTGTAAATGAGTTGAACTGTGTGCGCATCTCACACTCGATTTCTTCACTTTTTCACTCTTCCTAACGTAACCATCAACATTTCTGGTAGTATTATGTTGTGAAGCTGAACTCATGTACAGAATGTACTTTATAATATGGGATTGAATTACCATATAATATTAACTCAACTTTGGAAACCAGCCAAAACAGCTTCCTTTGCTGTTCTGACCTCTGAGCTGCTCAAAAGCTGACTGATGTCAACATGAATGATAACTATGAATTTTAAAAACTATGCTTTTTTCGTTTATATCAAATACTTGCGTTGCAGATTATCAAACGAAATGAAATAATGTCATAGGAGCATTAGCTGTTAAGATTTCGATCTAACGAATCTTCCTTAGAAAATCGTTTGTTTGAATTAATGGTTTAACTTAAGCAATTTTTCGTTATACCTCGATTAGCATTTATTACACGTGTGGCCAATTATCTGCAACGTTTTCGATCACAAATCTTTTTGTGCCAATGTCATATTTTTGTTATTCGTCGATTTAAAGCAAACTGCTGCAACGAATAAAATTTTATCAATAATTCGCGTGAAAAACAAATGGAAAAAGAAAGCGATCAAAACGTGTCGATAGTTGAATGTGCAATTCTGGAAAATTTCAGTTATTTACGTTGTAAAAATAGCATATGAACGAAACTTTGACGAGAGCATAACAAAATATCCAATGGTCTTCCTACTGAATTTTCCAATAATTTTCCAATATTTCCAATAATTTTCCAATGAATTTTCTAAAATACGTAAAATATTTGCGATGATAGTGGACAACTACTATTCCACTTTAAACGCTCAAATTTTTCTAACTAATCTCATGTTCATAAATGATCACCAGTGAACAAATACATTTAACGAGACATACTCATGCTTGTTCCGGTGAGAATGTAGGAAAAAACTAAACAGCAAAGTGTAAAAACTAATGAAAACATCTCACAAGAGAGTGTAGAACTCGTGTCCCTTTGCTGCACTCGAAAAACGCTCAACTACCAGACTGTTGGGGACTCGTTTAACCAGCGACTGTTTGGCTGTTTCTTTCCCTCAGCTCCAAAGCATCTGAACGGAAAGCGGAATGTTACCGGTTTATGATGCCCTGCTTGCGAGCAATGCTTTAGTTCACAATTGCAAATAATCATCGTTGAGTCTGAGCGAGACTGAAGTGGGCTGCATCGTTCGTCGAAGGCGGACCACTGAAATAAATATCTATTAATGGAAAGTGTGATAATACTATGGTAATGTGTCACTGACTTTCATTGAAGAATCTGGTTGCTTTGCTTATTGGCGACGAGTTTGCAAACGTTGCGAAAGAAGCACTGGAGAAGGGCATGTCCTTTAAAAAAAGACATCGTTAGCGAAATTATAGTTGAACCAAAAAATTCCTATTTCCTCAAGAAGTGCGCCTACGAAATGTTAGAAGCATCATGAGCATCAAACGCAATTAATAGTGCACTGTGCACAACGACCTCATCCGGCCTAGCGATTCAAATGTGTTCCGAATTCATTTGCGCGGTAAAATTATAATCTTTTCGGTGGAATGCATGCCAAAAAAAATTCTACCACCACAAACGTTTTCGTGTTGCCTCATTAATGTAGCCGAAATACGCCACAAAACGCGAAAACTTTCGCTAAGCAGTCGAGTAGAAAGGCCAACCACTCTAGGGCGCAATTTAGTTACGCATATGAACGAAATCGTTGCTTACTTCTGTTGCGAAGTCGAAGTTCACCCTGAGCATTTTTTTTTCAGTTTTGTTTAATTGTCACATTTGCCTGTGCGCATCGCCTGTGCAAGTATGTTGACTGAGTCAACACTTATCGTACATTCAAAAATGAAATCCTAGGTCATGATTTTAATGGATTTTAATGGATTTTAATGGATTTTAATGGATTTTAATAGAGTATTCCAAAGCGCATAATTTTTGACTGCTCCTAGAAAGTGAGATTTTTTTGCCAACAGTTAGCAATTCTTCAATTCGCCGCCAAATATTTTTCGTTCGTTTTGCATCGGACATCCGAATTCAGAGATTCTATTTTAGAACATACATTTTTGTCTGCTTTTTGCTCTCCTTCCGTTCACTCTCGTAGCTTTTTTTTGTGTGTCATAGCGAAACTGTACATGATACCTTAAAAAGTGAACGTTAAAAACGGACAATGACGAATTCTCAGTAGAAAAATAGTTACAAATGGCGTTTTAAAAAATTACAGAAAAGCTCGAAATAGAAGAATAATTATTTTTAAATTAAAAATAAGTAGGCTATATACTCTTCGGTGAGCACCAAGTAGATCTATTCTTTGAAATGCGGCCATGAAAACGAATGTGCACAAGCATTGGAAAGCAATTTATGGTCCACCACTTTTGCATATCGAACTGCTGTGGTTTTATTACCAGTCCGTATGACTATGGCTACACGAAAAGTACTTAATTAAAATGGCAAGATCGGAAAAGTAAGTCCGCAGCAAATAATGAGTTCCTCCTAAATCACTTCAACAGTTTTTATGAATGCAACAGGGCGGCAAGCATGTTAGGAGAAATCAAATTCATTCATCACCAGCTCTTTTAATTATTTTTTAGATTCCGAATTCTCCTTGGTAAGTGCGGAATTCACCCTCATAAACAGGTGTTTGCCAGATTAACAACAAAACGTTCACTCGACGGTAATCACGATACAACTGCTCCACAACTAGGATTTCTCACGAGTTCTTTCGCACCTTTTTAACTTTACCAACCGCGTATTTCTGTAAATCTTCATGAACCTTTTTCGTAAACGCCAAACCACGAAAAACATGAGAAATGAGTCGGTCTCTTCTGCCATGCCACTTTCTTGCCGGTTCGTTGCACAGAGAATCACTCGAAATTTGTGCAGTTTCTCTTCCCAAAAGCAGCTGTTACCTTATTGTCTTCTTGTATTCTTTTGGACATAGCTTACTTGCAATACAGAATGAAGTGAAACCTTTTGTAGCTGGCACGACAATCTTCCTTCCAATACACATGTGATTCCCTTACTTTTGCAGCGACTGATACAAAAAGTAAGTTCAAAGCGTGACTGGTCCCTAATGAGCAGACTTATGCCCAAAAAACGACCCCTTTTTGAAAGGTAGTTTCTGACACCTTTTTATAAAGAAATTCCGCTCCTGTGGTCACTGAGCCATGAAATGTTTTTCTAGTCAGTCATTGTGACTCCGCTTGCCAAGCTTTCTTAGAACCTTAATCAATCGGAGAAGAGCTCAAATAGCTGTGCTTCCGCAAGGTTTCTAAAAGTTTCTGTCTAGTAGTTACGAACTTTTGAGGATTTTGAGAACCAGTTCTAAGTAGAAGGTAGTTTCCACCCACGCTAAATAAAAAAGACAGAAGATCCTTTCTGCACATACCACTATCCATCAGAATTTGAAAAAAACAGAGGAAATTAAAGTTCATGGTTTATCCAAAAGAATTTACAGCGAAAGGTTAGCTTAGTAAGGACCGCTGCTCTTTCTTCTTTCATCAAACAAACCCACAGTAATCCCATAGTAAAAAATATAGAAGAGCAGCCTCCTCAACATCATAAAGCTTTGCGTTCCTCAGTGCCGAACTCAGCTTTGCGTTCCTCAGTGCCGAACTCAGCTTTGCGTTCCTCAGTGCCGAACTCAGCTTTGCGTTCCTCAGTGCCGAACTCAGCTTTGCGTTCCTCAGTGCCGAACTCAGCTTTGCGTTCCTCAGTGCCGAACTCAGAACGGTCACTTGAAATGAGATGACTTCCATAGCGATGCTGAAAATGATAAAATTACACCGAACCAATGGGAAAATATTTGCGTCAAGTATGACACTTTCCACTTTCAAAGGCATCCTTTTCGTATTTTTGAACTCTTTCATTTTTTTCATATGTTATAAATTTTTTTCATGTTATTTGTTAAGAAGCTTTAATTGCAAAAACGCATTGGCTGAGCACCAAACTGCTGACTTAAGGTGATCATGCAACACTTTGCTAACCCCGATATGAGTTTTACACAATTCGATGTTTGCAGAGAATAGAACCAGCGTCTTTACTGAGGTCACTTTTACCAGTTATAAATGCGGTACAATCAGTACAAATGACGTTGTAAAAAAACGGCCAATGCTTCTAAATGAGCTACTCACCATTTATCCAGAAAGATTAAGGCAAGAAATTGGCCTTATTTCACTAGTAAAATATCAGAGAGATTTGGAGACATATAACAGCTAAGGAAAAACATATGGATGTATGTGAGAGGTCAGCCAGATATACCACTTGTACCACTTGTCAGTCCCACTCACCAAATATATGAATGCGTGTGAGAGGCCAGCAAGATATACCACTTGTACCACTTGTCATTCCCATTCACCAAACCAGCAGTTTCATGAACTACGGAATAATTTCTAGACTACTCATTCTGCTGTAAATTGTTTTTCCCACGTAAAAGTTTTTCTGCAGTTCGAAAGATGTAAAATAAAACTCGCCTGCTATCAAAAAGTATGCAATTTTTCACACGTTTAGTGACTACGATTGCGCTTCCAGCTGAATGGAAGATCACTTCGAAAAGCATCGTGATTGTTTTTCCCACGTAAATGTTTTTATGAATCCGGGTATGCACAAACGCATCAAAATATGTATTGCAAGTGCGCAAGTTTGCCATTAAACACAAAACGAATGAAAATAAATGAGGACAAACCCCTCGAGGCTGCTATCGAATCCTTTGTAGCTCGAATAGAAACTTCTGACGCTTTGTGCATCGATTTTCACTCGCCTTCCATCTAATGAACATAGTTCGCCCGTTTCGCATTCACCTTTCCTGGCCGTACAACGAGCGTAGTAAAACATAGTTAGCGTCAGCTAAGTTGGCATATCCGAGCATGTTAACCTACAGAGCCATCCGTATGCAATTAGAAAAGGCATCTAACAGAATAACCAGAAAATTAGTTAGTTATAAGGCAATCATGGAGCACTTTGCCTTACTTATTGTACCAAGTACTATATTATTATGTCGGCTACACTGTCTCTACTAGCGTCATCTTAGTCGTTGAGTTACCGTTCTTGTCCACAGTCGTATATCATCTGCCGTAAGGTAATTTGCTTCCGCCCAGTGATCATGATACAAGAGATGATTGTTTTTGACCAATGCTTAGCTTGTCTGTCTTCCTGACAACCTCGCTCAACCAGCTATAGCGAGCGAGACCTCCTCACCTATTCTCCTGCCTTCCTCGTTCATCCACCACTTCGACTATTTTGCAAATGTGGATTCTGCTCACTAAGGGCAACGTTCTTCGCTCCAGATGCTTCAGTCGCTCTTTCCTAATTGAAGATTCAGGTCTGCTCTTTAGCAGACCGAACGCAATCATTCTTGTAGGTTGATCTTCTTCTGTCTTACGATTTGTATCAAAGAATCTCTGCAAAATCTTCCCTTCATTAGCTTCAAACTTTTCCCCACCCTTGAACATCCATGCAGATGGCGTGCTTGGGCAGTCATTGCTGGGACAGCTTTCCTTCCCTAATGCTTAGTACAGCACTAGAGCACCCAAACTGACAGCCTGTACACGGATCTAACACTATCGTCGTTCGTCGAAATTGCTATACGCAGCGCATATCGAAAATACGGCTGTTGCGTCGACATGCTCAGCTGTGAACCGCCTGCTCCCCCAACTTGTGATTGAGTCTACGACCGCTTGCAATTGGAAGAATTCTTTGCTATGACCACTACGTTATCCGCTAAGGGCAGGCCAGTTAGTGCTGGCCTAGTTGATAAGCTGGATTCTGCCATCGATTTTCTCGTCGTTTTCCTCACTGTCGATGACGTGTACGTCGATGACACAACTGAAGAGTCGGAACTGACCCATAACATAAATATCTTCTGGCCACGAACAGCTCGGTTGGTCTTAGTAGATGAGGGACCCCAGACTTCGTAGAGAAGCTCTTGCCTCTCTCTTTTATGAGTCTTCGTTGACTAAGCATTTAATCGTAATGAGCTTCAGTTATTGTTCTCAGCTCAATCTGCCTCTTATGCTTCCACGCTCGGTCTAGTGCACGGTGAAAACGGTTGAGATTCATCCGTTAATGTGAAATTCAACATGACGCATTCCGTGTCAATATTGTGATGCCTTTTTTATTACTGCAAATTTCACAAACAGATACACTAGCCTGCAAGTGCAAAACAAATGCAAGAAATATTAAAATAGCTTTTGCAAATTTCTTTCAGCGAATGAAAAAAAATTGCGAAGTCACTGCAATATTTTATTAGATTAGTTTTGTGCTGAGTAGGCAACACGAAAGCTGAGTTCTCGGCTACAGATCGCAAAACACCTCATTGCTCTGATTGACGAATTCTTTTATAAGAGCAACATCAAGCTGAATCGTTTCACTAATATCTGAATGACATTCCTTCGACCGCCTGCAACAATATTTATCAAACCAACTATAACCTAAAGATGCACCGGACAAAGAAGCGAGAAGGTATGTCGAAGAAGCTACATCGAATCAGGACGCTTTCATCAGCTTGTCTTTTTTTAAAATAATCGTTGCCAAAAATTGCGATCTGACAATTGGCAAATTTTTTACCGCGATGTTTCATCATAGGCGTGATCTTCGATAGGTGGCCTTTTAATTTGATAGCTATGGCAACAGGAAATTTTAGTAAGATTTTCCCACTCATCGGGGAAATTAACGTTTTATTTCTATTTTATCATTCAGTGCAGTCATTCAATTACTACATGAAAAGCGTCTTCTTTTGTAGCGCAGCACTTCAATAGTAATTTTTTTGGCGGTTCTCCGCAACGAGTTGCTAGTGACATACCATAGTGGTGGGATTTGGTATACCAAGCAGAATGAGAAGAATGGAGGAACATTGCTTGAAGTTCACTTGCATTCACATTGTACGACTCGGCTTGCCTGTAGGAACTGCTTGAAGTTCACTTGCAATCACAATATACGACTCGGCTTGCATGGAGGAACATTGCTTAAAGTTCACTTGCAATCACATTATACGACTTGGCTTGCCTGGAGGAACATTGCTTGAAGCTCACTTGCAACCACATTATACGACTCGGCTATCAGCACAGAAATTATAAAATGATGAAGTGCGTGTATTGCGATGTGCAATTCAAAAAAAAAAAACAAGGGGGTAAGCGTAGTTACGATTTTGAAATTAGCAAATGTGCGCTTTGCTATCGTCAACTTTTGCGATGAACGAAGAAGATTGCTGCTGGTGTTACGACTTGTTCCATTTCGCACTGTTTCATCTTGTTGCACAACCTTTGAATGAATATCATTTAAAAAGATGTGGCTTCTCTTTCTAGTCACACTTTTGCGTCTCGAAAATACACCATCTTAGGAACAGAAATTATTTGCTGTTAGGTGCTATTCGTTATCAAGCTTATCATTATTAACCGAAAAAAAAGTTCATAACCACAATAATTCAATCGAAATTGCAAAAGCTGTTCCGTCTTTATAAAGTGGAACACAAAATGAATGTCCCTTATTTGTGCATAAGTGAAATCAGAGCTGCCCTTTCGGTTTGTACAGTGATACAAACAGATTGCTCGCTAAAACGATGAAGCAGCGGTCAAAACATCCTTTACACACATCGGGCAAAGATTATATTGAAATCCATAAGATAAAGTTGTTTTTAGCGCCTCACCTTATGTGTTATCAATTAAGTAATTTTTGTAGTGTTATCTAATCTCGTCTTAAGAGGAGATTAGATAACGCCACAAACATTACTTAATTGAAAAACTAGTCAGTAAGAAAAGTGCTTCAATGCGTCGTGAAAACAAGGTTCGATATTCGAAGGCGATGCTACCGCTAAAAGCATTGGTCAGTTTGTGCATAACCAGACATGAAGATCAGTGGTTTCAAGAATTGTTTTCGAATGAGCATCGCTTCTGTCATCCAACCAGCAGTTACACGAAAGATATTGTTTTTGGTTTTCTCTTGAGAAGGGGAGGGAGTGTGAGAGTGGACTCTGTGGACTGTAACTAATCTCTTGTTTAACCTGTAATCAACAAATCGTTTTACGCACCATTTCAGCTGAGCATCTGCCAAAAAGACACTGTCACGCTTTGGGGTCCGATTAATAAGTAGATACTGCAGTAATTTTTAAGAGCTGTTATGCATAAAGGCTAGCTAATGCCTACCGATTAGGTAGGCATCGGAAAAATTTGCCAATTAATCCCGGAAATTTCATTTTACTTGAAAAATCTACTCGAATACTCCCATTGAAGGACTTGCCGTCTCGAATTTGAGCGCGGTTACGGACTGGATGCCTACGCGACCTCCGGTAAACAATTGTTTAATACTTTCGATAATGCGAATTTATATGTTGCTATCGGGAAAATCCGGCTTTTGGCATCATCCACCCATTCATAACCGATTTGAACGAAATTTGGGAACCACAAATGACCCAGAGGCAGGTGTTCATAGAGTGAGTAGCACGATATTAGCCTCTGTGGTTGATAATTTACCGTGTAAACTTTAAAAAGCGGTGCTTCCCTATTGGAAGTGGTGAAATGACCAACTGTAATTCTTTATAGTACATTTTGAGATCCACTTAGGACATTTTGGTTTTGACAGCTTCCATATATAAAGTACGTTTCACTGTTTCTTAAAAATCAGCCAGTAAGCTCCTTTATATTTTGCCGACAAACGCTCCGCCTTCTGGAACTTCTGCCCCTTACTCTTAAATACTCTTCCATTCCATTGATTACTTAGAAATAGACCTACAATTTATCGGATCGAAGATGTGGCGAAGTGAGTGTGGTGTGGGCTGTGAAGGTTTCTTAGTTTACATGCGAATCGCGTTTCTCAGTTGCTTTGTACCTCCATGATATCATCGTTTCTTTCACTCTTACGCCTTTTATTTATATTCCTCAGTGTTTTCGTTTCAATTATATATTTCCTGTTTTCATTCGTGATCGCTTTTGTGAGCTCACAGAGACAATAACGAATACACATCAACGCGACAACGTTAATTGAAATCTTTAGCGTTCTGGCGAATGAGAAAATGACGCAGGAACTTCGCGTTTCAAACAATGGGTTTTTAGCTGTATGGAGGAAAAACAGCAAAAACGGTTGCTGCGATCGATGAGGAGATGTTTTTGCACATTGCAGATATGCTGAATCAAATGATGGCTTAAGTTAGCTTACATGTGAGGGTTGTGGGAAGTAGAGCAATAATGGCCCTGTTCTTACTTCCCACAACCCGCACATGTGAGTTTACTTTGCTAACAATTCGCTATATTTTGGTGGTAAAGGGTATAAAGGGCGTTACGCCCAAATAGGGTGTAACGTGTAATCCCGTCATCGTCACCTAAAAATATTGCTGAAATTGCAGTTCCATGTTTCCCTGAATCAAATGATGGCTTAAGTTAGCTTACATGTGAGGGTTGTGGGAAGTAGAGCAATAATGGCCCTGTTCTTACTTCCCACAACCCGCACATGTGAGTTTACTTTGCTAACAATTCGCTATATTTTGGTGGTAAAGGGTATAAAGGGCGTTACGCCCAAATAGGGTGTAACGTGTAATCCCGTCATCGTCACCTAAAAATATTGCTGAAATTGCAGTTCCATGTTTCCCTTCCTCTAGTTGTTAGTGAGCCTGAGATCAAACCTGAAAAAGTCTTTGTAGGTCAGTCACAGGTACTTCCTCTACTAAAACTTACTGTTTCTTATTGTGAGGGCTACAAGTCGGAGTTACCAGCTTTTCCGTCTCACTACTAGCTATCCACTTTCCTAGACGTTCAGAAATAAACACTCATGGTTCGCCGCTTTTCGGAGATCGAGGTATGCTTTTTGAAAAGGGTTATTTAGCATGAAAAGAGGTTTCGAACGAATGCATTGGTTGATTCCATCAATATGCACTTTCAAATTCGTGATTATCGCAATTATAAGGGTTTTATATCTATGCACTTGATAAAGGGGCAGTTTCAACGTATTTGAGATTCGAGGAAACCTCGACAGGATTTTTCCAACTGTGATGCAAAGCACGTGGAAAATTGAAATATTTCTGCATATAATTTCTTTTTTTGTGGTATGAAATGAAGCAACGGTGATCGAAAAAACCAAATAAAGGTGGTCGAAAAAAAAACCAGCAAAACTAGGTCTAGTTGGAAAATACCGTTAGTACCTTTCATTGTTCATTAGATACGTAATATTAACTGCTCATGAGAAATTTCGAGCAACGATTTTAATAAGGATAACCCAGGCAGTGGGATTACGCATGCACTTCATGAGCCGCACTCTCCACAAACCAATTTTTAAATATTGATACAATTATATTAGTGAAATAGAACGTTCCATTACCGAATGTCTCATTAGAAATTTGGTGAAAGCAAATATAAATTCTGGTTGTGTCATCATGAAAGAATGATAACATTTAAAATTATCTAAAGGGTGCAATTCCACAACACGGGAGGAATGGCAGGCGACAAATTATTGGCATGATGCAAGGGACAAAGAGGAATGTATGCGATCCATCGCGGACCCGTTTATACAGCGGAATAGAGTGGAAATTTTCTAGACAGTGGTAACAAAATGATATGACGTCGTAGTAGGAAAACATGTACGAATAGCGAAGCTATCTCAAGAACAGCATCCGCAAATTTTCATTTTTTATATGCGATCGTTTTTTTTTTGCGCTGCATCTCCATAGTTTTTACAATAACGGCTGCTTCATTTGCATTATAGAATGCAGATAATTTTTCTTTCAGCTAATTAACTCATGACGTCTTCTAGTCGTCCATCACTTTCCGCGTTCTTGTATTGCTGTAACAGGGGTAAATGGTACCATAAGAGACTGTTTGAAAGCAGAGATTACTAATTATTTGCGCATTTTCTAGGAGAACCATTATACTCATCATCAGCAGTGCTCAAAATCTTCTTAATTAGCATACGGAAACACTGAGTTTAAAGAAAGTGATGCTCTAGTGCTCACTGCTTCCGCCATTCAACTCGAGCGGTAACGCTCAAAACTTCGTCGGTAAAAATATTGATATTCTGAACTTTCCTCAGTATTTAAAGTGCAACAAATAAACGGGATTTTCATTGAGCAAGCCGGGAAGGATGCCAGGCGGATCGGAAAAGAAGGCGAGACAAATAAATGTTCGCATGCCCAGATGGAGCGATTTTTATGCGCAAATATTTTGTGCAACCTACGACATAAATGTTCTGCCGGCATCTCTCCTCCCGGCTCCGCTAGGAGTTTTCATAAGGAGCATAAGCCATTCTTCAGTTTCAGCCTTTTCATTTTCTTCCTCTCTCCCATCTTTGCCGGCCATAGTGTTTACAGACGAGGTTCTTTCCGGCAACTCCCTCCATGACCGAGTCTCCACAGCCCAGAATTAACGAAAAGCTCTGGCAACAAGTACGTGTGTTGTAGGGAATGAATGTTTTATTTTGATGGTCTCACGCAGCGGGACTGAATTAAGGAATAATATTGCCACCTAGCTTTGGGCACCCAGTGGACACCTGGGCAAGAAACGTAATATTTGTGAGAAGAATTACCCAATGATCTTTACGATTTCATAAATTATAATGGTAGATTGACCAAGCTGTCGAACAGCATTTGGCTCTTGAAAAACGGTCATTTCTCCGAAACTGCAGATGGCACAACACACTAATCAGTTATGATGGAGAGTCATTCCCTGTCCCAGTTGTATCTGATCTCTCGGTAGCTGTTTGTTCGCAGCAGACAACCTTGCTATGTTAACAATTATGGTCATTGCGAAGCGAAACAATAAAGTATTCTGGGCATCTTGAATGCGCTTTCCTATAGACAGAGGTGATTAGAAGGGACAGGTAGTTTATGCATTCCTAAGCGAATGGCAGGCACATCCTGCAGCCGCTTGCTTCACTTCAGTACCTATATTTTCATCGAAATCAGCTGCAGTTATCAAACGCTTGTTTATGTCAAAATGAATTTCAGTTCAAATGGAGAAAGGGGCGGTCAAATGGAAGGCTAAAAATAGCGTGTCGTGACAAGACCGTGTGAAATTTATACTAAACTGATGAGATTTATCGCACGAAGGATTTATGTTCGAGTATAAGGAAACTTGGGTGCACGAAAATTAATCATCTCCCTAGCGAGATTGAGAGCTTTTGTAGAACAGTTTAAAGCGCTAAAATCAAAAATACATACCTTTTTTTCGTGTTTTTTCCAGAACACGTTGTTTTTTTCATGAAATTTTATGGAAAAGCTTTGGTAGGCTTGCGGATTAGTCTGTCATATGCAAGGTCGTAACCTTCTCTGGACTACTCCCTTTTGCTGAAAAAATCGTGAGTGAAATAATTTTATGAGCTGTTGGAATTTACTGAAAACTGGAAACTGATGAAGTGTTTGCATGATAAAATATCTTATGGTGTTTTCGTTCGGCCTAAAAAAATTGAGATTTTTAATAATGGACAAGACGGTGCTTTTTCGACATTTGGAATGGAATCCTTGGATCCGAAGAAATTTTTGAACGGTCAATATCGTAACTTAGAAAAATCTGCAGACACTCTTTTTTTTTAGCAAAAATCGACTATCACCATTTCCGTATGCATGGCGGATTTTTCAAAACTTTCTTCAGTATTTGTGAGTGACGAATTTAACTCAGCGAATCAAAAAGAATGAAGAAATGGCTCCAACACTGAGGCTGGAGTTGTAACAGAATCCCTCAAGAACTCCTTAAAAAATTGCGCTTTTCTTCAGGAAGCTGTTTCCCTACAAAGTTTCTTTCCCATGCTCCAACAGCTCTAAAATTCAAATTTGCGAACATAGACATTTTCAGCGATCTCATACCTTCCATGTATGTGCGTATAATGCGAACGATGTTTGGGCCACGTGACTGAGAAAATGACACGCTTTCCTCATTTGCCCATCTAAAATTCTCTTCTTTTTTCCTGAGAGCAGGTTTCCATTGCAAAATCTCACTGCTACGAACGAGAAGGAGAAAGCGAAATCTAATCGCCCACCCACCTCTCAGATTTTTATCAACATGCAAGACGTATATGCGCTGCAATTCCTAACCCATGACTGATATGTCTGAATTGAGATGAACTAAGGGATATCATGAAAACTGAATGGAGAGCTGAAAGACATGATCACTTTCTGAGAGAGTTCATTTCACATTAGAAGAAGTGCCCATACCTAATGGGCAACTGATTCAACCGTACCACAAATATACCGTGCTCGAAGAGCGTTTCTCGTAAGCAGTAAGTAATAAGATGAGAAGTCATCAGAAATTGACCATTTTGGTGCGTTCTTCCTGAAATTTAGTTGCGAACACAAATCTAGTTAAATCAACCAAAAAAACCTACTTTCTCTTGATATTAGTAAGCAGTGCAAAAACTAAGTATGTAAAGCGTAAAAATTGTTCGCAACTTTGTGATGAGCAGCATTAGTTAGAATTGCTCCGACGCTGTTAGTTTATAGTAAAACTGCAGGGCAGGTGCCACAAGTTGATACCATGTTCACTGAGATTCTTCTGAAGTGAACAGCTGCAGGCTGTTCAAAAAATGAAGGAGAAGTTTTTCGAGGTGATTCTGATAATTTAAAAAGCAAATGCATGAGCGAAATCAATGTGATGATATTGGCGAGACGAAGTTCTTCATTAACGAAGCCAATCAAGTCATAGTAAGCAAAAAGCTTCCTGATAGCCTTCTTGTTCTAAAAATTAACCTCAGGATGTGTTTTCCTTCTTCGCGAAATGCTTAAATAGCGTTTGTACGCAGCTAGCGACTACGATTAAAGAGAACTTCTGTTGATATCTCACTGCCTCATGCAGTTTTCTTTATTCATGTGAATAAAGCCTATTCTCAATTTATACACTCCCATCGATACGAACCAACCTGCCTGCAAACTTGATTTTTAACCAGAAGGATTTGAATGTCGTGTACCTTGGCAAGCTTATTCAACGAATTTTATTAAACTGAATAAGCGAAAAAAAGGCTGATATGTAACAGCAAAATATTAGCAGCAACGGATGAGCAAATTATAGGCCAATCGTCGCATTTTGATATGAAAAGTAGTAACTAGCGGAGATGAGCACAAATCATCATCCTCGCCCACATCAAAACAAAAACAAAACAGCACATGGCAATGTGGAATTTCAGCACAGGCGGTGCGAAACCGTATCACAACAGCCAGTCACTGCTGACATCCACTTAAACACGCTGTCGGTTCAGTTCCAGCTTGCCAGCCGATTCTGTATTGTTTTGCAAAAAACAAAAGCGGTTTTTGTAACACTGAAGGATTTAGAACTTTCTGGAAGTGACAGTGATGGTGACTAGAAAGAATTATGTCTATACCCTCCACCACCAATTTTATCATTCTAAAATTTTCAAGAGGACTGACGGCCATTTCGTAAGTGTTCGGCGATCTTGAGAGGAAGGTTACATAGTCCCTGCATAGCGATATTCACGCGGAATCAGCTGCTCACTGCTTACCGAAAGATAGATAGCGTACAGATTTAGAGGGAGACAAGGGCGAGGGACTCTCCGTGAGCCCCACCCTCTCCCACCTCTCCATATCCTTGCCCGCAGCATAGAGAATTTCGGATGTGGAATTTGGTTCGTGAAGGCGTTGATTTGAAGCGAGGAATCGCGCTTTCGACAGTAGGCAGATCTGTGGCCGGGATCTTGGATCTGAATGACTGCATCCGTCAGTTCATCCTGTAATTTCAGCTCAGAAATCATTGAAGCCAATTGTTGCGAAATATTGCGCAAACGATAAACTGCTTGCAGCACTCACTCATATCCAATTCTAAACCGATCCATAGAGCAAGAGAAACTCTACGTACTCAACAGTGCCATACAATTTTGATGAATTATGTGGCCAACTGAGCAGCACTTTCTATCGGCTAGGTCATCTGAAAATGCACATAAGACTTAACATGAGGTGGTCTTCCGCAATTCCATTCATCAGTCAGCCATCTCCATAAGCTGCTTGCATATGATAAAAAATCACATATATTTTTTGATCCGACCATTGGCACAAGTTTTCCATAAAATCTTCGTTTTTTTGCTAGCTGCCAATTTAAACAAACAACTCAACTGAATGAAAAATGCATGCATTTTCTTTGAACGTTTATTGTTTTTATTCGATTGACTCATAAAATCTTGTAGTTCCGCTTAACTAGGAGATATGGAGACGTTGAAGAGACGTTGAATTATGCCCACCTGTGGTAAATAACGCTCAACGTTTTAGGGAGGGATCAACTTTTTCGTAAATTTTAGATTCTGCTAGTCAGCTCAGAGAGCCCGACCTTCTATGATACTGTTGCACTTAAAAGCATATGCGCTTAATGGATGTATAGTGCTCCAGATGCTTGTGATAATGAGAGGATTGATTGAATTCCTCTCTGGTTTTGCGTAAGAGCGAGATTGTGACGCGCAGCTGAGAGCTCAATCGACAGCTGAAGCTAATTGTTCGTCTCATTACCGGAAAGCAAGCCCGCGATCTCTGGCTCGCCTGACTGAGAACGTTCTTTACTCATTCGATGCGGTTCATAGGAACTTCTGTGAATTATATATTTGATGTGGCTCGTACAGTCAAGCCATTACAGCAACTGAACGTAGGCAAAATGAACAACTCAATGAGAGTAATTTAGAAAACTCATTGATGCATTCGAGAGAAAAACTAAAATAATAAAAGTGCCATCAACGGGGAATCGAACAGCGCGGTTATTTGGCAACTCGGCACTCCATACGGTAGGCTATGTTGTCTCATTAAGGGATGCTGCCATTGAAGGATAGAATGAAAGGAATAGAGCAATATTTCATAGAGCAATATTCAGGAAGAGTAGCATAGCACGAGTGATTCACTCATTTGTTGTGGACTCATTGCAAGAAAACAACAAAAAAAAAATAAATTTTAATGCAACAATTCCCTTAAGCGTTGAAATTTTTAAATTTATCAGCTGATACCATTTTTTTGCGTGTTAATTTCCGTGTAGTATTTATTAAGAGCGTGCAAAGCACTGAAATGAAGCATTGTAAAATTGTTTAGTCAAATCGTTGGAATAGAAATAGCATTCGGCGAAGATCGATGTGTTGTGGACAAAGTGAAAGGACACGCATACGAAGACAGCAATCGTGAAAGGACAGTTATAGTTGTTTCATTATTCTTTTTTAAAATTCAAATTTCATTAAGACTCTGCAGTCGGAAGAAAATGAGTTAAATTAATTGAATTGAGGCTGAAATGGTACGATAAACGAAAACGCAAAACGAAATTGGTGAGAAACACATGCGCAATTAGCACTTTTTAAACATGTAGTTAGCGTGCAATTAGCAAAAAAGAAAAAGTAATTAGAATGTTAAAAACGACTAAAACGTTTTTTTCTTTAATAGAAATGATCGATTATTCAGTAATAGAAAGGTCCATGCGAAATAAAAATAGTGTATTTAAGAATTTGAGAGATGACTTCGGACTGAATAAGACTTTTTCCATTTAGTCATTCTTCAGAGTTTGCAGTAAGACGCAGCAAGTAAGTTACACCCACTATCTTGAAGCACCTGTTTTTAATTAGAATACCTCCGATACTTTAACGAGGACGAGGCAAGGCAGAGAGGAGGAGGGAGGTTAGGAAAGGGGTTGAGGGCAGAGTTAGAAATGAAGCAAATTAAATAGAAAAAATAATTCTCTGAATTCTCCTTGGAGTTGCACGCAATCGGGGGGAATAAAATGAACTGGCTGCCGGAGGAGTAAAGTTGCAAGTTTTCTTTTAAAGCTTCCGAGCTTTAGGCCATTGCTCAGTTCATTGCGCCAATCGTTTATCCACCTTTGTCGCGATAAAGAGCTCTCGTTACTTTTCGAGACAAATATTTGGTCTGCTAGTTTGAGGTTGAATGCTGCAAAAGTAAGCTGCGTGCAGTAAACAAACACTCAAACGAGGATGTGCTACAGACGGTTAGGGGAGGTGCCGAAAATTACGTTGCCGACATTAATTTAGTGGCCATAGCAATTTCTGCATCAAAAAGCTGTATAAGAAGCCGAATATCTGAATCGCATGTTGAAAATCGGAAGATTGATTGAGGCCAATTTGGTAAAGTCATCTAAGTCACAATTTGTGCCAAACATCAGTGTGCCATGGGATCATTAGAGCAAAAAGTATTATCACAATATCTGTCATTAAATTAGCGAAACAGGCTTCATTCCTTCCTCTGGGATGACCAGAGATTGATTAGCATTCTATAAGGATTATGGCTCCTGAAATAGCAACGAAGACGAGGAATGGACGGGCCGCTGCATACTGCACTCAATTGCGCTATATGTCTATCAGTGGCGATGTCTGTATTGTCCTTTGCGATAGTGCCGACAGTAATCTGTATCGCACGGTGTCATCAGGATCGCAGCCGTAATCGGAACCTATTGTGGCGACCTCTCTGCGTCGACCGTATCCTGGACAGCAAGAAAAGAACATTAATGCAATTAAGAACAAAAAAAAAAAGCTGAAATCGGTCGGAGTTTCATGTTGATCCAAATCAACCAAGCGTAACGTGTATTAGTTACATTCAAGAAAATAATACCTGAATCTCCTTCTCCCTCCCTCCTTGCCTCGCCCACTCCCCTCCCTCAACCGTTTCAGACATTTCATGGACTCTGAAATTTATTTTCCGAATTAGCTCACAATCCAGAAGTTGTTGAGGTGCAATGAAATAGGAAAGTCTGTGTTTAATGCCGACTCTTTTCTACTATTTTGAATCACTTCAAGTTCAAAAATACCCATTTTAAAGCGACTGCGCTGCAAAATCGCTGCTTGGCTGAGTGTAGTGCTTTTCACTCGTATGATGCAGTGCTGTCATTGTGATGCACTTTATTGAAGAATTTGATTGTGACTTCAGATCAAATAAGTAAGCTTTATTACTAATTAAACTTCAAATTCTTTCAAAGGCACACCATAATCTGGCGATTTGCTGCCCCTCTGCGATATGAGCCTTCTTGTGTGTTGCATCGGCGATTTTCGTCGAACATCATTTGATGGATAGCGTAGCCAACTCGTAAACATGCCCATAAAGCCGTTCAGTGAAGAATCCGTATGGGGTTAATGAAGCCAAACGAATTATATTGGAAAACCAACCATACTAATTTGAAATCAACGACTTCTATCGAAGCTGTTAATCCCTGGATCAATGCTAATGGAATGATTGAAAGGACGTATTTTACGATCGTAACAGAATGCCTTTTGATGGTAATGAAAAATTTCTTCTTTGGGAATGTTTTCAGCAAAATTTTCGGTCATGCTTGAAAGCTATCCAATCAGTTATTGAGAGATGCAGCCGGAAGGTTTTTATTTATTATGGCCACCGTCAAATTTTCTTTTTCACGGCTAACACCGAATCCGTTTTCGTGGCTCATTCGTAGTTCAGGAAGTGATGCTCATTGCTAATAAATTATTCAAATATTTGTTCTCACAAACTACAAGGCAAATGCAGCTGGTTTGGTGTAAAACATCTGCCGCTTTGTTTTAGTTAAGGTACATATTTTTGAATAGAGGCTCCCACGTGATACAAGAAGGCACATTACAAAAACAAGAGCTCCCCATCCCTCTTCCCCTCTTTCTTCCTTTCGATAACCCAATCTCAGTGAGAGCCCCTCACGTGGTAGAGCCATTTTGTGAAGCATTTTGGTTTTTAGTGCCCCATCACATTGAATTTCATGCAGGCATTCCGACTCCATCGCAAATAAAACTGGATATCTTCTCTGAGTAGACCTCTTCCTTCCTACGAATTCAGCTTTCATATCGAGTGCCCGCAAACAGCAGAACTACACTACGCTGGTCTTGGTGGTGTGGCGCAGTTACCGCGCCTGGAACTGGAAAAAAAAAGAGCAAGCACTGAGAGAATCAGAACTATTTAACTTGCTGTAAAACGTTTCTGTGAAATGGGGCCCGAAATTTTCACTGCATTTGGTGTGACCAGTAGCTGTACGAAGAGAACGATCACTGAAAGCATTTCATGATCACAACAATTAAAGGTGTAAGAAAGCATAGTAAATGAATTCTCATAAACCTTTTCCTTTCTTGAATTAAGATTGCCTTTTAGTGCTATAGAAAACAGTCAATGAATCGGAAGCGCTAATAGAAAACCTGCTTGTTATGATGGAAGTAACGTCAAATCCGAGCGAACATTGCTGTTTACAAAGGTATCGTAGTTAAAGCCTGGCTCAGCTCATGTTCGAGGTACCAAAGAGGTCTTTCCACGGGCTGTGAAAAACAAGAGGGTGGTGAGAAAACGCTCAAAAAAACCACCCCAGTCAAAAATTTCGATCATTTCAAGATAAGCCCTTCAACTTTTTTAAAATGTGTTGCTCAGAGCTTTTTAAATAGCCTTTTAGTGCCACAGCTAGCAGTGCCATATACATTTGCTCAGCAACTTTAAACAATGACGGGAAAGCAAATCTAACATTACACCTTCCTAAAGCTGAACAGGCTCAGTTGCGATGTCGGAAGATGCCGTGTTTTTGTTTCACCTATGCCATTTTGCATTGCTCCAGAAGTTATTATCTCAACTAATGTCTGCTTCGGAAGGTTTTTTAGTTGCAACTAAAACTGGCTGTTCCTCTCTCTCTCTCTTAATGTTTGCTGGAATGAAGTCAGGTACGTTAAACAAATCGAACGAGAAGTGCTTCCGCAGAAAAGGTAACCTGCACACCTTAGCATGGAAACTCGCTCTATTTCGGCAAAGGTAGCACAGCATATACATTGCAACAAGGGTAGAAAGAAAAACCAGTTAAGCCTGAGCTGGAATAGCTGTAGCGACTCACATTTTCTAGTCAACTTTCCTGAATCCTATTTTCCGATTCGGGTCTTCGTTTCGACCGCAACCACTATTTCCTAAGCTGCAGTGACCTTAGTCATTGCATCTGCCAAAAAAACGCAGATGATCATGTCAAGATTTTTCAGTGCCATTCAGAATGCCCGACCCAAGAATGCCCGGCTACAGTTAAAAACCCATATGAGCATTTATTTTTTCTCACGCTCCGTAGTTTCGCGAGATGATATCGTTATTTGAAATTAGTTCGCCCCGTCATCCTAAGTGCAAGTCTTATGAGTCTGTGGAGCATAAAATTTTCATGTAACATAATATGTCGTGTGGAAGATCAGACGGCATTGAAAGCTTGAATCGTTGGGATGATACAGAGTGCATCTCCTTGCTTCTGAGAGCAGAGAATGAAAATAGAAATAACGGTCACCTGAAATTGTTGTTGTTGCACAGAAATGTATTCCTCAAACGAGGATGAGTTTGTTTCACATTCACTACACAGCCACTAGTTCTCGTTTGGTCGTTATCGACCTCGCAATACACTGAAATAAGTCTATTGGCAATAATACTGCATATGATGACGCATAATTCGTCTTCCTCGCGTCTTTCTCATGCATATCGCTATTCAATTTTATGCGTCGCCACACAATGCAATGAATGTTTCGTTTGCCTCATTTGAACACGTCAGTGGATCCGAGCACGCGGTTCGCAAATTATTTTCTTCGCCCTCCAATAACCGTATAGCCGAACACATCGTTATGGTCATATAATTATGTTAGGAGCATGTTTTGTGTTGCCGTTAGCTGCGCTTCAATGATTGTATTAACTGCCGCAGTTTTCCTCTCACCCGGTAGCCAATATAAACTGAAAGTCGTGAAAATTAACTGGCCTGTTCACTTCTTCGATCGTCGCTGCTCCACTTCAGCAGACGATTTCTTGCACCGCTTCTCCTTACTCGAACAACTGCTTCTGTCTCGCTTCTTCCAAACGTTCGCCCTTACCTAATCTCAAACTTGGGTAATTAAACCCCTTGGGTTTTATCAGTGCGTAAGGCGCAGCAAACAACGTAGGCACAATTGCATTACGAACGAACAAAACACAAACAACACTTCAGCGCGGTGGAATAACACATCAATATCTTATAATCACAAAGTTGTAGGAATAGCACCTCAATACGTTATAATCGTAAACTAGCAAATTCTTTTATGTATCTTAGCGCAGCACAAGAAATTCTATCAATCGAAAAGCTCCTCATTTGATATAAGTGTTACAATATTCTGTTGCATAAAATCTGAGGCGACGTCTCCCAAAGATATAAAATAAAATTCCGCGCTACTAAAGATAAAGCAGTAAACAAGCAGAGCCATCGTTCGTGATTTGACCTACCCTAAGCGAAACAAATGTAAAAGTTCGATCGAGCACTACAACCTAGATAGTAAGGCTCATTTCTGCATCTTTCGTATTCCTTCTTCGAGATAACCACATTGATATAAATATAAATAGGAATCAAGAGAAATTTTCTCGCACGAAACAAGCGTCATTCCATAAACACTACGAAGGCTCGAAATAGATATCTGCATAATGAGAAAGTGAAACTGTAGCATTTCACATAGCAAGTAAAGGGCAATGACTTACATGCAAAGAAAATTAAAACAACGTAAATCTAATGATAAAATAAGCCACAACCAATATTCCACACTTCCTCGTAACTTCTGAATGACGACTCTTTCTTAGCCTCCTGCTCTCCCCTTTTATAGGCTTATGGTTTGACATCATCGAAGAGAGAGGCGCCATATTTCTGGTGCCTTCTCCCTTGTAGAAGCCGCACTCCCGACGCGTTTTTTCCCCCAGTTTTTTCACGCCTGAGTCATCGGAATTTCTCAAATGCAAATGCAACGCTTCTTTGCACTTTCAATATTTGCTTCGATATTTCCGTCATTCAAATTTCTACAAGCTCAATTAAACTTCGCGAGTAGTCGATCAATCAAATCGCACGTTTGAGCTTTTGAATGGGTCTTAATGACACTTTTGTAACTGTAAGTAACACTTCGCGCTGATGTCTTAGAAACCACGTCACTTCGATTTCCATGTGAACATTAGCAGTTAAATCGAAATGCACAAGTGTAAAATCGTTGCAATGCATTCTTTATTTGCTTTTGGGCATTTTTTTTCCACTATTTTAGGCAAAACCGCAGAAAGCGTGTTCGACTAATGGGCGCAAGAAACGGTTTGCACCTTGTTTAGCTTTTAGCGCAACGAAAACATTTTTCCATTATTTCAGTTGCGGTTGCGCTAACCCTCCCACTGTCTTTCTTTCTCTTTCTCTTTCTCTTACTCTTTTTCTTTCTCTTTCCCTTTCTCTTTCTCTTTCTCTTTCTCTTTCTCTTTCTCTTTCTCTTTCTCTTTCTCTTTCTCTTTCTCTTTCTCTTTCTCTTTCTCTTTCTCTTTCTCTTTCTCTTTCTCTTTCTCTTCTCTTGTCCCTCGCTGTCTACTTCCCTGATTTCAAAATTATCTTCGCCTCGGAAATGAGATTAAATTTTGCTACATTTATCATCATGAAATGGCATAGTGGTTGTGTACAAAACAGTATTAAGAATGATTACTCACTGTGAGGCTGTCGGTGTCGGAGGCATTTTAGCAGTTTTTTCGCAAAAACTTCTTGCAAATCCTTCTTTGCAAGCATCATACTTTTACAGCAAGGTCAAATGAAGTTTCGTGCAATTCTTTCCTTAACGTTTATCAACGCTTAAAACGTTAAATTATTCAGTTAAGCTTGGTCTCGTACCGCAAAATCATCGATGCATTTGTTGACTTACAGTGATCGCAATTTCCCCTCCCCCCCCGCATGGAGAACAAGATCAACCTTAAAAGCGTGTCAGAATGTCTAAAGAATGATCGCTTAAGAACTCAACTAGTTGATGCGCGGTTGCGAAATTTGGTAAATGGGTTTAGGAATATGAGCAAAAGCAAAATGGAATATTTTTCACAGTGCTTTGGACTATTGGAAGTTCTATCGTCTGAGCTCTTGTTTTTTCGTTTGTCGTAAAACAAATCCACTCGAACTCGTGGGAAAAGCGGTATTGGAGCATTCAATTTCGCTTTTGAATCCACTTTCCATCAATCCGTACCAATGAATAAAAAAGTACCCTCCGTTCATACTTCGCAGACAATCAATTGGTTTGATGCGAATTTAGGTATTTTCATCTGTATTTTCGTTTAACGTTTTTCATCTTGTCAGTTTTTTTTCACTGGTTATCGATTAACTGTGCATATTTATAATTAGATAAAAGAATGAAATGAGAAATCGAGTACGTTGATAGACTTCCCAAAATAATTTTCCTTTTTCGTTTTTTTTTTTTAATCCTGAGCTTTATTATCGTCCTCGTAATGCATGAGTAGGTGCCTGAGGATTGTACGATGAGCATGAGATGAGGCGAATGATGTCGTTGGTGATAGGTCGAACAAATTTCTTAATGCTTAAGAACGTGAAAGTGATTTAAGAACATAGTGGTCACCCACTTTTCATATTATTCAATCGCTTATGTGGAAGTCAATAATGGAAGGGTGCAAAAGCCGAAGATCTTTTCTCAACTCCCTTGAAAAATAGCGACCGCTTCCTGTTGAAGGTGTCAATAATGCCCGAGCGGTGACCTTTGTGTAGTTGTGCTGGAGCCAAATTTTATGGGAGCTGGAACCCCAGAGCGCGCTAGAGGCAGGCTGCCTTTCGAAGTGCCGAAGCCAAAGAGAGGATTTTTATCCTCTCCAGAGCGCCGAACGAAACGGGTCCAATTTGCCGGCGCATTAAATTGCTATTGGCAAATCTCTGGCTAAAATACGAACGCTGACCTTGGTCATAAGAAAAATATTGAGCTTTTTTTATTGCCAGCAGAAAGATGGAAATAGTGTGAATGCTAGAATTCCATAATGAAATAAATGCGTTATATGGTAAGCTACGTTTCGCCTAATGTTTGAGCAATGCCGTCTATCGAGTCGACCGAGAATGCAATGTGTAGCTGGTCATTTTAAAATTCGCTTGATGCAAGCGTTCATTTAACTCACATATGTAAGATTCGTGCCTAACGATGTTACCATATTGAATGTTATGTTTCGAAGAGCTGGAATAATAAGGATGGTCGTTATCATACAATGCGCTTTTGCTTATATGCGAAATGCTAAACTTTTTTCTTACAGATGATAAACTCTCTTATTAGTTGTAAGCTGAGCTAATGAAGATCGCATTGCGAAGTTGCCTGTGATGGATATGTTCGTGAGGCAAACTTTCGGTTAACTCATAAATTTCATCTTCATTTGTGATATATCAGTCATGATTTGATTGCATTGGTTTTGTGGTACTAGCACGCTATTCGATTTATCTGTGCATATATGAGCCGAATGTATATGAATATCTAGCATACACACCATTTTTTAGCATCTGATAAATTCACTTAAAGTTTTCAGCAACTATGATGCTCTTGTAGTCATGCTTTGCCGAGCCTAAATCTAGAAACTTTATTATCTTATCCTCTTCGGGTGTTTTAAAAATTCTTTATACAAATCTCTGACCGAGCAGTTAGTTTGTTGTCGTATTTACTAATAAAAGCAACGTCAACGATAGAAAAAGTTGTTTACATAAAAGAAATAAAAAAATATTTAACTACGGCCCATTTCTCTATATTAATCTCCATCCATGGCAAGATGTTCACAGAATTATCAGACAACAATAAGCGATAAATTTCACTTTCGGTAAATTTCTTCTCTGATATTTTCTATCGCATAACAATGTTTAAACCACAATTCGGATTCTACTGAACTATATACCACGATTTGCATAAAAGATTGCCTGTAGTAAGGATAAATTCCGGGTAACAATGTTGCTTTTCTGGAAATTGCGAAAATTTTTAAAACTGCTAAGTAAATGAGAAAAGAACTGGCCCAGGGTACCGCTATTCATTTTCATTCAAGCCTCTGTTTATCTGCTTTGATCATTTTAAATGGAGAATTGAGCAATTCAAGTATGTACCCTGAATACATATGCATATTGTTCGTTTTGGAGTTCATAGTCGGTCTTCTAGCGTATGAAGTGCTTAAGAGCTCTCAAGCGAGCGCTTTTTGCCTCAATGGCGATTTGCCGCACGCAGTTTCCGAAACGCTGAGCAAACGGATTTGAATGAGGTGATTTATAAGTTCATAGATGACCACATCATTCGCTTCATTACCCCATAGCACGCACCTGCCAGCGTTCAAACTTTCAGATGCACTCGAGCGCGCTGTTCATTCTATTTTGACAAAGCTTTATATTCAATATTATATAGCGGTTCGTTTGAATGGATAATCTGCTGCTAGCTAGTTATTAAAGAACAAGAAATTATCCATTCAAATTTTAAGGTTTTCCAAAGAGTGTTCATTCAATAGTAGTCGTTGCATCGTTCTTTATGAAAAATAGTTTTATATGCGAGATGGTTGCCTGGAAAATATACTACAAGTTGAAAATTTGCAAACAGAGTGCATTTATTTATTAAAATTTCTAAACAGTGTCATATCGTTTCTTACACAGACGCACTCAAAATATTGCCTTTTGCGGGCAAATAAAATGCGATTGTATTGTAAATTATCGATTTTAGTTTGCCCTCTCGATGCAGTCTCCTTTGAACATTCAGATACTGCATGGAAATGAGGGAGTTTGCAAATGCTCCTCTCGAATACAGTGGCCGTTCCAGTTCAGTGGTTTACCTCTGCTCATCGGATAAGTTAATTCATCGCACAAAACTCTTATGTATACACATATATGCGCCAGAACATATCTCAGAACGCCATTGTGCCCTCCTCACTAATGAGTTGTTTAGGCATACCAAACATGGTTGCCGAGAATGTCAGCAATCATGTTTCTCGGCAATCATGTTCTCGGCAATCATTAGTGAGGAGAGCAGAATGGCGTTCTGAGATATGTTCTGGCGCATATAATTTTTTAAAATTGTCGAACACAGCTGATTTGCATATGGCATCAAATAAAATGCTTGCCTGATTATAGTGACAGCTACTATCAAGCTACATGAAAAGAAAATGTTCAATTCTTCATTGTATTTCGCTTACTAACAATTTTATCTATTGTTTATAACGGCTGCCTTTCGACTCATTCGATGTGAAAAATTCGTTTATAAACTTATTTGAAGGCCGTCTTGAGTTAGCTTAATCGACCACGGATATTGCTTACGAAAGCGCATCTGTCATTCGAAAAAATATACATTCTGTTGTGCGTTAATAAACTGAGTGTAATTTGGAAAGCGTCTCAGCACGCAAATATATTTATCTTATGAACTCCACTGCTGCACCATAAATGATTAAGTACAAATAATGAATGATAGCAATACCCGTGTATTTTGTTCCGCCGTGAGAGACAGAAGGAGAACTTAAACGTTGGTATATGATACTGAAATCTTGTGACTTTTCTGACGTTTCGCTTCGGTCTCACACGGTTCCGCCTGTGTTATTCCCCATCGTTTTCTCGTGTAACCGTTGTTCATCGTTTTTTATTCCTGTATTATATATGGGACGACTACATCCGTTGAAAGCTAGAAAAACTCGAACCAACCTTCATGCAGCCTGCGTATTTTCGCTTCAGTTTGAAGTGTTGAAAAGGGCCATAATTTTTTGGGGGGCATAATCAAGAGCTCGCTTTCAAACTGCTTGGATTTTAAAATAATTTCCTCTGTTTATTTGAACAATTCAAGTCGCGGACAAATGTCAAATTCATCTCAATTTTGAAAACTGAAATGCAAATAAACGAGTTAGTTTGCTTCAACGAGTTAATAGCGCAAGAAAAAAAAAACGAGATATCAGTTACAAACCTATGAAATTATCCGTTCTTTGAAGTATTTGCTGTGAATATGCATATCTCACGGTTACCAGTAGATGAATAGATAAAATGAGAAAGATGTGATAGTACTCTTAGCGATGAACACTAGTTCCGTAAAGAATTTTAGTTTATTCGACATTTCAGCATTTTATGTTTTCATGAGGAATGTGCCGACGATCATGAACAAGATCGAGGCTGGGGCTACTTTTTCCTTAATTCGTTACCGTGTAGCATACAGAGGCCATTACATTTCTCGTGTTGATTTGCGTGTTTCTAGTGATGGGCATGCCATGTGTAATTACCGAATAAACAAGCCCTGTTTATTGCAGAAATGATTCGTGCACAAATTGTAAAAACCACTACTACTACTACACATCTCTTGAATTATTGTCGAGCTCGTTCTGCAAGAGAGTTCTTTCTCGACGTTAATAGCTTCGATCGAATAACCAGTACGGCATAAGGACAACGATTAGAATGAACGAACCCACTGGACGACGGTCGAAAATTTTTTTTCACGATTAAATTCATACGAATTTGTGAAATTCTCATTGGCAAATGTTGTAATGGGAGACGTGAGACAAGTGCGGTGATGTTTTGCACTGACCTCTTGTTCGGTTATGCGTTATGCATATCTTATGCTGCAGAACTTTTGCAGACAGGTTTAGCGTACGAGAATCTGAAATAGATAAACGCCAAACTTTTCATCGATTGTAATTTCTCTTCGATTGCAAAAAAATTGCTGTGCAGCGTTGAACTTCTAGTCGATTCTTGAAATCTAATTATTGATTTTGACTAACAAGGGGACTCCAATAAATTTCTCGGTCTTTTCTCACCATATGGATGGTTTTAAACGAAACCGTTTTCAAGCGATTTTCTAGTACAAACTTGAAAGATTTTGAAACATAACATAACTTATTAGCTCGCATAAACCCGTTATTACCCTAGTGCTCATGATGAGAGGTCAGAACTATAATCCGCCTGACCCATCGCGCCTTAGCAAGGTATGTTCGTAGCACCTTAGTAAGGATCAAAGCAACTTGTGATATTTTCGCTTCAGTTTGAAGTGTTGAAAAGGGCCATAATTTTTTGGGGGGCATAATCAAGTGCTCGCTTTCAAACTGCTTGGATTTTAAAATAATTTCCTCTGTTTATTTGAACAATTCAAGTCGCGGACAAATGTCAAATTCATCTCAATTTTGAAAACTGAAATGCAAATAAACGAGTTAGTTTGCTTCAACGAGTTAATAGCGCAAGAAAAAAAAAACGAGATATCAGTTACAAACCTATGAAATTATCCGTTCTTTGAAGTATTTGCTGTGAATATGCATATCTCACGGTTACCAGTAGATGAATAGATAAAATGAGAAAGATGTGATAGTACTCTTAGCGATGAACACTAGTTCCGTAAAGAATTTTAGTTTATTCGACATTTCAGCATTTTATGTTTTCATGAGGAATGTGCCGACGATCATGAACAAGATCGAGGCTGGGGCTACTTTTTCCTTAATTCGTTACCGTGTAGCATACAGAGGCCATTACATTTCTCGTGTTGATTTGCGTGTTTCTAGTGATGGGCATGCCATGTGTAATTACCGAATAAACAAGCCCTGTTTATTGCAGAAATGATTCGTGCACAAATTGTAAAAACCACTACTACTACTACACATCTCTTGAATTATTGTCGAGCTCGTTCTGCAAGAGAGTTCTTTCTCGACGTTAATAGCTTCGATCGAATAACCAGTACGGCATAAGGACAACGATTAGAATGAACGAACCCACTGGACGACGGTCGAAAATTTTTTTTCACGATTAAATTCATACGAATTTGTGAAATTCTCATTGGCAAATGTTGTAATGGGAGACGTGAGACAAGTGCGGTGATGTTTTGCACTGACCTCTTGTTCGGTTATGCGTTATGCATATCTTATGCTGCAGAACTTTTGCAGACAGGTTTACCGTACGAGAATCTGAAATAGATAAACGCCAAACTTTTCATCGATTGTAATTTCTCTTCGATTGCAAAAAAATTGCTGTGCAGCGTTGAACTTCTAGTCGATTCTTGAAATCTAATTATTGATTTTGACTAACAAGGGGACTCCAATAAATTTCTCGGTCTTTTCTCACCATATGGATGGTTTTAAACGAAACCGTTTTCAAGCGATTTTCTAGTACAAACTTGAAAGATTTTGAAACATAACATAACTTATTAGCTCGCATAAACCTGTTATTACCCTAGTGCTCATGATGAGAGGTCAGAACTATAATCCGCCTGACCCATCGCGCCTTAGCAAGGTATGTTCGTAGCACCTTAGTAAGGATCAAAGCAACTTGTGAAATAAATTCAATAAATTTTAAGTGTTCGTTGTTAGCGTTCGGATTATGTTAGTATATCCCGCGGGCTAATGTGATCGCTACACAGCCTCAGTTCAAATGTGAGCGAATCCATTTCAAACTGCATACTTTGGACAGTGCGAAACAGGGAACGGAAATATCAACCAACGAAGGGAGCATGCAAACATTTAAAAAAACTGCCGCCAAAATTAAGTTTATAATCGTTTGCTCGTATGCAAGAACTGTGCCACTTGTTTATCTCTTTCATGAGAGCACGAATTGCGGAGCGCAAATTGCTAACCGAACAATGGCACTTAGACGCAACAGCACTCGTGCGTTATTGCTTTTATTCCGTTACCTCCATCAAACGCAGGCGTGGTATACTTAGTTTTATTCTCTTGCCTATAAGCAGCAGTACTGAAATTTAAAAAGAGACAGTAAAATAGGAGTATGGCAAATTTCTAAGGCAGAATTTAAAACAAAGATGTCAGTTAAATAGATCATTTTCGTCGAAATATTCACTTAGTGAATATTATGGAAGCTAAGCTCAGCCATTGTTTTATATTCGTTTGCAGTATTTAATTTTCTCACATATTTCTTGTTTCAGTTTTCCTGATATATCCTTTGTTTTGCTACGTTAACATTCTAGTTATTTCTGATGCGAAATGGCCTAAGCAAGGTAAAAACCGGTTGCGAGCCGGGCGCGCACCATTCCTGAAAGATCAAGTTCTTTTTGTCCTGAAAGATTTTTTTCGCTAAATTACTAGAGCACGGATGGTTAGTGTTGAGGAACTTGGAAGGCGTGGAATAGAGTGATGGCAATAGAAGTGTTTGTAGTGGCTCTCGGCTCATTGAGCCATAATCATAGCAATGATTCATGGCTGAACAGCCGAAACGTCAGCATTAACACTTCAACTGCTGTCATTCCACTGGGTCCATTTCGAGGTTCTCAGCGCTGACCATCTCGTTTATCGCGCACAAATCACTAAACGTGTAAAAGTTTTAGTAACCCGAACGTGTCATGAAGATTTGAGTAGTTAATTGCAAAACTGGGCTTCTTTATCTTCTAAATCACAATCGGTTG